>OW203762.1:10812733-11243202 GCA_934045905.1 Leuctra nigra
GTCTGACGTTCTGAATAAGAGTCTGACTGAGCAATACGCGGTCAGCATGTTCACCGCCACAAGCTTGATGTTTCATAGATTCCATTCGCTTTCAGTCCTCAGACTGTTGCCGACTCCACGTCAGATGCCAGCTGTGTGTCGTGGATCGTCGAGTCTGACGTTCTGAATAAGAGTCTGACTGAGCAATACGCGATCAGCATGTTCACCGCCACAAGCTTGATGTTTCATAGATTCCATTCGCTTTCAGTCCTCAGACTGTTGCCGACTCCACGTCAGATGCCAGCTGTGTGTCGTGGATCGTCGAGTCTGACGTTCTGAACAAGAGTCTGACTGAGCAATACGCGGTCAGCATGTTCACCGCCACAAGCTTGATGTTTCATAGATTCCATTCGCTTTCAGTCCTCAGACTGTTGCCGACTCCACGTCAGATGCCAGCTCTGTGTCGTGGATCGTCGAGTCTGACGTTCTGAACAAGAGTCTGACTGAGCAATACGCGGTCAGCATGTTCACCGCCACAAGCTTGATGTTTCATAGATTCCATTCGCTTTCAGTCCTCAGACTGTTGCCGACTCCACGTCAGATGCCAGCTATGTGTCGTGGATCGTCGAGTCTGACGTTCTGAACAAGAGTCTGACTGAGCAATACGCGGTCAGCATGTTCACCGCCACAAGCTTGATGTTTCATAGATTCCATTCGCTTTCAGTCCTCAGACTGTTGCCGACTCCACGTCAGATGCGAGCTATGTGTCGTGGATCGTCGAGTCTGACGTTCTGAACAAGAGTCTGACTGAGCAATACGCGGTCAGCATGTTCACCGCCACAAGCTTGATGTTTCATAGATTCCATTCGCTTTCAGTCCTCAGACTGTTGCCGACTCCACGTCAGATGCCAGCTATGTGTCGTGGATCGTCGAGTCTGACGTTCTGAACAAGAGTCTGACTGAGCAATACGCGGTCAGCATGTTCACCGCCACAAGCTTGATGTTTCATAGATTCCATTCGCTTTCAGTCCTCAGACTGTTGCCGACTCCACGTCAGATGCCAGCTATGTGTCGTGGATCGTCGAGTCTGACGTTCTGAACAAGAGTCTGACTGAGCAATACGCGGTCAGCATGTTCACCGCCACAAGCTTGACATTCGGGGCCGGGATTGGCAACTTCCCGACGACCACCGAGGACCAGTGGATCGTGATCCTCGTGGGGACAATCGGCCATATACTGTTCTTCTACATCATGGGTAAAATCATGTTTTTGATAACTCAGCAGCGGTAAAAGAAGTTGCGCGTCTGCAAGTAAATATTTCGGAAGTTTCAAACTTTGATGTTCCTAACTGTGTTCTATTTTTAGGCCTTTTGAAAGTACAAAGCGTTTATAGCTTGCCTGAACTTATTATGATTTCAACAATACAAAAAAAATATGTTTTTTCCCGAGGACGGACATTATGTTGGCACGTAGAAGGGTCAGATTTAAGTTATCAATTTGGAGGTAACTCGTTGCATTTTTGTGAGTGATTCCTCTTCGTAATAAAGGTTTCTCCGTAGCCTACAATTGCCCAGGTTACCATTAGAACTAACAAATATCGCAAAAAGCACAGAATCACAGGCATTTATAGTCGTTCCAGCCATCAAGATGGTGGCAATAATGAAATGACGTCTCGGGCAAAATGAATACGTTGTGTAGAGGAAATGAGGACGAGTATAATTGTATGTTAAATGGCTCTTTTAATTTTCATCATCGTAATTGTCTGTACTTCAATTATTTTTGTATCTATAAGAGCCAACCGTAATCCCCCCTACCCTAACCTAGGGGCGTACCTACCCTGTTATGATGTTCGTATATTTTACGTGTCGCCTGAGCTATTTCGTCTTCGTCTCCTTCCTCCAGCCAACATCATGTACCTGTCCAAGATCCAGCACGCTGCGGAGAACAAGTACTGGGAGATGTTGTCGGAGGTCCAGAAGTTCATGCGCCAGAAGAAACTGCCAGCCGATCTGCAGAAGAAAGTCGTCATCTTTTACAACTTCAAGTTCCAGAAGAGTTACTTCGTGGATTATCACATCATGAAGTCCATCTCGCCGCAGCTGAAAGAAGTACGTATCATCAAAACATCACGTGATTTCAAAATCTTTGAATAAGTTCCCACATTACGTGGTGTTGCGCCGTTGCCATTCATATAAAGGCACAAATGGATGAACTTTGTATACCACGTGGGTTCAGACCACAACATCATCCTCTTTTTCAATAACATCATCTATCACCGGTTTGTCACTTCCTTCTGTTTTCTGATTTCATAATACCTTGTGATCTTCTATGTTTCGGCTCCGTAAGAATACACTTTAAAATAGCATATCACTCGTATATGATGTGGTCAGCATTTGGAAGAACGTCAGAACGGAAACGCTGTTCCGGACAAATGCTGACCACATGGGATGAGGTAGGTTATGACAGTAAGCGATAAAGCTGAGATATATGATCTTGCTTCTTCATATTCACAACAGTTTGGCAAATATACACACTTTGTGTTTCCCTCTAAAACCGCTCTTAGCCGGCCGATGCTGTCAACAAATTGATGGCGGCTCAGTAAGCTGTTGAGTCGCTTGCAATTTATCACTCTTCCGATCAAATCACTCTAATATATAGATTACCACTGACTCTAAATATTTTACTATTGATGAACAAGTATATTTTGTTCTCTTCCCCTGCTACCAGTCTGCTTTAAGACTCTGACAACTTGTTCATCACGTATAATGTCATAATATTCATCCGTCGCATAAAAACGGTCATCAGCAAACAAAAGTGTGTGTTGAACCTCTCCATCAATATCATTTCACATAATGCCCTCACTTTTCCTACAAGTCAATAAGCGACACATTTAGCATGAAATAATATTAAAATTTGTTAATGGCGTGTGCCCTGTGCGTAAATAATCTCGAAGGATTGTTGGAAAGGGTCGCTAAATACAAATGTATCCACACAATGCTGATGTACTTGCCTTTCTTCTTGCAGGACATCATTCTGCACAGTTGCCGCAATCTGCTCGCAGCAGTGAAGATCTTTCACGAATTCCCGATGGAACTGCTGGATCGCCTCTCTATGTGCCTCCACGTGGAGTACTTCCTGTCCGATGAGGTTGTCGTCCATGCGGAGGAGCCCGGAGACTCGATGTTCTTCGTCAAGTCCGGGACGGTCGCGCTCTTCACGGACGGCAAAGAGGTGGGTGGATCCAGACCAATGTGTCGGCACAGTCGCGCTCTACACGGACGGGAAAGAGGTGGGTGGATCCAGACCAATGTGTCGGCACAGTCGCGCTCTACACGGACGGCAAAGAGGTGGGTGGATCCAGACCAATGTGTCGGGACAGTCGCGCTCTACACGGACGGCAAAGAGGTGGGTGGATCCAGACCAATGTGTCGGTACAGTCGCGCTCTACACGGACGGGAAAGAGGTGGGTGGATCCAGACCAATGTGTCGGGACAGTCGCGCTCTACACGGACGGGAAAGAGGTGGGTGGATCCAGACCAATGTGTCGGGACAGTCGCGCTCTACACGGACGGCAAAGAGGTGTGTGGATCCAGACCAATGTGTCGGGACAGTCGCGCTCTACACGGACGGGAAAGAGGTGGGTGGATCCAGACCAATGTGTCGGCACAGTCGCGCTCTACACGGACGGCAAAGAGGTGGGTGGATCCAGACCAATGTGTCGGGACAGTCGCGCTCTACACGGACGGCAAAGAGGTGGGTGGATCCAGACCAATGTGTCGGGACAGTCGCGCTCTACACGAACGGCAAATAGGTGGGTGGATCCAGACCAATGTGTCGGGACAGTCGCGCTCTACACGGACGGGTAAGAGGTGGGTGGATCCAGACCAATGTGTCGGGACAGTCGCGCTCTACACGGACGGGAAAGAGGTGGGTGGATCCAGACCAATGTGTCGGGACAGTCGCGCTCTACACGGACGGGAAAGAGGTGGGTGGATCCAGACCAATGTGTCGGGACAGTCGCGCTCTACACGGACGGGAAAGAGGTGGGTGGATCCAGACCAATGTGTCGGGACAGTCGCGCTCTACACGGACGGCAAAGAGGTGGGTGGATCCAGACCAATGTGTCGGGACAGTCGCGCTCTACACGGACGGCAAAGAGGTGGGTGGATCCAGACCAATGTGTCGGCACAGTCGCGCTCTACACGGACGGCAAAGAGGTGGGTGGATCCAGACCAATGTGTCGGGACTGTCGCGCTCTACACGGACGGCAAAGAGGTGGGTGGTTCCAGACCAATGTGTCGGGACAGTCGAGCTCTACACGGACGGCAAAGAGGTGGGTGGATCCAGACCAATGTGTCGGCACAGTCGCGCTCTACACGGACGGCAAAGAGGTGGGTGGATCCAGACCACTGTGTCGGGACAGTCGCGCTCTACACGGACGGCAAAGAGGTGGGTGGATCCAGACCAATGTGTCGGCACAGTCGCGCTCTACACGGACGGCAAAGAGGTGGGTGGATCCAGACCAATGTGTCGGGACAGTCGCGCTCTACACGGACGGCAAAGAGGTGGGTGGATCCAGACCAATGTGTCGGGACAGTCGCGCTCTACACGGACGGCAAAGAGGTGGGTGGATCCAGACCAATGTGTCGGGACAGTCGCGCTCTACACGGACGGGAAAGAGGTGGGTGGATCCAGACCAATGTGTCGGGACAGTCGCGCTCTACACGGACGGCAAAGAGGTGGGTGGATCCAGACCAATGTGTCGGGACAGTCGCGCTCTACACGGACGGCAAAGAGGTGGGTGGATCCAGACCAATGTGTCGGCACAGTCGCGCTCTACACGGACGGCAAAGAGGTGGGTGGATCCAGACCAATGTGTCGGGACTGTCGCGCTCTACACGGACGGCAAAGAGGTGGGTGGTTCCAGACCAATGTGTCGGGACAGTCGAGCTCTACACGGACGGCAAAGAGGTGGGTGGATCCAGACCAATGTGTCGGCACAGTCGCGCTCTACACGGACGGCAAAGAGGTGGGTGGATCCAGACCACTGTGTCGGGACAGTCGCGCTCTACACGGACGGCAAAGAGGTGGGTGGATCCAGACCAATGTGTCGGCACAGTCGCGCTCTACACGGACGGCAAAGAGGTGGGTGGATCCAGACCAATGTGTCGGGACAGTCGCGCTCTACACGGACGGCAAAGAGGTGGGTGGATCCAGACCAATGTGTCGGGACAGTCGCGCTCTACACGGACGGCAAAGAGGTGGGTGGATCCAGACCAATGTGTCGGGACAGTCGCGCTCTACACGGACGGCAAAGAGGTGGGTGGATCCAGACCAATGTGTCGGCACAGTCGCGCTCTACACGGACGGCAAAGAGGTGGGTGGAACCAGACCAATGTGTCGGGACAGTCGCGCTCTACACGGACGGCAAAGAGGTGGGTGGATCCAGACCAATGTGTCGGGACAGTCGCGCTCTACACGGACGGCAAAGAGGTGGGTGGATCCAGACCAATGTGTCGGGACGGTCGCGCTCTACACGGACGGCAAAGAGGTGGGTGGATCCAGACCAATGTGTCGGCACAGTCGCGCTCTACACGGACGGCAAAGAGGTGGGTGGATCCAGACCAATGTGTCGGGACAGTCGCGCTCTACACGGACGGCAAAGAGGTGGGTGGATCCAGACCAATGTGTCGGGACAGTCGCGCTCTACACGGACGGCAAAGAGGTGGGTGGATCCAGACCAATGTGTCGGGACAGTCGCGCTCTACACGGACGGCAAAGAGGTGGGTGGATCCAGACCACTGTGTCGGGACAGTCGCGCTCTACACGGACGGCAAAGAGGTGGGTGGATCCAGACCAATGTGTCGGGACAGTCGCGCTCTACACGGACGGCAAAGAGGTGGGTGGATCCAGACCAATGTGTCGGGACAGTCGCGCTCTACACGGACGGCAAAGAGGTGGGTGGATCCAGACCAATGTGTCGGGACAGTCGCGCTCTACACGGACGGGAAAGAGGTGGGTGGATCCAGACCAATGTGTCGGCACAGTCGCGCTCTACACGGACGGCAAAGAGGTGGGTGGATCCAGACCAATGTGTCGGCACAGTCGCGCTCTACACGGACGGCAAAGAGGTGGGTGGATCCAGACCAATGTGTCGACACAGCCGCGCTCTACACGGACGGCAAAGAGGTGGGTGGATCCAGACCAATGTGTCGGCACAGTCGCGCTCTACACGGACGGCAAAGAGGTGGGTGGATCCAGACCAATGTGTCGGGACAGTCGCGCTCTACACGGACGGGAAAGAGGTGGGTGGATCCAGACCAATGTGTCGGGACAGTCGCGCTCTACACGGACGGCAAAGAGGTGGGTGGATCCAGACCAATGTGTCGGGACAGTCGCGCTCTACACGGACGGCAAAGAGGTGGGTGGATCCAGACCAATGTGTCGGGACAGTCGCGCTCTACACGGACGGCAAAGAGGTGTGTGGATCCAGACCACTGTGTCGGGACAGTCGCGCTCTACACGGACGGGAAAGAGGTGGGTGGATCCAGACCAATGTGTCGGGACAGTCGCGCTCTACACGGACGGCAAAGAGGTGGGTGGATCCAGACCAATGTGTCGGGACAGTCGCGCTCTACACGGACGGCAAAGAGGTGGGTGGATCCAGACCAATGTGTCGGGACAGTCGCGCTCTACACGGACGGGAAAGAGGTGGGTGGATCCAGACCAATGTGTCGGGACAGTCGCGCTCTACACGGACGGCAAAGAGGTGGGTGGATCCAGACCAATGTGTCGGCACAGTCGCGCTCTACACGGACTGGAAAGAGGTGTGTGGATCCAGACCACTGTGTCGGGACAGTCGCGCTCTACACGGACGGCAAAGAGGTGGGTGGATCCAGACCAATGTGTCGGGACAGTCGCGCTCTACACGGACGGCAAAGAGGTGGGTGGATCCAGACCAATGTGTCGGGACAGTCGCGCTCTACACGGACGGCAAAGAGGTGGGTGGATCCAGACCAATGTGTCGGCACAGTCGCGCTCTACACGGACGGCAAAGAGGTGGGTGGATCCAGACCAATGTGTCGGGACAGTCGCGCTCTACACGGACGGCAAAGAGGTGGGTGGATCCAGACCAATGTGTCGGGACAGTCGCGCTCTACACGGACGGCAAAGAGGTGGGTGGATCCAGACCAATGTGTCGGGACAGTCGCGCTCTACACGGACGGCAAAGAGGTGGGTGGATCCAGACCAATGTGTCGGGACAGTCGCGCTCTACACGGACGGCAAAGAGGTGGGTGGATCCAGACCAATGTGTCGGCACAGTCGCGCTCTACACGGACGGCAAAGAGGTGGGTGGATCCAGACCAATGTGTCGGCACAGTCGCGCTCTACACGGACGGCAAAGAGGTGGGTGGATCCAGACCAATGTGTCGGGACAGTCGCGCTCTACACGGACGGCAAAGAGGTGGGTGGATCCAGACCAATGTGTCGGGACAGTCGCGCTCTACACGGACGGCAAAGAGGTGGGTGGATCCAGACCAATGTGTCGGGACAGTCGCGCTCTACACGGACGGGAAAGAGGTGGGTGGATCCAGACCAATGTGTAGGGACAGTCGCGCTCTACACGGACGGCAAAGAGGTGGGTGGAACCAGACCAATGTGTCGGGACAGTCGCGCTCTACACGGACGGCAAAGAGGTGGGTGGATCCAGACCAATGTGTCGGGACAGTCGCGCTCTACACGGACGGCAAAGAGGTGGGTGGGTCCAGACCAATGTGTCGGGACAGTCGCGCTCTACACGGACGGCAAAGAGGTGGGTGGATCCAGACCAATGTGTCGGGACAGTCGCGCTCTACACGGACGGCAAAGAGGTGGGTGGATCCAGACCAATGTGTCGGGACAGTCGCGCTCTACACGGACGGCAAAGAGGTGGGTGGATCCAGACCAATGTGTCGGGACAGTCGCGCTCTACACGGACGGGAAAGAGGTGGGTGGATCCAGACCAATGTGTCGGGACAGTCGCGCTCTACACGGACGGCAAAGAGGTGGGTGGATCCAGACCAATGTGTCGGCACAGTCGCGCTCTACACGGACTGGAAAGAGGTGTGTGGATCCAGACCACTGTGTCGGGACAGTCGCGCTCTACACGGACGGCAAAGAGGTGGGTGGATCCAGACCAATGTGTCGGGACAGTCGCGCTCTACACGGACGGCAAAGAGGTGGGTGGATCCAGACCAATGTGTCGGGACAGTCGCGCTCTACACGGACGGCAAAGAGGTGGGTGGATCCAGACCAATGTGTCGGCACAGTCGCGCTCTACACGGACGGCAAAGAGGTGGGTGGATCCAGACCAATGTGTCGGGACAGTCGCGCTCTACACGGACGGCAAAGAGGTGGGTGGATCCAGACCAATGTGTCGGGACAGTCGCGCTCTACACGGACGGCAAAGAGGTGGGTGGATCCAGACCAATGTGTCGGGACAGTCGCGCTCTACACGGACGGCAAAGAGGTGGGTGGATCCAGACCAATGTGTCGGCACAGTCGCGCTCTACACGGACGGCAAAGAGGTGGGTGGATCCAGACCAATGTGTCGGCACAGTCGCGCTCTACACGGACGGCAAAGAGGTGGGTGGATCCAGACCAATGTGTCGGGACAGTCGCGCTCTACACGGACGGCAAAGAGGTGGGTGGATCCAGACCAATGTGTCGGGACAGTCGCGCTCTACACGGACGGCAAAGAGGTGGGTGGATCCAGACCAATGTGTCGGGACAGTCGCGCTCTACACGGACGGGAAAGAGGTGGGTGGATCCAGACCAATGTGTAGGGACAGTCGCGCTCTACACGGACGGCAAAGAGGTGGGTGGAACCAGACCAATGTGTCGGGACAGTCGCGCTCTACACGGACGGCAAAGAGGTGGGTGGATCCAGACCAATGTGTCGGGACAGTCGCGCTCTACACGGACGGCAAAGAGGTGGGTGGATCCAGACCAATGTGTCGGGACAGTCGCGCTCTACACGGACGGCAAAGAGGTGGGTGGATCCAGACCAATGTGTCGGGACAGTCGCGCTCTACACGGACGGCAAAGAGGTGGGTGGATCCAGACCAATGTGTCGGGACAGTCGCGCTCTACACGGACGGCAAAGAGGTGGGTGGATCCAGACCAATGTGTCGGCACAGTCGCGCTCTACACGGACGGCAAAGAGGTGGGTGGATCCAGACCAATGTGTCGGGACAGTCGCGCTCTACACGGACGGCAAAGAGGTGGGTGGATCCAGACCAATGTGTCGGGACAGTCGCGCTCTACACGGACGGCAAAGAGGTGGGTGGATCCAGACCAATGTGTCGGGACAGTCGCGCTCTACACGGACGGGAAAGAGGTGGGTGGATCCAGACCAATGTGTAGGGACAGTCGCGCTCTACACGGACGGCAAAGAGGTGGGTGGAACCAGACCAATGTGTCGGGACAGTCGCGCTCTACACGGACGGCAAAGAGGTGGGTGGATCCAGACCAATGTGTCGGGACAGTCGCGCTCTACACGGACGGCAAAGAGGTGGGTGGGTCCAGACCAATGTGTCGGGACAGTCGCGCTCTACACGGACGGCAAAGAGGTGGGTGGATCCAGACCAATGTGTCGGGACAGTCGCGCTCTACACGGACGGCAAAGAGGTGGGTGGATCCAGACCAATGTGTCGGGACAGTCGCGCTCTATACGGACGGCAAAGAGGTGGGTGGATCCAGACCAATGTGTCGGGACAGTCGCGCTCTACACGGACGGGAAAGAGGTGGGTGGATCCAGACCAATGTGTCGGGACAGTCGCGCTCTACACGGACGGCAAAGAGGTGGGTGGATCCAGACCAATGTGTCGGCACAGTCGCGCTCTACACGGACGGCAAAGAGGTGGGTGGATCCAGACCAATGTGTCGGGACAGTCGCGCTCTACACGGACGGCAAAGAGGTGGGTGGATCCAGACCAATGTGTCGGGACAGTCGCGCTCTACACGGACGGGAAAGAGGTGGGTGGATCCAGACCAATGTGTAGGGACAGTCGCGCTCTACACGGACGGCAAAGAGGTGGGTGGAACCAGACCAATGTGTCGGGACAGTCGCGCTCTACACGGACGGCAAAGAGGTGGGTGGATCCAGACCAATGTGTCGGGACAGTCGCGCTCTACACGGACGGGAAAGAGGTGGGTGGATCCAGACCAATGTGTCGGGACAGTCGCGCTCTACACGGACGGCAAAGAGGTGGGTGGATCCAGACCAATGTGTCGGCACAGTCGCGCTCTACACGGACGGCAAAGAGGTGGGTGGATCCAGACCAATGTGTCGGGACAGTCGCGCTCTACACGGACGGCAAAGAGGTGGGTGGATCCAGACCAATGTGTCGGGACAGTCGCGCTCTACACGGACGGCAAAGAGGTGGGTGGATCCAGACCACTGTGTCGGTACAGTCGCGCTCTACACGGACGGCAAAGAGGTGGGTGGATCCAGACCAATGTGTCGGGACAGTCGCGCTCTACACGGACGGCAAAGAGGTGGGTAAGGATGGATCGGGTTCCACGTGCTGATGAAGTGACACAATTACACAATTTGCATAAAACGAAGTATAGCTATAATTGACCAAGATAAGGCAATTACATTAAATGTCGCAACGTGTTTACATGTGCGTAAAGAGCATTAAAATGTACTATTACTCTGAATACTTGTAATTAGATTCAGCACAGTAAGATAGACAAAGAAACACAATATAAACATCGTACAATAAAACCAGATCATTTACGATGATGATTTTAGATTTAAAAGCCAATTGTTCTTGACGCTGCAGTGTAGGAAACTCGGTTCAAACTCCGTGTTAAGCTCCTCTTGAAATATGCGCAAATTACTCGTTGGCCGCGGCCGATTGACAAAAGCGGAGGCTAGTTGTCGCTGTGACGGCGTCGCTAGAAGTTCGTAGTAGATCTGGGCAGGTCGATGGACCTCGCACCAAAACCTCTCGAAGCTGCGACCTCTCGAGTTGACGGTCTTGACCGCACTACCCTTCCTTCGTTCTCACACGGGGGGTAGATCACCCTCCCTCACACGCGACATTTCTTCTCAGGTCGTTGCCCCGAGATGGCTCCACACGTAAACTTAGAACCACTAATTCCTCTAAGCTAGAACCATATACTGCAACACGGGCGTACCATTACAGGTGGAACCAGACCAATGTGTCGGGACAGTCGCGGAGTATGTGAAGGTATTTGATCTTCACAAATATCTTGGCATAAAATATTTTAAAACTTCCCTCTTCCCATTAGAGTCAAATTAGGTATACTAGGTATCTGTTCTTGCCAGCTGTTACAGCAGTGAAGATGTAAATATGCTAATGTGTGTGTTGAAGATGCGCCATATTGAGGACGGCGGCCATTTCGGCGAGACTGCCGTTGTCCTTGACAACACGATGCGCGTCTCCGCTGTCGTGGCCTTGGAGTGCTGCGAGCTCTACATCTTGCCGCAAGCAGATTTCCGCAGGTCAGCAACTCTTATAACACGCTGTGCCAATTCTTGAGATTTCCCGTTTTGAAGCCGTTCTCATTTTTAACACGTAAAATAGTTGACAACTAGACCTTGGCTGTCAACTTTTTTTATTTTGTAAAGAAAGACGGAAATTACTCTTGATCACGAAGTCATCGAAAAACAATTAAAATAATAAACCGGGTGGCACAAAAAAATCACCCTGTTTGAGATGTCACTATATCGAAACTATTATAGATAGGATTCTGAAATGTGTACACATATTAGAAAACATACCAAAATTTAATATGTGCAAGTTTTAAAAACATTACTATTGTAGGAAAAAAGTTACAGCTGTTCAAATTTGGGTGTCAAAAAATTGATTATACAGAGCTCAAATAGCGCGCGTCGAGAAAACTTCTAATGGCCGGGACTCTGTTTCTTCAAAACTACGTACGATATCAAGCTGAAAATTTTAAATTATATTGAAAATATATTACGATCGATTGTGTAAAAATTTCAATCAATTTGAATGAATGGAACGAAAATTATGGAATCTTGACGTTGAGCTTGAAAACAGAATAATGGGAAAATAATCACTTTTATAACGTGTGTAATAAAAGTTTAGAAAATAATCTACATAGGTATTATGACTTTACGCTCAACTTCAAGATTCCATAATTTTCGTTCCATCCATTCAAATTGATTGAAATTTTTACACAATCGATCTTAAATATATTTTTGAGCGAGCGAAGCGAGCGTCTCCTTTTGGCTCTTTTGGCACAAACCTCTGTTTTTTTTTTTTTTTTTTTTTTTTTTGATTTTATTTTCCGTTTACTGACGCTATACAGGTCAGAGTTTTTCTTCGATTGAATTTTGCACACATGTGGAGACAACCTTTTCTGTTTGCTGACCCCTAATTTTTTTTAAAAGAATTGATTGGTTAAAATTTAAATAAACATCTCCTGATGGTAGGCTGAAAATGACAATGGTCTTCGATAAATCTGTTCAAACTCATATTTTGGCTATACAGGTCAGAGTTTTTCTTCGATCGAGCTGAAATTTTGCACACATGTAAAACCAACCTTCTCTGTTTGCATACCATTTTTTTTTAAAAATCCATTAATTGGTTAAAATTTAAATAAATATCTCCTGATAGGCTGAAAAATTAAAACGGTCTTCGATAATTCTGATCAAACTCATATTTTGCATGATCATTAAGACCAATATTGTCTCTTATTTTACAAAATTTCATCCCAATCAGTAAAGAACGTATGAATGTATTGACATTTTTAATATCTGTCAGTAATGAAGTATCGAAATGAATGTTTTCCAGTGCCAATTGAATTGATTCTGATTTGCTTTATGAACCAGGTGCTTAGATGCTATTTTAAAGTTTCGATGAAAAGCATAATACTTTTAAGTTGATATCATAATCAATTCAATATGGATGTATAAGTGTTCTGTGCGTTGTGTACGCATTTCTGGTTCGAGAATTTGCACGTACCCGTGCTCGCTCATCAACGCGTTACATTGAGCGTTTTCCTAGTTATTTAAATTTTAACCAACGAATGGATTTCAAAAAAATTAGGTTCTTGAAACAGAAAAGGTTGTCTCTACATGTGTGCAAAATTTCAGCTCGATCGAAGAAAAACTCTGACCTGTATGGCCAAAATATGAGTTTGATCAGTTTTATCGAAGACATTGTCATTTTTCAACCTACCATCAGGAGATGTTTATTTAAATTTTAGCCAAAGAATGGATTTCAAAAAATTTTGGGGTCTGCAAACAGAAAAGGTTGTCTCCACATGTGTGCAAAATTTCAGGTCGATCGAAGAAAAACTGTGACTTGTATATCGTCAGGCAGCAGAAAAAAAACCACACAAAAATACAAAAAAAACAGAGGTCTGTGCCAAAAGAGCCAAAAGGAGACGCTCGCTTCGCTCGCTCAAAAATATATTTATAATATATAATGAGCTAATAACAAAAATGAAATTTCAGATGTTCGCTTTATTTGCGAGCATTACTACTTGCTATGCTCTCTCGAGGTACTCTCTTTGTCCATTTTGGCCTGTACTGCCCAGGTCACACCGGTAAACTCGACTAATGAATATAAAATTTCTCACACACCAGCGGTCACGTGTACTACAATGCTTCTTTTTCAGTTAAATCCATCCGCTGATTGGCTGAACTGTGAGAATGAAATGTGGGTCCGATTAATTTAAAAGATTGTTTTTTTGGGGGGACCAACAATTTGTTTCATTTTCTAATCGGTCATGAACCCCAAGAGTTTCTGGCAGTTTAAGCTTATTTTGGAATATTGACCAATTTGGTTTATCGAGAGAAAATTATTCGCAGCACATTCATTACTAAATAATCATTCGGTTTGTCTTGGCAGCTTTAGATTTGAATAGAATACAAAGGCTTGATTATCAACCTAATATTAACCTTTTTAACAAGGAGTGTGGTTCTTGCACGATCAATTGACGACTCAATTTTAATTTATCATATTACAAAATGCCCGATCGGATTGTTTGAGAAATATTGTTATTTGAAATGGCCGTTGCTTCTTATGAGATAATTGAAACACCTAACATTACACATTTGGTGGCAGATGTGGGTCCTCTATTCTTGAACTTGAACAATCAACCTCAACATTATCGACTCATTGTGGTGGAAGTTCCTACTTTGTTGTGATTGTAATTGTGACTTTTTGTGTTATATTATTGTGAAACTTAATTAATTTAATTTGAATGGGAAAACGCTTTTTGTAACGCTTTGATAAGTGAGCACCTGTATTGCCCTCATAAAAAGAACAAAATTAGTACTACATTATTATCTGTTTCATTGCAACATTCTTGCATCCATCTTACTGATAATCTACAGGTGCTAAAGTGCATAGCATTAATTTTTGATAGATCAATAATTGTGACATTTCAAAATAATTTAAAGATGCCACATTTCGCTGACATTCTTTAAAACATAATATATTGTTGATCTTGATTTCCCCACTAAATCTCAATTTTATCAGACGAGTTTCACTTGATATTCATTCAGTTCAGGAGACTCAGTTTAACTCCTGACTTCATTCAGAAGATTAATTAATTCAATGATTTTTTGAAAATACTGTAATGAAGCCAGGGGACCTATTTTCGAGATCGTTCGAGCTCTCGCATAATCGAGCGTGACGTCAAAGTGGCGTCCGTCCGAAGGAAATAGCATCCAATAAGCCAAATCAGTTTATTGTTTTGTTTCGTCTGACGTCAGGCGGCCGTGAATCCGTATGATATTTGACTCGAACGATCTCGAAAATAGCACCCCAGGCATGCTTTATAATAAAACGTTAGATCGGAAAAACTTTACAAACCAAAAAAAACATACAGATTCCCGAGCCAAAAACTGAATATGAGACTCATGGCTTAAATAATATGTTTGTGAAGTGAAACTTTGCTGTTACATTACACACAATTGGCATGGCATTGTGTTTTCTCTTCTTGCAGAGTTATGAATCAGTATCCTGAGCTGCTCGACAACCTTCAACAACTGACGTCTCGCAGGCACGACAGAAAGCAGCGCAGCAAGTCCTACAGTGAACAATAGAGTCATGCATTGTCGTACAGTGAACCTGAGTGAACCTGAGTCATTCATTGTCCTACAGTGAACAGTAGAGTCATTCATTGTCCTACAGTGAACAGTAGAGTCATTCATTGTCCTACAGTGAACAATTGAGTCATTCATTGTCCTACAGTGAACAGTAGAGTCATTAATTGTCCTACAGAGAACAGTAGAGTCATTCATTGTCCTACAGTGAACAATGCGTCATTCATTGTCCTACAGTGAACAGTAGAGTCATGCATTGTCCTACAGGGACCAGTAGAATATAATAATGTGTTCATTGTCCTACACTGAACTCTAACACAATATTGTGTTTATTGTCCTACTCATTATAACAATACATTGTTTCACTTGTGCTATGTCAAATTTATTTAACGCGTTGATAAGAGAGCATAGCATGTGAATCAATGCGAACAGGATTTCCCTGACACGCAGAAATACACAAGACATCTGCCACTGATCAACATAGTCTCAATAGAATACACTGTACAAAAACAAAACGTGTAAAAGGACTGCCAAGCACCTTTCCACCTAAATGTATTGAGATCTAAAAAGAGGACCAAAGAAAATTTCGTTAGAACATGTTTGCACTTAAAATTAGTGAAATCATTTTGCCCTGTGCCGCCAAGAAGTACACTTAACTTTGTGCCTGAATATGGCATAAAATGAGCTTCTAAATTTCAAACATTAACCGTAAAAAATCTAAACAAATAAAAAATCTAAATAATTTAAAAACAAAATTAAAAAATTAAAAAAAAGCTTGGCGCATTGCGCTTAAAAGAGGGCATCACAAGAAGATAAGAATAATAAACTACGCTGGTCAGTTCAGGTCTCTACTCAATGTCCACGCATTTGCAAACAGTCTGATCTATAGAGGGTATTGCAGACTCTAGAAACTCGGTCTCTTAATATCTTGAATTGCTCCACAAACATCCAACCAGTGGCGTAAATTCAGATTTCGGGCACCCCCTCAGCATATTTTTTGCCCCCTCCCCCCCCCCCCCGGTACTTTCTTAATTGCCAATAATACCGTAAATAATTTAAAAATATATGTGTATTCTTTTTGAATATTAAATACAACTTTTCAATTATTGTAAATCCATTTAATGTGTGCTGTGGATTTTTGTAGTATGCACTGGCGTAAATTCGATGTTGCAACCCCGCAGTTTCGGCGGGGGGGGGATGGAATGAATACCATAAAAGCAAAAATATCGATAATCGATAGAAAGAGAAATAGAAGTAATCTGAAGAATTAGATGATAAAATCGACCAAAATATGTATTTAAATCGCGTCAAAATGCACTAAATTCTGCAGTTAATTCAAACATTTTCCCCCCTACGCGGCTCGGACCCGCGAGAAGCTCTGGGCCCGCCCCTAGATATAAATCAGACCTGAGATTATCGTATTTTACCTTCTACTATTACCTAACCTGTACTACAAAAATCCACATGAAGCAACTGGATTTACAGTAATTGAATAGGTGGTAATTAACATAAGCAAAATAATCTGAGTTTAAAATTCTTTTACGAATAATATAATGTGACTATGATGTGTGCATTTCATATGTTAGTGATGCCATATTTATTTCGAAGATAACGAACTAAAACAGTAAAACACATGACAACCCTTCACTTCAAACCGCTCATGACGCATTCGACGGAGAACGTGGCTCTTAAGACAAGAATATTCGCAGTGTTTATCCGGGTCCAATGAAGCATTTCTCCACAAGTCCAATACTTTTTCTGATAATATATTGAGGAAAATGTACTCGATTTTCTTGGAGGTTACTCCAGATCGCAATCATTCTTCGAACGAACATTAATTCATCTCTGAATGAAATTGCATCATGGTGGATCACCACATTTCAATGAAGCGCATTTATGTGAACAAACATGCTCTTTCTAGGCACAATAACCTGGACACTTACCCTATACATTTATCAAAACTATGAAAACATTGAATGGGAGGTTATTCCCGATCGCAATCATTCTTCGAACGAACATTAATTCATCTCTGAATGAAATTGCATCATGGTGGATCACCACATTTCAATGAAGCGCATTTATGTGATCAAACATGCTCTTTCTAGGCACAATAACCTAAACACTTACCCAATACCATCCAATACATTTATCAAAACTATGCAAAAATAATTGAATGCCAAATCATTCCAATTTTCAGTAAAGTTATTAACATTTTACGGCAATTTTATATACGTGTTTCGAAAGTATGACAATTTTGTTTCATATTTAAAAAAGTCCACTTTTTTTACGCATTGGTTAGTAGACATTTCCTAATGTATAGAGCAGCAACTTTCACACTCATATTGTTTCGCATAATGCGAACGCTATTTGCTTCAATCCATGTAGAGGGAAACCCTTTATCTGAGTTATTGACCTATGACACTAGGTCGGAGGTCGAAATGATTATTGAGAAGATAAACACTCCAGTCTAGAAGCATCTCCAGTCTTGAAAGCAGTTCAACTCAGACTAGTAGAGAAGCAAGAAGAAATCAACCGTAAGTTCCTCACTCATTGCTCGAATACAAGGTAGGTTCATACAATCATTGACTATTCGAGAAAATAAGGAACACAACTGACCTCTGGAAGCGATCCACAAAGAGAGATTCTGCAGAATCCCAGAGATTTTGATTGAGATTTTGTTTAAATTCTGGGTTAATTAAACAAAATCTCCATCTGTATATAATCTCTCTTTGTGGATCTGCTTCCTGGTGGATTCCTTGGTACTAGCCATAAGAGGTCATGGAGGTCAAGAGGCATGGAGGATATCACGGGGATATTTATATAAATAAATAATATTACATTTGCTTTAGTTGTTTGTTATGGCTGAAAAATTTAACTTTTAACTTAATTTAAATTTCAATTGTTTCTCCTTTTTCACTGCCCTATGGAAACACAAACTTCAAAATAAAAAAGTACATCTAAAAAGTTTCCTGCCAGAAGTGGCTCCATCACGTATCGCTTATTTGTTGGAATACACCTGGGGCCCTATTCTAGAACTTTTAAATTCCCAATTCCACTAGAATTCAATTCCATACAATGTTAATCCTTATGGCCGTGACCGAATTCCATCAGAATGGAATTGGAAAATCGTTCTAGAATAGACCTCCTGGGGCCTTTGTCACGAAGCGGGTCTATGTTAGATTAGCCTGGGCCTCGTAATGCCATAAGAAATAACATTGGCCAACCCCGGTTAATATGTCAACATTTCTTGAACAGCTATAATATGAAATAGGTTTATGAAGTGTACAGGGAAAGATTGCTATGAATCACATTCGGATGAAACTAAGATAAACAAAGTTTTATCTTGAAACTTGTATCTATCTTCCATAGACATCGATATTTCAATTGCGTTTTCAAGATATATCAAGGGTAGGGTATATTCTGAAAGTTTTTAAAAATCACTGCGATTATACCTTAAACTCATTTTTCAACAAATGGACTCATATCGTTCTTTCCCTGTACCCTCCACATGAAAACTAACTCATTTTTACTTTAAATATTTCTTAAATTTTCTCAATATAGGACACCCAGAAAATGTGTATCAAAAGAACCTTCCAAAGTTGCAAAACAGTGGAGTAAATAATGAGTCTAGGGTATAATGTCAGCCTTTTGTGAAAATTTTACGCAGTCGTCAGTTTGTACAGCGGTTCCCAGGACAACTTAACATCTGTACCTCAGAGGTAGAAGGCCATAAGTCCGTTTCAATGATTCTTGAAATGAGCTCATAAACCAGTATGTATTGGACTGGTTTATAAAATCAATTGTAATATGAGTCATTGTGTACGAGAATATTTCAATATTCCAAAAGTATGCAAGCAAAATTGAGAAAATGGACTTCCGACCTTCTATCTCTGAGGTACAGAAGCTATGAAGATTTCTAAGTATATGGCAGTTTTCGGTGAAAATTTGTAAAATAAGTATGATAAAATGTTGGTCTTTATGACCTTTAAGCTTTATCTGAAAAAACGATTCGACACTTTTCAACAAATCAGAAGAATTTGTTCGAAAACTATGTCAAATATTATTACATTGCATTTGCATCCCTATTATAGATAGTAGCTAGTTATAGTCCCTAGTTAGCCCTAGTTTCCTATAGATAGCCGGTTCTTTGTGCGCAGGGAACGTGAACGTCTTAGCTACTGGAGTGTACTTTCTGTGATCATATTAAAAAAATTATTAATTCCTTTATTCCAGAGTTGCTGTGGAGTGAATATCTAGCATTGGAGGGTTAATTTTCACAGAAAAGCACCGTTGCTCTAATGTTGATAATAAAAGTGAAAGTATTCAGTTCCAAATAATACATTTACATCATAAATAAAGGTTTCAAAGATTGAATTATCTTATAAAACTGTGAATTATTTTAATTTCATGCGTTAAAATTAAAATTATTGGTAATACAGTTCTACAATATTTCGGAATTTTATTATCTAGGTCGGGGTTCCTCGTTACGTTGTAGCCCATTTATGCTCCTACAATACTCTTTACCGTTTTGAAAAACACGTCGTTAATTATTTAAAGGAATTTGAACTTTTACTCATTTCTTAAAAAATGAGCTTGAACTTGTATAAAGAATATTTAAAGAGAATTTCCCCAACGTTGGTCATCAGTTAGATCCTTTGTGTTTAGTTCTATTTTATCGTGTGAACTGGAAAATTTCTAATTCTGCAACTTCCTTTCTTGTGGTGAATGAAATGTCACATCCAGTCATTGTGGAGTGGGATTGTCGGTCAGTGTTGATGTCAGGCAGTTAGGAAGGAGTATTCTTTGTCCACGGAAGTCAACAGCGGATCCGGGGTAATTATTACAGTCGGCCTATAGAATAAAAACTCGCCATGTTCACTTTGCAAAAATAAAATCCGTTGCTGATTATTGTTATCAATTTTGATCAGGAACTTCTGAGTAAAACAAACAAGACGTTTAAAACTTCTAAACTCTGCGTATAAGTCATCTAAAAATCATGTATAAATAAAATAAGGTTTTATTTATTTATTCCTTATTTATTTATTCCTTATTAAAATAAGGTTTTATTTATTCTCCAACAAACTCACAAATTCGAAAATAAGTTCGCCTTTAATGTCAGTAAAGAAACGTTCGCACTGTTTAACCTGTATAAAATCATTGACATCCGATCTTATGGGATTCTATGCTTTCATCGATGTTGAAAGCATCGATTTTACACCAATTTCTTACACCAATTTTCATCAATTTCTTCTGTTTGCGATTAGATCATATACACTTTTAATAATAGATACCACTAGATCAGAAGAATTGTGTCAGGTTCCCTGCAATCTGGTGACATGTAGGCCAATTTCAACCCGCCGTGTGAAGAATTTGACCTTGGTTGTATACGTAAGAACGAGGCGGCGTGCCTGTCAGCATACATCAACGACAGACTTGCTAATCCCAAACAAAGAATCGTTTGCAAATGATATTTTCACATAATGCCTGTGTTTTTCAGATGTCTCCACTTCTCCTTGTGCTGGTGTCCATACTGCCGCTCTTGACGCATCAGCAGTGCTGGGCCCCGCCAAATCACGGACACAGTGACTCCGAATCATTCTTCAAACTCTCCGCAGGACAGCAGACCTTCAGCTTCGACCTCTTAAAGGAGATAGTCAAGAGTGGCAAAGATGATAGCGTATTCTTCTCACCGCTCTCGGTGTATAAAGCCCTGCTGTTGGCTTATTTCGGATCAGCGACACATACGGAGGTGGATTTGAAGAAGGCTCTACATTTACCAACTGAATTGGTAAGTTTTTTTTTAACATGACATCTGTGTAAAATCATTGAACGAGCAATTTATAGTTAAAAAGTGTTAAGAACTTACTCAATGGTTAGACTTGTTTCTTTCTGATTATTTAGCAGTTAATTCGGTGTTTCTAAGTTGCATTGATTGTTGTTTGCTTGTCTGAACTGCTTGATCTTTGAGAGTACTAAAAGGAACGAATGTGGTGCGCGACCTTCAATTTTATTGACATGTCTCGAGTCCTGTTGTGTCAGAGTTATGTTATGAAACGTTAAAATTCAACGTTTTACATTGCTCATTGTGTAACGTAACTGGACGCGTAAGGTTTGTCTTTACACTAACAAAAGTTTTAAATAATTAGATATTAGTGACCCTTTCAAGTTTGTAGATTAAATGCCACACCACACTGGAGTAAATTATGACCTCTATGGTATGACAGCAAAGTGTGAAATACGAATCGTATTTAAACATTGAGGTCATACCAGAGGTCACAATGAAGGGTCACATTCAAAGAAGCCAGGGGTCCCTATTAGCTCGCATTAGCAGGCAAGCCGCAGTACACAGATGGCCGTATATATTGGTCTACCCTCCTGCAATAATGAGTCAGACAGATCATATCAATATTATCATGGCCGGATGTTACGCAACCCAAATGACATCTATGCAGTTTGGCTTGTTTGGAGTCTAGACTGCGAAGTAATGAACATGGCTGTACTCCAGTACGTGGCATTATTTAGTCTGCTTGAAAGGGTCGGTGAAAACTGATTTTTAAAATTCTGTTCTTGAAGACCAATTTCAGGAAAAAAACATGATTTGAAAAACGTACGTTTCCGGTACTTTAAACAGACCTTTTTTCAATACTCGGCTATAATTTAAACAATTGATTACTTAAGACCAGGGTGTTTATGACAAATTTGCTGTAGCAACAAACAATGACATTCCTCAAACGACCGTTTAGCAGTAGCAGATAATTGAAAAACCAGCCCTTACACAATATGTTAGAGATCCTATTTAATATGACATTTTCGTCTGTTCTCAGTGTCCATTTGCTGGTTATAAAAGTGTAGCTCCACACAGCAATATTTGTCACAAATCTCAACTTTGCACAATGTCTCGCGCGTTTCAAATATTACCAAAATCGTGTTAGAATTATTGATTGCATCATTGATTTGTTTATGCATACGAATCAGTCGCCAAAAAGCACAGAAGCACGATTACGTCAACAATGAGGCTATGTTTCTCAATAAAGCTATGAAATATATTTCCAGGCCAAGACGGATGTGATGTTCGAGAAGCTCCAAGCCGCTTCCCGCGCTCTGAACAGCTCCACGGCGACACCTGTCGTCAGCGTCAACAACCACCTGTTCTTCACCAACCGCCTGAATATTATTTCCAGGCCAAGACAGATGTGATGAAGGCCTTCATGTTCGAGAAGCTCCAAGCCGCTTCCCGCGCTCTGAACAGCTCCACGGCGACACCTGTCGTCAGCGTCAACAACCACCTGTTCTTCACCAACCGCCTGAATATTATTTCCAGGCCAAGACAGATGTGATGAAGGCCTTCATGTTCGAGAAGCTCCAAGCCGCTTCCCGCGCTCTGAACAGCTCCACGGCGACACCTGGCGTCAGCGTCAACAACCACCTGTTCTTCACCAACCGCCTGAATATTATTTCCAGGCCAAGACAGATGTGATGAAGGCCTTCATGTTCGAGAAGCTCCAAGCCGCTTCCCGCGCTCTGAACAGCTCCACGGCGACACCTGTCGTCAGCGTCAACAACCACCTGTTCTTCACCAACCGCCTGAATATTATTTCCAGGCCAAGACAGATGTGATGAAGGCCTTCATGTTCGAGAAGCTCCAAGCCGCTTCCCGCGCTCTGAACAGCTCCACGGCGACACCTGTCGTCAGCGTCAACAACCACCTGTTCTTCACCAACCGCCTGAATATTATTTCCAGGCCAAGACAGACGTGATGAAGGCCTTCATGTTCGAGAAGCTCCAAGCCGCTTCCCGCGCTCTGAACAGCTCCACGGCGACACCTGTCGTCAGCGTCAACAACCACCTGTTCTTCACCAACCGCCTGAAGCTCACCGACTGCATCGCCATCGTGTTCAACTTCGAGACCTCGATGATGGACTTCACTGAGACTGACGTGGCGAGGGAGAAGATCAACGCCTGGGTCGAGGAGCAGACGGCGGGGATGATCAAGGACATGATGAAGGATGATCAGATTGACGCGACCACGCAGATAGTCCTGGTCAGTAGAGTCGATGTCTCAATACTGTTAAAACAGTTATTAAGAGTCCTGGGGACCGCTATGGAAACTGACGGATTGTGTCAAATTTTCCCAAAATACCGAAGTCTCCTCAAGGCTCTTTATTAACTCCACTGTTATGAAACTGTGGGAGGTAGTTTTAATGCTCATTTTCTCGTAATACTATTGATAAAACCTAAGAAATATTTAAAGAAAAAAAGTTTTATTTTTCACATATTTCATGAAAAAATATTTTAAAAAATAGCATATTTTTTTTCAAGTATTTTTTTTAATTTCTCAATAGTATTACAAGAAAATGGGTATCAAAACTACATCCCAAAGTTGCATAACAGTGGAGTAAATAATGAGCCTTGGGGAGACTCCGGTATTTTGGGAAAAGTTGACACAATCCGTCAGTTTCCATAACGGTCCCCAGGTCTCTTAAGTTTAACGGTTGCGTATTGCCATGGACAGCAAACAATGACATACTTTGAATGAAAACGTAACCCTACGGTTCACGTTTTCAAATAGTCCTTACACACATACTAGCAAAAAACACAGAAACATTTCTTCACATGCTTCACATAACTTTGATGCATGCTACTGCAATAGAAATATAATAGAACATCGTTCAGAAGTTAGATGTAATATAAGATATAAGATGGAATAACATATTTATTTTAAATTTGCAGTTCATACATGCATTACATTGATTTCATATACATTTTCATATAGTCAATTTCTTTTAATTTCTCCTTAATCTTTTCAATGTTTACTATACGCCTACATGCTTCATATTTGTTTAGAAAACTGCATAAAATCGTACATTGTAAGGAAGTCTGTAGTCTGTATCATAACTAAGTACTCGAAGAATGTATTAAAATCACAATTTAAATACCTATATAAGGCGAAGCCAATTTTGCGTATATAATATCCGAAACTCCTACTACATATCGTATCAGGAAGGATGTGTGGACGATTGGTAACTACCCCATCGGAAAGTGACCTCGCCATGTTGCTAAAGGACCTTGTATTAATCCCAGGTGAACACCGCGTACTTCAAGGGGGAATGGTTGACAGGATTCAAATACTTGAGACAGGAACCGTTCCATCTGACACAGGCGGAGGACGTCAACATCACGATGATGAGGCAAACAGCGGCGTTCAGTTACTGTGAGTAGAGCTGATCCCCATAAAAAACACTTCGTGTAAAAATACCAGCCAAGTCTCTTCTACAAAAAAAATATATGAAATCTAAAAATTCTGCACTGAAAAGTAGGGATGTTCACGATTACGATTTAATCGAATCGATTAATCGATTATGACATTCAAAACGATTAATCGATGTTAGTATACATAATCGAATTACATCAATTTTAATTTGCCGCCTTGAAAATGGTTGAATTTTACAACATCTAAAATGGCTGTCTTCATTCTGTCCACATTTTTCTTTGTGTGCGTAATATTTTAGTGATAAATTTATGTTTGTGTGTATTTTCCCAAGTTTCAGTGTGTATTTCTAATTCGCATTACCATTTATCAGTGATGATTAAATTAATTACGGCACATTACAGCGTATTTGAAGTAAAAATGAATGACTTCCCGGACACATTTCATTGTTGAGGTTAATATTGCCGTAAAAGACGATATGATGACCACCCTGAACATGATGATATCAATACGATTTAATTCGATTATTAATCGATTTAAATTACGAAAATCGAATTATTATCGATTTAAATAAAATAATCGTTGAACACCCCTACTGAAAAGTAATGATATCAAAAAATTTGCCAAGTCAAAACTTTATTTGAAAATCAAAAAATACTTGGCGCATCGTGTATATTAATAGCTTAGAAGTATAGGCCAGATATAAAATATACATAATATATAAACACATATAGTATACCTATAATGCCCTAAAACATCGATGCGCCAAGTATTTTTTGATTTTCAAATAAAGTTTTGACTTGGCAAATTTTTTGATATCATTACTTTTCAGTGCAGAATTTTTAGATTTCATATATTTTTTTTGTAGAAGAGACTTGGCTGGTATTTTTACACGAAGTGTTTTTTATGGGGATATCACTCCTTTTTTTAGTTTATTCTAACAATTTGTGACACATATGAAATGAACAATTACTAAATTATTTTCAAAAATCATCACCCTTTACAATTTGGTTACTACTAATGAATAGCAGCGTATGGTCCTAAATAATTGCTTTAAATGATCTTTCATGAAGAATAGCAAAGGTTTCATTCCAATCAGTCAACCCAGTTCCGAGATATGGCAACACTTCAGTTTTCAAAATGGCTGCTGAACTTACTGCACTGCCACATAGAATGTATATCTATAAATGATGTGTATCATTTTAGGCTTTCTGAATATGTATTTATTGTATAGGAGGGAATTATAATAATTTATACATTTAATTGACGTCATTTCCGGTCTCATAAATAGGAAAATTCTATTTGTACTGATCATATTCCATAGAGATGGCCTTCCGAATCGTTTGGCGCTAGTTTCATACCGATTTGTCTACCAGTTTTTGAGATATGACGTTACTTCCGGTTTAAAAATGGCGGCCGAAATCTCTGACCCCTTGAAGTATATTTTAAACATGATTACAATTTTATAAGCTGTCTCAAATAGTATATTTATTGCATCAAAATAATAATTTGTGAGATTATTAAAATGTGTGACGTCATTTCCGGTTTAGGTATGGGAAACTGCAAATATTATTGATGATAATACATAAAGTTGACCGTCTAAATTGTTTAGCGCTGGTTTTGTTCAAATCTATTTAGCCGTTATTGATATATGATGTCACTTCCGGTTTCAAAATGGCGGCTTCCGGTTGGTTTTATAACAAGTCACATGAGATATCAAAAGTACATACGTTACATAAATATCAAAATAATCGGATCAAATTTGTTGCCGAAATGCCAATCGATGTATTTCAAATTTCATGACGTCATTTCCGGTTTCGTTAACATAAATTTTAGTCTGTTGCTATTTATAATCCATAAAGTTGACCGTCCGAATCGTTTGGCGCTATTTTCGTTCCAATCAGCTCAGCCGTTGTCGAGATATGATGTCACTTCCGGTTTCAAAATGGCGGCACAAAAAAAGTCAAGGGGGGGAGGGCAAATCAGACGCCAAAAGTGCACACGTGGTAAAAATGTGAGATCAATCGGTTCAGCCGTTTAGGCTGTGGCCTGTTTACCGGATTTGAATTCCAGGAGACTACTACTACTGAGATTATTATTATTATTATGAAAACCGCCCTAAAACACTGTTTTCACGTCCCTCTAGCGCGCAAAAGGCGTAACCTATTGTTCCCAAATTTGGTATATGTTGTAGGGTGGGCCATAGCTCGAAATTAAGATATATCGCAACAATGTGAGATTTTCCAATTTTAAGATCCAGTAGGCCGAAAATGCCACTTTGATGCTTACAGTAAAAGTGGGTTTGCTCCAGCCTTTTTAAATGAGTGTGTGCGCGCGCCGTACGACTTGGCTGGCGTGGAGCGACCGCTTCACTAGATTCAATAGTTAGTTTTATATACAACAAGTAACAACGGCTTATTCGTTAGATCACCGAGGTTAAGCAACATTGGGCGGGGTCAGTAGTTGGAAGGGTGACCGTACAACTTTGTCTTGCTGGTTGCTGCCGTTGGGCCAGAGAGACTGGGGTGGTTGGAGGTTAGTGAAGAGCCTACTTACAAATCCATGGTGAAACGACCTCCCTCCACCTGTTATCAGTCTCTCGACGGCAGTAATAATAATCTGATGCCGCTTCCCTATATTTTTCTTGTTTAGATTCCCAGTTTTAAACAAGTCACTATCCTAATGCATGACTTTTGCAATTGAAATTACTCTTCATTGTCATAAGGGGAAAATTAATTTAATTCCATACATTGAAAAATGTAATAAAATATTTTTAAAAAAATCCTGAAAATTCCCAACACTAAATCTAGTGGAGCGGTCGCTCCACGCCAGCCAAGTCGTACGGCGCGCGCACACTCTCATATAAAGGCTGGAGCAAACCCACTTTTACTGTAAGCATCAAAGTGGCATTTTCGGCCTACTGGATCTTAAAATTGGGGAATCTCACATTGTTGGAAAATATCTCAATTTCGAGCTATGGCCCACCCTACAACATATACCAAATTAGGGAACAATAGGTTACGCCCTTTGCGAGCTAGAGGGCCGTGAAAACCGTGTTTTAGGGCGGTTTTTATAATAATAATAATCTCAGTAGTAGTCCTCTATGGAATTCAAATCCGGTAAACAGGCCACAGACTAAACGGCTGAACCGATTGATCTCACATTTTTACCACGTGTGCACTTTTGGCGTCTGATTTATCCTTCACCCTATGAATTTTTTGTGCCGCCATTTTGAAACCGGAAGTGACGTCATATCTCGTAAACAGCTAGACCGATCGGAACGAAATTTGCGCCAAACGATTCAGACGGTCAACTATATGGATTATCAGTAGCAAAAAAATAAACATTATGTTAATGAAACCGGAAATGACGTCATAAAATTTGAAATACATCGATTGGCATTTCGGCAACAAAGATTGATCCGATTATTTTGATATTTTTAAAACGTATGTACTTTTGATATCTCATTTGACTTATTATGAAACCAACCGGAAGCCGCCATTTTGAAACCGGAAGTGACATCATATCTCAATAACGGCTAAATAGATTTGAACGAAACCAGCGCTAAACAATTTAGACGGTCAACTTTATGTTTTATCATTAATAATATTTGCAGTTTCCTATACCGAAACCGGAAATGACGTCACACATTATAAAAATCTCACAAATTTACATTTCGATACAATAAATATACTATTTGAGACAGCTTATAATAAAATTTTATCATGTTTAAATTATAATTCAAGGGGTCAGATTTCAGCAGCCATTTTGAAACCGGAAGTAACGTAATATCTTGAAAATTGGTTGACTGAACGGTATGAAACTACCGCCAAACGATTCGGAAGGTCATCTCTATGGAATAGGAAGAGTCAAACTTGAATTTTCCTTTTTATGAGACCGGAAATGACGTCATTCAAATTTATAAATTATTATAATCCCCTCCTTTATAATAAATCCATATTCAGAAAGCTTAAAATGATACACATCATTTATAGATATACATTCTATGTGGCAGTGCAGTAAGTTCAGCAGCCATTTTGAAAACCGAAGTGTTGCCATATCTCGGAACTCGGTTGACTGATAGGAATGAAACCTTTGCTATTCTTCATGAAAGATCATTTAAAGCAAATATATAGTACCAAACGCAGATTTTCATTAGTTAACCAAATTGTCAATGGCGACTTTTTTTAAAGGATTTAGTAATTGTTCAATCGATATGACGTCAAAAGTTACCTAAAAAATGAGTGATATCCCCATAAAAAACACTCCGTGTAAAAAAACAGCCAAGTCTCTTCAACTATAAAAATAAAATTATGAAATCTAAAAAATTCTGCACTGAAAAGTAGTGATATCAAAAAATGGGCAAAGTCAAAACTTTATTTGAAAATCAAAAAATACTTGGCGCATGGTTTTTTAGGGCATTATAGGTATACTATATGTATTATGTATATTTGATGTATATTTTCTATCTGGTCTATACTTCTAAACTATTTATATAGTATACGATGCGCCAAGTATTTTTTGATTTTCAAATAAAGTTTTGACTTGGCCCATTTTTTGATATCACTACTTTTCAGTGCAGAATTTTTTAGATTTCACATTTTTTTTTAGTTGAAGAGACTTGGCTGTTTTTTTACACGGAGTGTTTTTTATGGGGATATTTATTATCGGTGACAAACAATTTTATTCCCCTTCTTAAAATAGAAATACAAGAACAAAATGTGTTATATAATTTCTTATGTTTTAATTAACGTTAAAAAGTAGAGAACGTGTACAATAATAGTGCGTCAAAAAGGGAACGCATTCGAAAGTATTAGGGTTAACGGTGCGTCGACCTCTTGGTAATTTTGCACGCGCTCGATTTCCCAATAAACTCACCGCCTTCTCACTCAGACTACTCGGAGGACCACTTGAGCCACTTCCTGGAGCTGCCGTACAAGGGCGACCGCGTCTCGATGTACATCCTGATGCCGAAGACGCTGAAGATCAACGGGTCGTGCGGCGTGGACGTGCTCATCGCCTCGCTCACGCCCGAACTGTTCGCCTCCATCACCGAGAACCTCATGATGACCAGCGACACGCTCAACCTCGGCGTCCCCAAGTTCACGGTCGAGAAGGAGCTGGAGCTCACGCCGGTCAGTACGAGTTCATTATAGAGATCATGCGCAATGGAAGTTACAAGACAGTGCGCTAATATCTTATCGACGCAATCATATGAACTTGTGAAAGTTCAAGTTCTCTAAGCATGGAACGAAGTTCTTTTATAGTTTCCTTTTGCAAAACGTTAAAAAAATAAAATGGGAGCATAACTAGGAACTCCATATTATTCATAGTTGAAACTAGTATTTAGGATGTAAATGTATTGATCGAGTTTCACGTTTATTTTAAAATAATAAAAACAATGAGCTTTTATTTCTGTGAAATCAGCACATAATTCACACTTCAGACCAATTTTGGCTCAGAGCAACGGGAACATCTCCGAAATCTTCCTATCATACTTCCTGAACGTATACTGATTACTGCTCTTGCACATTACTTTATTTAAAAATAGAACGAATCTGATGTAAGTTCATGGCTAAAACCAACTTTTAGCGTTCATGTTCCCTCCACACGAAAGTGAACTTGTTCACTCAAAAGTTCCTAAAAGAGTAACGCGTTACGAGTTCTTTTTAAAAGTTCCTTCCCAACAATGGCAACTTGCTTTTACTCGCAGATCTTGGAGCGTCTCGACGTAGGCGACGTGTTCCGTGCCTCCGCCGACTTGTCCGACTTCACCGGCCAGCGCGGCGTCACCCTCGACGAGGCCTGGCACAAGGCGAAGGTGGAGGTCGACGAGAACGGGACGACGGCCGCCGCCGCCACCATGATGTTCGGGACGAGATCCTCGCGACCGAACCATCAGAAGTTTACCGTCAACAAACCCTTCGTCTACTTCATCTACGACAAGGTTGAAAAGGCGATGTTGTTCACGGGGGTCTACAGGACGCCGCCATCGTAATCACCTGTTGCATCGACAGTCATTATCGAAAACTTAATTTGTTATCTGTAATTAAAAAATCTTGTGACAACTATTTCTAAACAATGGCATCAAGTCTGTAAAAAATACTTGGCCGATTGGACTGAAAATTTGTAAAATATGAGGTATTGTTGGTTTTGATCACCATGCCTAATTAAAACTTCATCGGAGCATTTTGATTTTCGAAAAATTGGAAGATTTTTTAAATTTTAGCCAATTGGAGGATTTTGCTAAAAGTTTGTAAAATTTGATAAGATATTGATCTTTATGACCTGAAAATATATCCTCAGATGGTTCATCATTCGATCAATTTGATATTTTACAAGTCAATACCATTATGTTATTAAATTTTACAAAATCTTATTCAAATCCCCCAGATGGTTCAGGTTTAAATAATATCTTCTGATTGATCGAAAATCAAAATGTTTCGGTTTTGTTCAAAATTTGCATTGTGATCAAGACCAATCAAGTACCTCGCTTTCAATAATTTGCCATAGACCTTGCACAATTTTACAAAAATCTAAAATATTAAAAATATAAGCTGAATGTTTGTCTAGCTCAGCAGAGCGAAGTTAAGTTAATTGATTGTATGAAGTTATGTGTATGTAATTAATATATAATACATTTTTAAAAATATTAGTTGTGTTTTGTTGGTACCTAACATATTAAATATTAAATACTAAATCTAGGCGGGCGTTAGCTCGACCCTGCCAAAGCACCGTTTCAATACGAGATCTACTTTTGTTAACGCTACGAGCTTAATATCACAGACTGTATATACCTACAGCTACGACTAAAGCGGCGAGTTTACGGTGTTCGTTCGGTAACATCGAGCCATTATCCCACTATATTAGTTTCAGACATTTTTGAAGAATAAATCCTTGTTTCATCATCCATTAATTTTTTTAATATTACTTATATATTTGGGAAGCCATCTGGAAAGTAGCTTCGATCGATCCTCGGGTGTTACGAAATTATGTAGGATTTTGTTTGATAAAACGTTCCTTTTAGTAACCTCCGTCCCACACATATTTAATCCTACAATATAAAATATGTCACTCAGATTACTTGCTTAAAGTACTTTTTCGTAAGCTGATGATACACTTATTATAAAAAAATTATCGTGACTTAGAAATACCAATAAATTAAAATGTGTGCCAAAAGTACTCACTATTTTGACGGAATTTAACAAAATTCAACATTACATTTAGTTTTGCACATGAAAATCACAGTGCAAAATGATACACATTGAAATAAAACGAGTAAACTGTTATATATGTTGAAAGGGAAACAAATATAAACAGATGCTATAAACAGAATTTTAATTTTTTCGGCAGTTTTTAGGGAGGGACACTGGTTATTTCGGCAGATCGGTAGTCACTAGTCCAAGAACGGGACAAAGGGAACTCCCACCTTTTTTGATGAATAATAATTTCTCATTTTTTGACGTTTCGCCATATCGCCATATGTCAAAATTTCAAATTGATCGGACCATACCAATCGAAAGATTTTTTTAAAAATTTGAACCAATCACAGGATCCCTTTTAAAAACGATCCCAGAGACCGCATAGATTACGTTCGTATGTGTGCAAAATTTCAGATCGATTGGTTGTGTGGTTTAACCTGGGCAGGGCAGGCAAAAAATACAAACAAAAAAACACACAGAGAAAGTGCCGTAAGAGTACCGTGGTGACGCTCTCTACGCTCGCTCAATAAAGACCCACTTATTAATATATATTGTTGTATCGATTTTCATCAATATCTTTTACCAATGTAATTGTTAACAAAAAAAGGCTTTGTACGACTATTCAGAACAGTTCAATGAAAATAATTCCATAGCTTGTAATGGTTTATTAGATTTACTTTGTCCTACAGATGTTTACTGCCCAAAAATTAGTAAAACAATGGCACTAAACATCTGCTGGACAAAATAAAACTAATAACTTATTCCAAACTATGAAATTATTTTCATTGAACTGTTCTGAATAGTCGTACAAAGCCTTATTTGGTTAACAATTACATTGGTAAAAGATATTGAAAACAATCGATTAAAAAACTCTTCAAGGTCAAACTCACTACCCAGCCCTCTTAAATATATTATTCCAACTGCCGAAAGCAGTATAACTCTTTACGGACAGTATGTGTCTCTGTTCACAATCCTCTATCTACTAAAGAGTTACGCCCTTCCATGCAGTATTTAAAAGAGACTTAATCTAAACAACATCCAAGGTAAAACACCTGAAACTTTACTGAACACGATGAAATATTACACATCAATTTCACAACATCAGCACAATTCGTGATGACTTTCAAAACTAACTTGTTTTAACAAAACAATTGCAAATACTTGTACCCAAGTAGGTAGGTTACTAAAGCAATTCATAACAATTCTTATAACGCAATAACCCAAAATGGTCTTCTTGCCCATTTTGCCCCTCACATTATCATCCTGACTCTACTGGAAACTTTCAATAAAACACAGTAGGTATCTTAGAATGAATGAGAGTTATTCTAATGATTTCCTAGTAAAAGTGCGTTGTTGAGTGTGTGATAGCAGACGTCCACTGATAACAGAGTCAACATGGTTTCGAAGAGTGACCAGTGGTCAGATACATTGGGCAGAGTATTCACTAAGTACGAAGCTGCTGAGAAGAATGACAGCAACGGAGGAGAAGGAGCTTCCGGCGCAGGTTCCACCGCCAGGTATATGAACTTCATTCGCAACAATTTACCAAGAACTTATTCACAATAATGTCTAGTCTTTTAAATGTAATATAATACCCCATAAAAAACACTCCGTGGAAAAATACCAGCCAAGTCTCCTCAACTTAAAAAGAAATTGAAGAAATCTAAAAATTCAGCACTGAAAAGTAGTGATATCAAAAAATTGGCCAAGTCAAAACTTTTCAAAAAATACTTGGCGCATCGTGCATATAAATAGTAAAGAAGTAGGGAAATCAAATATACTCATCTATACATAAAATGTATCTGTCCCTAGAAAAACGATGCGCCAAGTATTTTTTGAAAAGTTTTGACTAGGCCAATTTTTTGATATCACTACTTTTCAGTGCTGAATTTTTAGATATCTTCAATTTTTTTTTAAGTGGAAGAGACTTGGCTGGTATTTTTACACGGAGTGTTTTTATGGGGATATCACTCCTTTTTTTAGTTTATTCTTACAACTTGTGACATATTATATTGTTGCACCAAAGACTATAATTATTAATTCCTTTAAAAAGTATGCCTTTGGCATTTGGTTGCTAAGAAAAGTTGTGCTTGTTACTATGTATATGCTTTAAATAATATGCTATGAAGTATAGCGAAAGTTTTGTTCCAATCGGTCCAGCCATTCTCGAGATATGGCATCACTTACGGTTTTCAAAATGGCGGCTGACTTCACTGCCACCTAAAATTAGTATCCATATATTTTATGCAACATAATAAGCCTTCTGAATATGTAGATATTGTTATAAGAATGATTTTAGTCAGATTTGGCATTTTTATGACGTCATTTCCGGTTTTGGTAATAGTACATTTCTATTTCGACTATTGATTTTTCATAAAGAAGACCGTCCGAATCGTTTGGCGCTAGTTTCGTCCCGATAGGTCCATCCGTTTTTAAGATGTGACGTCACTTCCGGTTTCAAAATGGCGGCACAAAAAATTCGTAAGGGCAAGGTATCATCAGACGCCAAAGGTGCATATGTGGTAAAAATTTCAGATCGATCGGTTCAGCCGTTTAGGCTGTGGCGCTGTCAACAGGGTTTCCTGATATCATCATCATCACCATCATCCGAATCAGAAAGTGATGTAATTTCACTGTTTTCACGGCCCTCTAGCTCGTAAATGGCATAACCTGTTGTTCCCAAATTTGGTATATGGGGTGGGGTGGGCCATAGCTCAAAACTAAGATATTTCGCAACAATGTGAGATTTTTCAATTTGGAGATCCAGTAGGCCGAAAATGCTATGTTGTTACTTACAGTAAAAGTAGTTGGTCTGCTCCTCAGTTTATAGGCATTATGGGTATGTTGAGTGACTGTGAGTGTACGGTACGACTTGGCTGGGTGGAGCGACTAGGGTTGCCAACTGTCCGGAATTTCTCCGGACACTCCGGAATTGGACAACATTGTCCGGATGTCGGAATTACCTCATCCCGGACAGCATAATGTCCGGAATTGTTCAATTGTTACATGAAACAAACGTTATAATTCAATAATCAATGATACCTACATCATAACTTTTGCAAAGTTAGTTTTGTAGGTAGGGTTGGTAGACAGACACCAACTTTAGTTCACTTTCGCCCATTAGTTTCAATTTTTACTGCATATTTATCAATTTCAACTCAAGGAAATAATGAGACCAATCTAATTTTTATAAAGTTAAATTCCAGTCTTTTTGCTATAATTGTAAATAAATTTTAAAAGTTCCCAAATATCAAAATCGCCGAATATTGCAGTCCAGAACGCATGAAATTGACCCAAATACACTTTCGAAATTCAAAATTTTCCCGGGCCTGTGCGGCCCGGACCCGCATAGTGATGGGGGGCCCTCCCCCCAGACCCCCATTGATTTCCTGCGAGATCGTCTTTTCGTACGCATCCGTGTTTCCCCATAATACCGTATTGTGAGAATATTTTATTCCCAGAGAAATTTAGAACTACATTGTCCGGAATTCAATTCTTGTAAAGTTGGCAACCCTAGGAGCGACCCAGCCACTAGATTTGCCTTAACCATTTTAAACTTTTGACAATAATGCGTTCCTGCCTTCTTGGTTCCTTGTTTGAATATCTTCTTCTCTTACATCTGGGAGGTTTTCACAACTCACAACTCTACTCCGTTCGTAAGGGACCTATAGCGCCTGAGGGCAAATGCCAGAACACAACGGCAATACAACGCTGTATACCCCTCAGAAATGATGGGGTTTAATTGCTCCTCTATTGTTGTGGGGAAGGAAGCAGGAACAACATACAAAATCGGTGTGGAAAATAGGTAATTGAAACATAAAATAGCTGTTTTGCTGCTGCAAATTCCTTGGAGAACGCATACCTACGTTATACGCCTTTGTCTTGAAGGTTAAATTCTTCTTGAATATTTGTTGGTAGATCGTATTCGTTGATATAAGCTGAAAAGAATAGGACCAAGATAGGACCTTGGGGTACACCGTTAGTGACTATACTTGCCAATCCAAGCTCTGTATATTTGTACACAACTGGTTATTTCGTGTAGAAAACTCACAAGAAATCGTTTGAATATCGTCTTCGAAAGTTGCAAATTGTATGAAGTATACAGTATATTTATTTAAATTTTTCAATTTATTTTTATTTCCAGTAGTTACAATACAGTTTATGAGTAGTGAAGTTTAATATTCCCCAGTAAGAAGTAAATCTTGTGTCGGGGAATATATATACAAAAGTACATACATGGTTAAATCATAGAGATTCATATATCTCTATGGTAAAAATGATCTATTAAAACAAGTATAATTTTAAACTTAAATTACCTAACTTATATCTATTGTAAATATATTCTATAATTAAGATTAACATAATGCTATCTAGTGGAGCGGTCGCTCCACCCAGCCAAGTCGTACCGTACACTCACACTCACTCAACATACCGTAAATGACTAATAAACTGAGGAGCAGACCAACCACTTTTACTGTAAGCAACAACATGGCATTTTCGGCCTACTGGATCTTAAAATTGGAAAATCTCACATTGTTGCGATATATCTTAATTTCGAGCTATGGCCCACCCCACTACATATACCAAATTAGGGAACAATATGTTATGCCGTTTGCGAGCTAGAGGGCCGAGAAAACAGTGAAATTACACCACTTTCTGATTCTGAAGATGATATCAGGAAACGTTGCTATCACCGCCACAGCCTAAACGGCTAAACCGATCGACCTGAAACTTTTACCACATATGCACTTTTGGCGTCTGATGATACCTTGCCTCTTGTGATTTTTTGTGCCGCCATTTTTAAACCGGAAGTGACGTCATAACTCAAAAACGTCTGGACCGATTAGAACGAAATTAGCGCCATTCGATTTAGATGGTCATCTATATGAAGTATCAATAAAAAAAATATTATTTTCTTATTTTCTAAACAGGAAGTGACGTCATAAATACGCAATATTTAACTTATTTCAACAAATTATACTTAAAATACGTACATAATTAACTTACATTGTAACATAGACAATACAATTTATATATTCAAGGTAGCAGTGTTCTCGGCCGCCATTCCTGAAACCAGAAGTGACGTCATATATCTAAAACGCCTGTACCGATTGCAACTGAACTAGCTCCTGCGTATTCATTCTGCTATTTATTTGAAAAATCAATTGTGAAAAATGAATAAATAAATTAATGGTACCGGAAATGGCGGCAGGAACCACTAAATGAAACCGGAAGTGACGTCATATATTACAAACGGCATGACCGATTTTACGGAAATATAGGGATTAGGAATTCAGATGGTCGTTCATGAAGGTATCAACTAGATAAAACTAGATTGTTTTCTTATTACCTATACCGGAATTCGGCCGCTATTTCAAAACCGGAAGTGACGTCATGTATCGAAAACGGCTGGATCGATTATAACGAAACTTAAGCTATTCTTCTTGGATAATCATTGTCATCTTATACCAAACGCAACTTTTCATAGTAACCAAATCGGTTGAGGCGTATTTTTTTAAAGAAATTAGTCCCTGCTCGGACATGTGCTACAAGCTGTATGTATAAACTAACAAAAGAAGTGATATCCCAGAAAAAACACTCCGTGTAAAAATACCAGCCAAGTCTCTTTAACTATAAAAAAAAAAATAGAAGAAATCTAAAAATTCAGCACTGAAAAGGAGTGATATCAAAAAAGGAGCCAAGTCAACGAATTTTCCAAATTTTAATCGTACCATTGAAATAAAAATATCAACCCCCGAGAAATACTTAAAAAAGGACTTGGCGCATCGTTTTTTTAAAGACATTTTTCTATTCTTAAGCTTAAGCCACTCACATACTACGTAGTTCAGAAATGCCTAGAAAAATTGGGACAAAACTTTCAAATTAAATATTGAACATTCTGTAAAATATTTTAAATTTAAATATAAGTACGCAAAGAAACATAGCATTGTCTTACAAGCAATAAATACAGAACAGTTGTGTTTGTGATTGGTAGGTACCTATAGTTTTGTGGGTACATCAACATACCTACTACAGCATTATACTTGGAACCTTCTCGCCGTGTAATTAATGCTATTAATTAACATTTTATACCAAAAAAATTCATAAATTACATAACGTATTACTTTAGATAAAAATCTAGTCAGTAATTATTTGAGCAGCATGGCTCAGTGCACTAGTCACTTATACAAATCTCATTGACGGCCTTCTTGTAATGAGCGCTTTCGCTATTTCCCTCAGTCACGATATTGAGAAGTATGATTGATTAATATGACCCTAATAATAGTGGCAATAACGAATAGACTAGGCCGCTTCCGTTTATTCGTTATTCGTTTATCCGTTTATTTCCTCTGAATATTGACAAAATACCAAAACTGCCAGTAGGTAAGAGTACTAGTTATATTAAAACGTAGTATGATTCGTCGATAATGAATGTGATATACTCAGGAAAATATACTTGTAGAGTTCTTCCTATACTTTTAGGATAGAAAAGTGTCTTTAAAAAAACGATGCGCCAAGTCCTTTTTTTAAGTATTTCTCGGGGGTTGATATTTTTATTTCAATGGTACGATTAAAATTTGGAAAATTCGTTGACTTGGCTCCTTTTTTGATATCACTCCTTTTCAGTGCTGAATTTTTAGATTTCTTCTATTTTTTTTTATAGTTAAAGAGACTTGGCTGGTATTTTTACACGGAGTGTTTTTTCTGGGATTGTGTTTACTCCTGGTTTCTAAATTATATTATTTTGGAGAGACGAAGCTGCGAAGGTAACTGTGCCTACTAGTAATAGTGATTCACATCGTGGAATTAAGTTCGCCAAACCCTCCTTCCCCTTTACTTTAGTCCTACCTCTACCGGTATCACTGTAAAAGTTGTTTGAATGTGCGAGGGGGGTTGATGGAGGGTATTCCAAGCTTGAATCACTTACAAATCCATGCTTGCTTGAATACTATCTTCTTCTCTCTTGTTCAGGTCTAGGTGTTCGCCACGTGCAGACATTCTTCATGTTCTCCGGCTTCCTCGTGGCTTACTCGATGTCAACTTGTCGATCGCTATCGCCATCCCTTGCATACATCCCTTGCTTGAATATCTTCTTCTCTCTTGTTCAGGTCTAGGTGTTCGCCACGCGCAGACATTCTTCATGTTCTCCGGCTTCCTCGTGGCTTACTCGATGCGGGTCAACTTGTCGATCGCTATCGCCATCCCTTGCATACATCCCTTGCTTGAATATCTTCTTCTCTCTTGTTCAGGTCTAGGTGTTCGCCACGTGCAGACATTCTTCATGTTCTCCGGCTTCCTCGTGGCTTACTCGATGCGGGTCAACTTGTCGATCGCTATCGCCATCCCTTGCATACATCCCTTGCTTGAATATCTTCTTCTCTCTTGTTCAGGTCTGGGTGTTCGCCACGTGCAGACATTCTTCATGTTCTCCGGCTTCCTCGTGGCTTACTCGATGCGGGTCAACTTGTCGATCGCTATCGCCATCCCTTGCATACATCCCTTGCTTGAATATCTTCTTCTCTCTTGTTCAGGTCAGGGTGTTCGCCACGTGCAGACATTCTTCATGTTCTCCGGCTTCCTCGTGGCTTACTCGATGCGAGTCAACTTGTCGATCGCTATCGCCATCCCTTGCATACATCCCTTGCTTGAATATCTTCTTCTCTCTTGTTCAGGACTGGGTGTTCGCCACGCGCAGACATTCTTCATGTTCTCCGGCTTCCTCGTGGCTTACTCGATGCGTGTCAACTTGTCGATCGCTATCGTCGCGATGGTCGACAACAAATCAAACACGAACTTCCAGGTTAGCTCTTCGACATGGACCAGATTGTTTCCACTGCCCTGTCCCCCCCTCTCCTTACCTCATCATGTTTTATAAACACCAACGGTCATTAATGAGTCGATGACAAATGTTTATAACCCGTTTTCAACAGTAACTGCATGATTCTGTCTTGTTATGTAGTGTTGAAGTAGATGTGAGTCTATAGCTGCGAGACACTAATTTCGCATACTCATTTCTTTTCTTGGTGTGTATACACATTCAATTCGTTACAATTATTAGAAAGAAAGTACTGTCTCGCTTTTGTTTATACTTTACTCATGTTAAATTAAAACGGCTGGTGTATTGGATACCACGGTTGCCGTCAGCAACTTTGAACGGGGTGCTCTTACTTGCTGGTTGCTGCCTTTGGGCCAGAGAGACTGGGGTGGTTAAGGGTTAGTGTGACGACCCCCTCAGTGGGTTGTGGAGGCACGTGAAGTAAATGTACAGCTTCCTTCGGAAGGGACGTTATGCCTAAGGCCTCCATGGTATATTTCGTCAGGCGTAGGCTACCAGTACTAGTGCATGCCATGCCAGTACCAGTACATGCCAGTACTACCGGTTAAGGTACTGTGGGATTGGTAATAAACATACTGGTATGTGTTCATTGAAATTAATCTCAATGCCAAGTAAAAAAGCATCAGAAGAAATTGTCTATGAAGAAATGTGAGCATAAAGTATGTGTGTTTTTCACAGTCTATGAACAATCACTTGACGGACTGCAGATAAGAACAAGTCCTTGCTGTTGAAAGAATAACCAGCAAAGAAACACGGTCTATTGATAAGATCCAATTGTTATTGCATCTCAAATTCATGAATAAACCATTCTTTATTATGAAAATAAGAAACAAAATAACGAAGAAGGAAGAGTCAATAATTGACCTCCTTCTCCTCCTCCTCCTCCTCTACCCACCAAGATGCACCTCAAAATCTTTCTCAACGAATGCAACTCAAAATCAAAATTTTTCTAAACCTTCCAATTTTCAAGCGATTGTTTCAGCATCATCCACCTTAGATTGATACTCGTTGCTTTTCATTGACCTGTGTTTATTTACGTACCTACCTAATCGCACAGGGAAGTGCAACCCTTTGAATTGATCACAGAATAACATTCACATAGATTGAAAACATGAAATATTGAAAGTATACTTGTCAAGGATGTAGACAATTGTACTTCAAAGTGAAACAGTGAAATTACTTAGTTCAAAATTGCATTTAGACAATCATTATTTCAAAACTTGAGCATATATCTAATAAACGTGCTGACTCAGCTGACTCATGCTGACTGATTGTACAGGAGTTCGAGTGGGACTCTAAGACACAGTCTCTGCTGCTGAGCTCGTTCTTCTGGGGCTACGTGCTGACTCAGCTGACTCATGCTGACTGATTGTACAGGAGTTCGAGTGGGACTCTAAGACACAGTCTCTGCTGCTGAGCTCGTTCTTCTGGGGCTACGTGCTGACTCAGCTGACTCATGCTGACTGATTGTACAGAAGTTCAAGTGGGACTCTAAGACACAGTCTCTGCTGCTGAGCTCGTTCTTCTGGGGCTACGTGCTGACTCAGCTGACTCATGCTGACTGATTGTACAGGAGTTCGAGTGGGACTCTAAGACACAGTCTCTGCTGCTGAGCTCGTTCTTCTGGGGCTACGTGCTGACTCATGCTGACTCATGCTGACTGATTGTACAGGAGTTCGAGTGGGACTCTAAGACACAGTCTCTGCTGCTGAGCTCGTTCTTCTGGGGCTACGTGCTGACTCATGCTGACTCATGCTGACTGATTGTACAGGAGTTCGAGTGGGACTCTAAGACACAGTCTCTGCTGCTGAGCTCGTTCTTCTGGGGCTACGTGCTGACTCAGCTGACTCATGCTGACTGATTGTACAGGAGTTCGAGTGGGACACTAAGACACAGTATCTGCTGCTGAGCTCGTTCTTCTGGGGCTACGTGCTGACTCATGCTGACTCATGCTGACTGATTGTACAGGAGTTCGAGTGGGACTCTAAGACACAGTCTCTGCTGCTGAGCTCGTTCTTCTGGGGCTACGTGCTGACTCAGCTGACTCATGCTGACTGATTGTAGAGGAGTTCGAGTGGGACTCTAAGACACAGTCTCTGCTGCTGAGCTCGTTCTTCTGGGGCTACGTGCTGACTCATGCTGACTCATGCTGACTGATTGTACAGGAGTTCGAGTGGGACTCTAAGACACAGTCTCTGCTGCTGAGCTCGTTCTTCTGGGGCTACGTGCTGACTCATGCTGACTCATGCTGACTGATTGTACAGGAGTTCGAGTGGGACACTAAGACACAGTCTCTGCAGCTGAGCTCGTTCTTCTGGGGCTACGTGCTGACTCATGCTGACTCATGCTGACTGATTGTACAGGAGTTCGAGTGGGACTCTAAGACACAGTCTCTGCTGCTGAGCTCGTTCTTCTGGGGCTACGTGCTGACTCAGCTGACTCATGCTGACTGATTGTACAGGAGTTCGAGTGGGACTCTAAGACACAGTCTCTGCTGCTAAGCTCGTTCTTCTGGGGCTACGTGCTGACTCAGCTGACTCATGCTGACTGATTGTACAGGAGTTCGAGTGGGACTCTAAGACACAGTCTCTGCTGCTGAGCTCGTTCTTCTGGGGCTACGTGCTGACTCATGCTGACTCATGCTGACTGATTGTACAGGAGTTCGAGTGGGACTCTAAGACACAGTCTCTGCTGCTGAGCTCGTTCTTCTGGGGCTACGTGCTGACTCATGCTGACTCATGCTGACTGATTGTACAGGAGTTCGAGTGGGACTCTAAGACACAGTCTCTGCTGCTAAACTCGTTCTTCTGGGGCTACGTGCTGACTCATGCTGACTGATTGTACAGGAGTTCGAGTGGGACTCTAAGACACAGTCTCTGCTGCTGAGCTCGTTCTTCTGGGGCTACGTGCTGACTCAGCTGACTCATGCTGACTGATTGTACAGGAGTTCGAGTGGGACTCTAAGACACAGTCTCTGCTGCTGAGCTCGTTCTTCTGGGGCTACGTGCTGACTCAGCTGACTCATGCTGACTGATTGTACAGGAGTTCGAGTGGGACTCTAAGACACAGTCTCTGCTGCTGAGCTCGTTCTTCTGGGGCTACGTGCTGACTCATGCTGACTCATGCTGACTGATTGTTCAGGAGTTCGAGTGGGACTCTAAGACACAGTCTCTGCTGCTGAGCTCGTTCTTCTGGGGCTACGTGCTGACTCATGCTGACTCATGCTGACTGATTGTACAAGAGTTCGAGTGGGACTCTAAGACACAGTCTCTGCTGCTGAGCTCGTTCTTCTGGGGCTACGTGCTGACTCATGCTGACTGATTGTACAGGAGTTCGAGTGGGACTCTAAGACACAGTCTCTGCTGCTGAGCTCGTTCTTCTGGGGCTACGTGCTGACTCATGCTGACTCATGCTGACTGATTGTACAGGAGTTCGAGTGGGACTCTAAGACACAGTCTCTGCTGCTGAGCTCGTTCTTCTGGGGCTACGTGCTGACTCAGCTGACTCATGCTGACTGATTGTACAGGAGTTCGAGTGGGACACTAAGACACAGTCTCTGCTGCTGAGCTCGTTTTTCTGGGGCTAGGTGCTGACTCAGCTGACTCATGCTGACTGATTGTACAGGAGTTCGAGTGGGACTCTAAGACACAGTCTCTGCTGCTGAGCTCGTTCTTCTGGGGCTACGTGCTGACTCATGCTGACTCATGCTGACTGATTGTACAGGAGTTCGAGTGGGACACTAAGACACAGTCTCTGCTGCTGAGCTCGTTCTTCTGGGGCTACGTGCTGACTCAGCTGACTCATGCTGACTGATTGTACAGGAGTTCGAGTGGGACTCTAAGACACAGTCTCTGCTGCTGAGCTCGTTCTTCTGGGGCTACGTGCTGACTCAGCTGACTCATGCTGACTGATTGTACAGGAGTTCGAGTGGGACTCTAAGACACAGTCTCTGCTGCTGAGCTCGTTCTTCTGGGGCTACGTGCTGACTCAGCTGACTCATGCTGACTAATTGTACAGGAGTTCGAGTGGGACTCTAAGACACAGTCTCTGCTGCTGAGCTCGTTCTTCTGGGGCTACGTGCTGACTCAGCTGACTGATTGTACAGGAGTTCGAGTGGGACACTAAGACACAGTCTCTGCTGCTGAGCTCGTTCTTCTGGGGCTACGTGCTGACTCAGCTGACTCATGCTGACTGATTGTACAGGAGTTCGAGTGGGACTCTAAGACACAGTCTCTGCTGCTGAGCTCGTTCTTCTGGGGCTACGTGCTGACTCAGCTGACTCATGCTGACTGATTGTACAGGAGTTCGAGTGGGACTCTAAGACACAGTCTCTGCTGCTGAGCTCGTTCTTCTGGGGCTACGTGCTGACTCAGCTGACTGATTGTACAGGAGTTCGAGTGGGACACTAAGACACAGTCTCTGCTGCTGAGCTCGTTCTTCTGGGGCTACGTGCTGACTCAGCTGACTCATGCTGACTGATTGTACAGGAGTTCGAGTGGGACTCTAAGACACAGTCTCTGCTGCTGAGCTCGTTCTTCTGGGGCTACGTGCTGACTCAGCTGACTCATGCTGACTGATTGTACAGGAGTTCGAGTGGGACTCTAAGACACAGTCTCTGCTGCTGAGCTCGTTCTTCTGGGGCTACGTGCTGATTTAGCTGACTCATGCTGACTGATTGTACAGGAGTTCGAGTGGGACTCTAAGACACAGTCTCTGCTGCTGAGCTCGTTCTTCTGGGGCTACGTGCTGACTCATGCTGACTCATGCTGACTGATTGTACAGGAGTTCGAGTGGGACTCTAAGACACAGTCTCTGCTGCTGAGCTCGTTCTTCTGGGGCTACGTGCTGACTCATGCTGACTCATGCTGACTGATTGTACAGGAGTTCGAGTGGGACTCTAAGACACAGTCTCTGCTGCTGAGCTCGTTCTTCTGGGGCTACGTGCTGACTCATGCTGACTCATGCTGACTGATTGTACAGGAGTTCGAGTGGGACTCTAAGACACAGTCTCTGCTGCTGAGCTCGTTCTTCTGGGGCTACGTGCTGACTCATGCTGACTCATGCTGACTGATTGTACAGAAGTTCGAGTGGGACTCTAAGACACAGTCTCTGCTGCTGAGCTCGTTATTCTGGGGCTACGTGCTGACTCAGCTGACTCATGCTGACTGATTGTACAGGAGTTCGAGTGGGACACTAAGACACAGTCTCTGCTGCTGAGCTCGTTCTTCTGGGGCTACGTGCTGACTCATGCTGACTCATGCTGACTGATTGTACAGGAGTTCGAGTGGGACACTAAGACACAGTCTCTGCTGCTGAGCTCGTTCTTCTGGGGCTACGTGCTTACTCAGCTGACTCATGCTGACTGATTGTACAGGAGTTTGAGTGGGACACTAAGACACAGTCTCTGCTGCTGAGCTCGTTCTTCTGGGGCTACGTGCTGACTCAGCTGACTCATGCTGACTGATTGTACAGGAGTTCGAGTGGGACACTAAGACACAGTCTCTGCTGCTGAGCTCGTTCTTCTGGGGCTACGTGCTGACTTATGCTGACTCATGCTGACTGATTGTACAGGAGTTCGAGTGGGACACTAAGACACAGTCTCTGCTGCTGAGCTCGTTCTTCTGGGGCTACGTGCTGACTCAGCTGACTCATGCTGACTGATTGTACAGGAGTTCGAGTGGGACACTAAGACACAGTCTCTGCTGCTGAGCTCGTTCTTCTGGGGCTACGTGCTGACTCATGCTGACTCATGCTGACTGATTGTACAGGAGTTCGAGTGGGACACTAAGACACAGTCTCTGCTGCTGAGCTCGTTCTTCTGGGGCTACGTGCTGACTCATGCTGAATCATGCTGACTGATTGTACAGGAGTTCGAGTGGGACACTAAGACACAGTCTCTGCTGCTGAGCTCGTTCTTCTGGGGCTACGTGCTGACTCAGCTGACTCATGCTGACTGATTGTACAGGAGTTCGAGTGGGACACTAAGACACAGTCTCTGATGCTGAGCTCGTTCTTCTAGGGCTACGTGCTGACTCATGCTGTCTCATGCTGACTGATTGTACAGGAGTTCGAGTGGGACTCTAAGACACAGTCTCTGCTGCTGAGCTCGTTCTTCTGGGGCTACGTGCTGACTCATGCTGACTCATGCTGACTGATTGTACAGGAGTTCGAGTGGGACACTAAGACACAGTCTCTGCTGCTGAGCTCGTTCTTCTGGGGCTACGTGCTGACTCAGCTGACTCATGCTGACTGATTGTACAGGAGTTCGAGTGGGACACTAAGACACAGTCTCTGCTGCTGAGCTCGTTCTGCTGGGGCTACGTGCTGACTCATGCTGACTCATGCTGACTGATTGTACAGGAGTTCGAGTGGGACTCTAAGACACAGTCTCTGCTGCTGAGCTCGTTGTTCTGGGGCTACGTGCTGACTCAGCTGACTCATGCTGACTGATTGTACAGGAGTTCGAGTGGGACTCTAAGACACAGTCTCTGCTGCTGAGCTCGTTCTTCTGGGGCTACGTTCTGACTCATGCTGACTCATGCTGACTGATTGTACAGGAGTTCGAGTGGGACTCTAAGACACAGTCTCTGCTGCTGAGCTCGTTCTTCTGGGGCTACGTGCTGACTCAGCTGACTCATGCTGACTGATTGTACAGGAGTTCGAGTGGGACTCTAAGACACAGTCTCTGCTGCTGAGCTCGTTCTTCTGGGGCTACGTGCTGACTCAGCTGACTCATGCTGACTGATTGAACAGGAGTTCGAGTGGGAGACAAAGACACAGTCTCTGCTGCTGAGCTCGTTCTTCTGGGGCTACGTGCTGACTCATGCTGACTCATGCTGACTGATTGTACAGGAGTTCGAGTGGGACTCTAAGACACAGTCTCTGCTGCTGAGCTCGTTCTTCTGGGGCTACTTGCTGACTCATGCTGACTCATGCTGACTGATTGTACAGGAGTTCGAGTGGGACTCTAAGACACAGTCTCTGCTGCTGAGCTCGTTGTTCTGGGGCTACGTGCTGACTCAGCTGACTCATGCTGACTGATTGTACAGGAGTTCGAGTGGGACTCTAAGACACAGTCTCTGCTGCTGAGCTCGTTCTTCTGGGGCTACGTGCTGATTTAGCTGACTCACGCTGACTGATTGTACAGGAGTTCGAGTGGGACTCTAAGACACAGTCTCTGCTGCTGAGATTGTTCTTCTGGGGCTACGTGCTGACTCATGCTGATTTATGCTGACTGATTGTACAGGAGTTCGAGTGGGACACTAAGACACAGTCTCTGCTGCTGAGCTCGTTCTTCTGGGGCTACGTGCTGACTCATGCTGACTCATGCTGACTGATTGTACAGGAGTTCGAGTGGGACTCTAAGACACAGTCTCTGCTGCTGAGCTCGTTCTTCTGGGGCTACGTGCTGACTCATGCTGACTCATGCTGACTGATTGTACAGGAGTTCGAGTGGGACACTAAGACACAGTCTCTGCTGCTGAGCTCGTTCTTCTGGGGCTACGTGCTGACTCATGCTGACTCATGCTGACTGATTGTACAGGAGTTCGAGTGGGACTCTAAGACACAGTCTCTGCTGCTGAGCTCGTTCTTCTGGGGCTACGTGCTGACTCAGCTGACTCATGCTGACTGATTGTACAGGAGTTCGAGTGGGACTCTAAGACACAGTCTCTGCTGCTGAGCTCGTTCTTCTGGGGCTACGTGCTGACTCATGCTGACTCATGCTGACTGATTGTACAGGAGTTCGAGTGGGACTCTAAGACACAGTCTCTGCTGCTGAGCTCGTTCTTCTGGGGCTACGTGCTGACTCATGCTGACTCATGCTGACTGATTGTACAGGAGTTCGAGTGGGACTCTAAGACACAGTCTCTGCTGCTGAGCTCGTTCTTCTGGGGCTACGTGCTGACTCATGCTGACTCATGCTGACTGTTTGTACAGGAGTTCGAGTGGGACTCTAAGACACAGTCTCTGCTGCTGAGCTCGTTCTTCTGGGTTTACGTGCTGACTCAGCTGACTCATGCTGACTGATTGTACAGGAGTTCGAGTGGGACTCTAAGACACAGTCTCTGCTGCTGAGCTCGTTCTTCTGGGGCTACGTGCTGACTCATGCTGACTCATGCTGACTGATTGTACAGGAGTTCGAGTGGGACTCTAAGACACAGTCTCTGCTGCTGAGCTCGTTCTTCTGGGGCTACGTGCTGACTCAGCTGACTCATGCTGACTGATTGTACAGGAGTTCGAGTGGGACACTAAGACACAGTCTCTGCTGCTGAGCTCGTTTTTCTGGGGCTAGGTGCTGACTCAGCTGACTCATGCTGACTGATTGTACAGGAGTTCGAGTGGGACTCTAAGACACAGTCTCTGCTGCTGAGCTCGTTCTTCTGGGGCTACGTGCTGACTCATGCTGACTCATGCTGACTGATTGTACAGGAGTTCGAGTGGGACACTAAGACACAGTCTCTGCTGCTGAGCTCGTTCTTCTGGGGCTACGTGCTGACTCAGCTGACTCATGCTGACTGATTGTACAGGAGTTCGAGTGGGACTCTAAGACACAGTCTCTGCTGCTGAGCTCGTTCTTCTGGGGCTACGTGCTGACTCAGCTGACTCATGCTGACTGATTGTACAGGAGTTCGAGTGGGACTCTAAGACACAGTCTCTGCTGCTGAGCTCGTTCTTCTGGGGCTACGTGCTGACTCAGCTGACTCATGCTGACTAATTGTACAGGAGTTCGAGTGGGACTCTAAGACACAGTCTCTGCTGCTGAGCTCGTTCTTCTGGGGCTACGTGCTGACTCAGCTGACTGATTGTACAGGAGTTCGAGTGGGACACTAAGACACAGTCTCTGCTGCTGAGCTCGTTCTTCTGGGGCTACGTGCTGACTCAGCTGACTCATGCTGACTGATTGTACAGGAGTTCGAGTGGGACTCTAAGACACAGTCTCTGCTGCTGAGCTCGTTCTTCTGGGGCTACGTGCTGACTCAGCTGACTCATGCTGACTGATTGTACAGGAGTTCGAGTGGGACTCTAAGACACAGTCTCTGCTGCTGAGCTCGTTCTTCTGGGGCTACGTGCTGACTCAGCTGACTGATTGTACAGGAGTTCGAGTGGGACACTAAGACACAGTCTCTGCTGCTGAGCTCGTTCTTCTGGGGCTACGTGCTGACTCAGCTGACTCATGCTGACTGATTGTACAGGAGTTCGAGTGGGACTCTAAGACACAGTCTCTGCTGCTGAGCTCGTTCTTCTGGGGCTACGTGCTGACTCAGCTGACTCATGCTGACTGATTGTACAGGAGTTCGAGTGGGACTCTAAGACACAGTCTCTGCTGCTGAGCTCGTTCTTCTGGGGCTACGTGCTGACTCAGCTGACTCATGCTGACTGATTGTACAGGAGTTCGAGTGGGACTCTAAGACACAGTCTCTGCTGCTGAGCTCGTTCTTCTGGGGCTACGTGCTGACTCATGCTGACTCATGCTGACTGATTGTACAGGAGTTCGAGTGGGACTCTAAGACACAGTCTCTGCTGCTGAGCTCGTTCTTCTGGGGCTACGTGCTGACTCATGCTGACTCATGCTGACTGATTGTACAGGAGTTCGAGTGGGACTCTAAGACACAGTCTCTGCTGCTGAGCTCGTTCTTCTGGGGCTACGTGCTGACTCATGCTGACTCATGCTGACTGATTGTACAGGAGTTCGAGTGGGACTCTAAGACACAGTCTCTGCTGCTGAGCTCGTTCTTCTGGGGCTACGTGCTGACTCATGCTGACTCATGCTGACTGATTGTACAGAAGTTCGAGTGGGACTCTAAGACACAGTCTCTGCTGCTGAGCTCGTTATTCTGGGGCTACGTGCTGACTCAGCTGACTCATGCTGACTGATTGTACAGGAGTTCGAGTGGGACACTAAGACACAGTCTCTGCTGCTGAGCTCGTTCTTCTGGGGCTACGTGCTGACTCATGCTGACTCATGCTGACTGATTGTACAGGAGTTCGAGTGGGACACTAAGACACAGTCTCTGCTGCTGAGCTCGTTCTTCTGGGGCTACGTGCTTACTCAGCTGACTCATGCTGACTGATTGTACAGGAGTTTGAGTGGGACACTAAGACACAGTCTCTGCTGCTGAGCTCGTTCTTCTGGGGCTACGTGCTGACTCAGCTGACTCATGCTGACTGATTGTACAGGAGTTCGAGTGGGACACTAAGACACAGTCTCTGCTGCTGAGCTCGTTCTTCTGGGGCTACGTGCTGACTTATGCTGACTCATGCTGACTGATTGTACAGGAGTTCGAGTGGGACACTAAGACACAGTCTCTGCTGCTGAGCTCGTTCTTCTGGGGCTACGTGCTGACTCAGCTGACTCATGCTGACTGATTGTACAGGAGTTCGAGTGGGACACTAAGACACAGTCTCTGCTGCTGAGCTCGTTCTTCTGGGGCTACGTGCTGACTCATGCTGACTCATGCTGACTGATTGTACAGGAGTTCGAGTGGGACACTAAGACACAGTCTCTGCTGCTGAGCTCGTTCTTCTGGGGCTACGTGCTGACTCATGCTGAATCATGCTGACTGATTGTACAGGAGTTCGAGTGGGACACTAAGACACAGTCTCTGCTGCTGAGCTCGTTCTTCTGGGGCTACGTGCTGACTCAGCTGACTCATGCTGACTGATTGTACAGGAGTTCGAGTGGGACACTAAGACACAGTCTCTGATGCTGAGCTCGTTCTTCTAGGGCTACGTGCTGACTCATGCTGTCTCATGCTGACTGATTGTACAGGAGTTCGAGTGGGACTCTAAGACACAGTCTCTGCTGCTGAGCTCGTTCTTCTGGGGCTACGTGCTGACTCATGCTGACTCATGCTGACTGATTGTACAGGAGTTCGAGTGGGACACTAAGACACAGTCTCTGCTGCTGAGCTCGTTCTTCTGGGGCTACGTGCTGACTCAGCTGACTCATGCTGACTGATTGTACAGGAGTTCGAGTGGGACACTAAGACACAGTCTCTGCTGCTGAGCTCGTTCTGCTGGGGCTACGTGCTGACTCATGCTGACTCATGCTGACTGATTGTACAGGAGTTCGAGTGGGACTCTAAGACACAGTCTCTGCTGCTGAGCTCGTTGTTCTGGGGCTACGTGCTGACTCAGCTGACTCATGCTGACTGATTGTACAGGAGTTCGAGTGGGACTCTAAGACACAGTCTCTGCTGCTGAGCTCGTTCTTCTGGGGCTACGTGCTGACTCATGCTGACTCATGCTGACTGATTGTACAGGAGTTCGAGTGGGACTCTAAGACACAGTCTCTGCTGCTGAGCTCGTTCTTCTGGGGCTACGTGCTGACTCAGCTGACTCATGCTGACTGATTGTACAGGAGTTCGAGTGGGACTCTAAGACACAGTCTCTGCTGCTGAGCTCGTTCTTCTGGGGCTACGTGCTGACTCAGCTGACTCATGCTGACTGATTGAACAGGAGTTCGAGTGGGACACAAAGACACAGTCTCTGCTGCTGAGCTCGTTCTTCTGGGGCTACGTGCTGACTCATGCTGACTCATGCTGACTGATTGTACAGGAGTTCGAGTGGGACTCTAAGACACAGTCTCTGCTGCTGAGCTCGTTCTTCTGGGGCTACTTGCTGACTCATGCTGACTCATGCTGACTGATTGTACAGGAGTTCGAGTGGGACTCTAAGACACAGTCTCTGCTGCTGAGCTCGTTGTTCTGGGGCTACGTGCTGACTCAGCTGACTCATGCTGACTGATTGTACAGGAGTTCGAGTGGGACTCTAAGACACAGTCTCTGCTGCTGAGCTCGTTCTTCTGGGGCTACGTGCTGATTTAGCTGACTCACGCTGACTGATTGTACAGGAGTTCGAGTGGGACTCTAAGACACAGTCTCTGCTGCTGAGATTGTTCTTCTGGGGCTACGTGCTGACTCATGCTGATTTATGCTGACTGATTGTACAGGAGTTCGAGTGGGACACTAAGACACAGTCTCTGCTGCTGAGCTCGTTCTTCTGGGGCTACGTGCTGACTCATGCTGACTCATGCTGACTGATTGTACAGGAGTTCGAGTGGGACTCTAAGACACAGTCTCTGCTGCTGAGCTCGTTCTTCTGGGGCTACGTGCTGACTCATGCTGACTCATGCTGACTGATTGTACAGGAGTTCGAGTGGGACACTAAGACACAGTCTCTGCTGCTGAGCTCGTTCTTCTGGGGCTACGTGCTGACTCATGCTGACTCATGCTGACTGATTGTACAGGAGTTCGAGTGGGACTCTAAGACACAGTCTCTGCTGCTGAGCTCGTTCTTCTGGGGCTACGTGCTGACTCAGCTGACTCATGCTGACTGATTGTACAGGAGTTCGAGTGGGACTCTAAGACACAGTCTCTGCTGCTGAGCTCGTTCTTCTGGGGCTACGTGCTGACTCATGCTGACTCATGCTGACTGATTGTACAGGAGTTCGAGTGGGACTCTAAGACACAGTCTCTGCTGCTGAGCTCGTTCTTCTGGGGCTACGTGCTGACTCATGCTGACTCATGCTGACTGATTGTACAGGAGTTCGAGTGGGACTCTAAGACACAGTCTCTGCTGCTGAGCTCGTTCTTCTGGGGCTACGTGCTGACTCATGCTGACTCATGCTGACTGATTGTACAGGAGTTCGAGTGGGACTCTAAGACACAGTCTCTGCTGCTGAGCTCGTTCTTCTGGGTTTACGTGCTGACTCAGCTGACTCATGCTGACTGATTGTACAGGAGTTCGAGTGGGACTCTAAGACACAGTCTCTGCTGCTGAGCTCGTTCTTCTGGGGCTACGTGCTGACTCATGCTGACTCATGCTGACTGATTGTACAGGAGTTCGAGTGGGACTCTAAGACACAGTCTCTGCTGCTGAGCTCGTTCTTCTGGGGCTACGTGCTGACTCATGCTGACTCATGCTGACTGATTGTACAGAAGTTCGAGTGGGACTCTAAGACACAGTCTCTGCTGCTGAGCTCGTTCTTCTGGGGCTACGTGCTGACTCATGCTGACTCATGCTGACTGATTGTACAGGAGTTCGAGTGGGACTCTAAGACACAGTCTCTGCTGCTGAGCTCGTTCTTCTGGGGCTACGTGCTGACTCATGCTGACTCATGCTGACTGATTGTACAGGAGTTCGAGTGGGACTCTAAGACACAGTCTCTGTTGCTGAGCTCGTTCTTCTGGGGCTACGTGCTGACTCAGCTGCCCGCGGGACCACTTGTTGAGCGCTTCGGATCCAAGGTCATGCTGAGCTGTGCCGTGCTGACGTCATCACTAGTCGCCATGGTCACGCCGCTGGCTGCTATCTGGGGCGGCTGGGGTTGGGTCTGTGCCACCCGAGTGATACAGGGTCTGGTACAGGTCAGTGATGGGGAAGATCGAGTTATGATGCAATCTTTTCAAAGCTCTGTTAGTTGAGTTGATTATGATGAGTATAGGACTGCAACCAATTACATATACCTGACATGACGACTAATAGACTAATTTATACCCAGTTTTTCAGCTTAACCAGTAGTTAAGTTTAAAACGGGCATTCTAGGATTGATATTGGTTGTAACCATGGTAATAGTCCTTATCAACTGTTTAAAATGTAGCAGAGTGTTGAAATACTGGCCCTTAACCTGTTAGCTAAATTGTTCTGGAGAAAAACTCATTTAACTGGGTGATTTTTTTTTTCTAAAATGATTGAATTAATTAATAATTTTATTAACTTCAAACTTGCATTTCTGTTTTCGGTTTGCAATACCTTGTTTTCTAGTTTAGCAGAATAAATAGCTGTACCTTATGCAAACATGGCTCAAATGAACTTAAACAAATGACTCTGTTACGTAACAAGTTCTTATTTTCCTTTCCAGGGCTGTATTACTCCGTGCATCCACACACTCCTCGCTAACTGGGCGCCGGCGCCTGAAAGAGGGAGATTTTCTACTTGGGCGTACGCAGGTGAGTTCTGTGGGTCAAGGGGTTGGGTCAAGGGTTGGGACAAGAAGGGGTCAAGTACTTTGAGTTTATCAGGATTTCCAAAATTATCATTTGTTCAAAAAGAAACGGTGTGACCAAAGATATTATGAATACCTGCTCACGTGAGTTTTAATAATATCTTTGGTATGACCATTTAGAAACATGATTTCCATTATACGACATAATGCTGTATTAATTTAATTACAGTTTGTTTAATAGTCTGGACTCTGTACAGGCTCTGTCGTGGGGACAATCATCACTCTGCCCCTGTGCGGTGTCCTCGTCACCAGCGCCGTGGGGTGGCCGTCAAACTTCTAGCTGTTCAGGGCGCTGGGAGTTGTCTGGAGTGTGTTAATAGTCTGGACTCTGTACAGGCTCTGTCGTGGGGACAATCATCACTCTGCCCCTGTGCGGTGTCCTTGTCACCAGCGCCGTGGGGTGGCCGTCAAACTTCTAGCTGTTCAGGGCGCTGGGAGTTGTCTGGAGTGTGTTAATAGTCTGGACTCTGTACAGGCTCTGTCGTGGGGACAATCATCACTCTGCCCCTGTGCGGTGTCCTCGTCACCAGCGCCGTGGGGTGGCCGTCAAACTTCTAGCTGTTCAGGGCGCTGGGAGTTGTCTGGAGTGTGTTAATAGTCTGGACTCTGTACAGGCTCTGTCGTGGGGACAATCATCACTCTGCCCCTGTGCGGTGTCCTCGTCACCAGCGCCGTGGGGTGGCCGTCAAACTTCTGGCTGTTCGGGGCGCTGGGAGTTGTCTGGAGTGTGTTAATAGTCTGGACTCTGTACAGGCTCTGTCGTGGGGACAATCATCACTCTGCCCCTGTGCGGTGTCCTCGTCACCAGCGCCGTGGGGTGGCCGTCAAACTTCTGGCTGTTCGGGGCGCTGGGAGTTGTCTGGAGTGTGTTAATAGTCTGGACTCTGTACAGGTTCTGTCGTGGGGACAATCATCACTCTGCCCCTGTGCGGTGTCCTCGTCACCAGCGCCGTGGGGTGGCCGTCAAACTTCTGGCTGTTCGGGGCGTTGGGAGTTGTCTGGAGTGTGTTAATAGTCTGGACTCTGTACAGGCTCTGTCGTGGGGACAATCATCACTCTGCCCCTGTGCGGTGTCCTCGTCACCAGCGCCGTGGGGTGGCCGTCTAACTTCTGGCTGTTCGGGGCGCTGGGAGTTGTCTGGAGTGTGTTCTGGATGATCTTCGGCGCCAACTCGCCCGCGGAACATCGCAGCATCTCGGATCAGGAGCGCGTCTACATCCAGGAGTCAGTCGGGATCACGGCGGTGTCGAGAGAAGAGGCGAGTTATAGTGGCGTAGTGTCATGTGACTTGAGACTAGGCACTGCATAGCCTTTTGTAAAGTCGCCGCTATGCTGTTATGCTGTGCTGAATAGTAGAATAGCAATTGAGAAACTATAATTGATAACGACGGTTATTTCTTATTAACATATTTTATGAAGTCCGGTTCTCTTGAACTTATTGCTCGAATTGCATGTGAGGATTTAAATATATTTCATTAAGTAATTCATGCCTCACTCTATGCTGAAGAATGCAATTCGTCTTTCCAAGAAAGGAATTAAGAGTTTGCACATGTATAGTTTGCAAACTATAACGTCAGTGCCGCTATGGGCTATCGTGGCGGCACACTGCGGATGATGTTGTATTATGATTGCTCTGCTGCAGAAGCCTCCTATTCCCTGGAAGTCTATCTTGACGTCAGTGCCGCTATGGGCTATCGTGGCGGCACACTGCGGATGATGTTGTATTATGATTGCTCTGCTGCAGAAGCCTCCTATTCCCTGGAAGTCTATCTTGACGTCAGTGCCGCTATGGGCTATCGTGGCGGCACACTGCGGATGATGTTGTATTATGATTGCTCTGCTGCAGAAGCCTCCTATTCCCTGGAAGTCTATCTTGACGTCAGTGCCGCTATGGGCTATCGTGGCGGCACACTGCGGATGATGTTGTATTATGATTGCTCTGCTGCAGAAGCCTCCTATTCCCTGGAAGTCTATCTTGACGTCAGTGCCGCTATGGGCTATCGTGGCGGCACACTGCGGATGATGTTGTATTATGATTGCTCTGCTGCAGAAGCCTCCTATTCCCTGGAAGTCTATCTTGACGTCAGTGCCGCTATGGGCTATCGTGGCGGCACACTGCGGATGATGTTGTATTATGATTGCTCTGCTGCAGAAGCCTCCTATTCCCTGGAAGTCTATCTTGACGTCAGTGCCGCTATGGGCTATCGTGGCGGCACACTGCGGATGATGTTGTATTATGATTGCTCTGCTGCAGAAGCCTCCTATTCCCTGGAAGTCTATCTTGACGTCAGTGCCGCTATGGGCTATCGTGGCGGCACACTGCGGATGATGTTGTATTATGATTGTTCTGCTGCAGAAGCCTCCTATTCCCTGGAAGTCTATCTTGACGTCAGTACCGCTATGGGCTATCGTGGCGGCACACTGCGGATGATGTTGTATTATGATTGCTCTGCTGCAGAAGCCTCCTATTCCCTGGAAGTCTATCATGACGTCAGTGCCGCTATGGGCTATCGTGGCGGCACACTGCGGATGATGTTGTATTATGATTGCTCTGCTGCAGAAGCCTCCTATTCCCTGGAAGTCTATCTTGACGTCAGTGCCGCTATGGGCTATCGTGGCGGCACACTGCGGATGATGTTGTATTATGATTGCTCTGCTGCAGAAGCCTCCTATTCCCTGGAAGTCTATCTTGACGTCAGTGCCGCTATGGGCTATCGTGGCGGCACACTGCGGATGATGTTGTATTATGATTGCTCTGCTGCAGAAGCCTCCTATTCCCTGGAAGTCTATCTTGACGTCAGTGCCGCTATGGGCTATCGTGGCGGCACACTGCGGATGATGTTGTATTATGATTGCTCTGCTGCAGAAGCCTCCTATTCCCTGGAAGTCTATCTTGACGTCAGTGCCGCTATGGGCTATCGTGGCGGCACACTGCGGATGATGTTGTATTATGATTGCTCTGCTGCAGAAGCCTCCTATTCCCTGGAAGTCTATCTTGACGTCAGTGCCGCTATGGGCTATCGTGGCGGCACACTGCGGATGATGTTGTATTATGATTGCTCTGCTGCAGAAGCTTCCTATTCCCTGGAAGTCTATCTTGACGTCAGTGCCGCTATGGGCTATCGTGGCGGCACACTGCGGATGATGTTGTATTATGATTGCTCTGCTGCAGAAGCCTCCTATTCCCTGGAAGTCTATCTTGACGTCAGTGCCGCTATGGGCTATCGTGGCGGCACACTGCGGATGATGTTGTATTATGATTGCTCTGCTGCAGAAGCCTCCTATTCCCTGGAAGTCTTTCTTGACGTCAGTGCCGCTATGGGCTATCGTGGCGGCACACTGCGGATGATGTTGTATTATGATTGCTCTGCTGCAGAAGCCTCCTATTCCCTGGAAGTCTATCTTGACGTCAGTGCCGCTATGGGCTATCGTGGCGGCACACTGCGGATGATGTTGTATTATGATTGCTCTGCTGCAGAAGCCTCCTATTCCCTGGAAGTCTATCTTGACGTCAGTGCCGCTATGGTCTATCGTGGCGGCACACTGCGGATGATGTTGTATTATGATTGCTCTGCTGCAGAAGCCTCCTATTCCCTGGAAGTCTATCTTGACGTCAGTACCGCTATGGGCTATCGTGGCGGCACACTGCGGATGATGTTGTATTATGATTGCTCTGCTGCAGAAGCCTCCTATTCCCTGGAAGTCTATCTTGACGTCAGTGCCGCTATGGTCTATCGTGGCGGCACACTGCGGATGATGTTGTATTATGATTGCTCTGCTGCAGAAGCCTCCTATTCCCTGGAAGTCTATCTTGACGTCAGTGCCGCTATGGGCTATCGTGGCGGCACACTGCGGAAGATGTTGTATTATGATTGCTCTGCTGCAGAAGCCTCCTATTCCCTGGAAGTCTATCTTGACGTCAGTGCCGCTATGGGCTATCGTGGCGGCACACTGCGGATGATGTTGTATTATGATTGCTCTGCTGCAGAAGCCTCCTATTCCCTGGAAGTCTATCTTGACGTCAGTGCCGCTATGGGCTATCGTGGCGGCACACTGCGGATGATGTTGTATTATGATTGCTCTGCTGCAGAAGCCTCCTATTCCCTGGAAGTCTATCTTGACGTCAGTGCCGCTATGGGCTATCGTGGCGGCACACTGCGGATGATGTTGTATTATGATTGCTCTGCTGCAGAAGCCTCCTAATCCCTGGAAGTCTATCTTGACGTCAGTGCTGCTATGGGCTATCGTGGCGGCACACTGCGGATGATGTTGTATTATGATTGCTCTGCTGCAGAAGCCTCCTATTCCCTGGAAGTCTATCTTGACGTCAGTGCCGCTATGGGCTATCGTGGCGGCACACTGCGGATGATGTTGTATTATGATTGCTCTGCTGCAGAAGCCTCCTATTCCCTGGAAGTCTATCTTGACGTCAGTGCCGCTATGGGCTATCGTGGCGGCACACTGCGGATGATGTTGTATTATGATTGCTCTGCTGCAGAAGCCTCCTATTCCCTGGAAGTCTATCTTGACGTCAGTGCCGCTATGGGCTATCGTGGCGGCACACTGCGGATGATGTTGTATTATGATTGCTCTGCTGCAGAAGCCTCCTATTCCCTGGAAGTCTATCTTGACGTCAGTGCCGCTATGGGCTATCGTGGCGGCACACTGCGAATGATGTTGTATTATGATTGCTCTGCTGCAGAAGCCTCCTATTCCCTGGAAGTCTATCTTGACGTCAGCGCCGCTATGGTCTATCGTGGCGGCACACTGCGGATGATGTTGTATTATGATTGCTCTGCTGCAGAAGCCTCCTATTCCCTGGAAGTCTATCTTGACGTCAGTACCGCTATGGGCTATCGTGGCGGCACACTGCGGATGATGTTGTATTATGATTGCTCTGCTGCAGAAGCCTCCTATTCTTTGGAAGTCTATCTTGACGTCAGTGCCGCTATGGTCTATCGTGGCGGCACACTGCGGATGATGTTGTATTATGATTGCTCTGCTGCAGAAGCCTCCTATTCCCTGGAAGTCTATCTTGACGTCAGTGCCGCTATGGGCTATCGTGGCGGCACACTGCGGATGATGTTGTATTATGATTGCTCTGTTGCAGAAGCCTCCTATTCCCTGGAAGTCTATCTTGACGTCAGTGCCGCTATGGGCTATCGTGGCGGCACACTGCGGATGATGTTGTATTATGATTGCTCTGCTGCAGAAGCCTCCTATTCCCTGGAAGTCTATCTTGACGTCAGTGCCGCTATGGGCTATCGTGGCGGCACACTGCGGATGATGTTGTATTATGATTGCTCTGCTGCAGAAGCCTCCTATTCCCTGGAAGTCTATCTTGACGTCAGTGCCGCTATGGGCTATCGTGGCGGCACACTGCGGATGATGTTGTATTATGATTGCTCTGCTGCAGAAGCCTCCTATTCTCTGGAAGTCTATCTTGACGTCAGTGCTGCTATGGGCTATCGTGGCGGCACACTGCGGATGATGTTGTATTATGATTGCTCTGCTGCAGAAGCCTCCTATTCCCTGGAAGTCTATCTTGACGTCAGTGCCGCTATGGGCTATCGTGGCGGCACACTGCGGATGATGTTGTATTATGATTGCTCTGCTGCAGAAGCCTCCTATTCCCTGGAAGTCTATCTTGACGTCAGTGCCGCTATGGGCTATCGTGGCGGCACACTGCGGATGATGTTGTATTATGATTGCTCTGCTGCAGAAGCCTCCTATTCCCTGGAAGTCTATCTTGACGTCAGTGCCGCTATGGTCTATCGTGGCGGCACACTGCGGATGATGTTGTATTATGATTGCTCTGCTGCAGAAGCCTCCTATTCCCTGGAAGTCTATCTTGACGTCAGTGCCGCTATGGGCTATCGTGGCGGCACACTGCGGATGATGTTGTATTATGATTGCTCTGCTGCAGAAGCCTCCTATTCCCTGGAAGTCTATCTTGACGTCAGTGCCGCTATGGTCTATCGTGGCGGCACACTGCGGATGATGTTGTATTATGATTGCTCTGCTGCAGAAGCCTCCTATTCCCTGGAAGTCTATCATGACGTCAGTGCCGCTATGGGCTATCGTGGCGGCACACTGCGGATGATGTTGTATTATGATTGCTCTGCTGCAGAAGCCTCCTATTCCCTGGAAGTCTATCATGACGTCAGTGCCGCTATGGGCTATCGTGGCGGCACACAGCGAATGATGTTGTATTATGATTGTTCTGCTGCAGAAGCCTCCTATTCCCTGGAAGTCTATCTTGACGTCAGTGCCGCTATGGGATATCGTGGCGGCACACTGCGGATGATGTTGTATTATGATTGCTCTGCTGCAGAAGCCTCCTATTCCCTGGAAGTCTATCTTGACGTCAGTGACGCTATGGGCTATCGTGGCGGCACACTGCGGATGATGTTGTATTATGATTGCTCTGCTGCAGAAGCCTCCTATTCCCTGGAAGTCTATCTTGACGTCAGTGCCGCTATGGGCTATCGTGGCGGCACACTGCGGATGATGTTGTATTATGATTGCTCTGCTGCAGAAGCCTCCTATTCCCTGGAAGTCTATCTTGACGTCAGTGCCGCTATGGTCTATCGTGGCGGCACACTGCGGATGATGTTGTATTATGATTGCTCTGCTGCAGAAGCCTCCTATTCCCTGGAAGTCTATCATGACGTCAGTGCCGCTATGGGCTATCGTGGCGGCACACTGCGGATGATGTTGTATTATGGTTGCTCTGCTGCAGAAGCCTCCTATTCCCTGGAAGTCTATCATGACGTCAGTGCCGCTATGGGCTATCGTGGCGGCACACTGCGAATGATGTTGTATTATGATTGTTCTGCTGCAGAAGCCTCCTATTCCCTGGAAGTCTATCTTGACGTCAGTGCCGCTATGGGCTATCGTGGCGGCACACTGCGGATGATGTTGTATTATGATTGCTCTGCTGCAGAAGCCTCCTATTCCCTGGAAGTCTATCTTGACGTCAGTGACGCTATGGGCTATCGTGGCGGCACACTGCGGATGATGTTGTATTATGATTGCTCTGCTGCAGAAGCCTCCTATTCCCTGGAAGTCTATCTTGACGTCATTACCGCTATGGTCTATCGTGGCGGCACACTGCGGATGATGTTGTATTATGATTGTTCTGCTGCAGAAGCCTCCTATTCCCTGGAAGTCTATCTTGACGTCAGTGCCGCTATGGGCTATCGTGGCGGCACACTGCGGATGATGTTGTATTATGATTGCTCTGCTGCAGAAGCCTCCTGTTCCCTGGAAGTCTATCTTGACGTCAGTGCCGCTATGGTCTATCGTGGCGGCACACTGCGGATGATGTTGTATTATGATTGCTCTGCTGCAGAAGCCTCCTATTCCCTGGAAGTCTATCTTGACGTCAGTGCCGCTATGGTCTATCGTGGCGGCACACTGCGGATGATGTTGTATTATGATTGCTCTGCTGCAGAAGCCTCCTATTCCCTGGAAGTCTATCTTGACGTCAGTGCCGCTATGGTCTATCGTGGCGGCATACTGCGGATGATGTTGTATTATGATTGCTCTGCTGCAGAAGCCTCCTATTCCCTGGAAGTCTATCTTGACGTCAGTGCCGCTATGGGCTATCGTGGCGGCACACTGCGGATGATGTTGTATTATGATTGCTCTGCTGCAGAAGCCTCCTATTCCCTGGAAGTCTATCTTGACGTCAGTGCCGCTATGGGCTATCGTGGCGGCACACTGCGGATGATGTTGTATTATGATTGCTCTGCTGCAGAAGCCTCCTATTCCCTGGAAGTCTATCTTGACGTCAGTGCCGCTATGGGCTATCGTGGCGGCACACTGCGGATGATGTTGTATTATGATTGCTCTGCTGCAGAAGCCTCCTATTCCCTGGAAGTCTATCTTGACGTCAGTGCCGCTATGGGCTATCGTGGCGGCACACTGCGGATGATGTTGTATTATGATTGTTCTGCTGCAGAAGCCTCCTATTCCCTGGAAGTCTATCTTGACGTCAGTGCCGCTATGGGCTATCGTGGCGGCACACTGCGGATGATGTTGTATTATGATTGCTCTGCTGCAGAAGCCTCCTATTCCCTGGAAGTCTATCTTGACGTCAGTGCCGCTATGGGCTATCGTGGCGGCACACTGCGGATGATGTTGTATAATGATTGCTCTGCTGCAGAAGCCTCCTATTCCCTGGAAGTCTATCTTGACGTCAGTGCCGCTATGGTCTATCGTGGCGGCACACTGCGGATGATGTTGTATTATGATTGCTCTGCTGCAGAAGCCTCCTATTCCCTGGAAGTCTATCTTGACGTCAGTGCCGCTATGGGCTATCGTGGCGGCACACTGCGGACAGTATTGGGGTTTCTGGACCTTGATGACGGAGATGCCGACCTTCATGAACTCGGTGCTGCTCTTTGACCCCAAGGCGGTGAGCTCAAAAACCATGAGTTTTCATACGAGTTTGGGCTCAAATATTGTATTTGTGTTTTGCTTAGATAGACTCAACAATTAGATACGCTAATTATTTTTCATATTTTTCATAATTTGAATGCTACAATTTAGTGATTTTATTACGATATTTACGAAATATTCTGTACAATGTTTGCCCTCGTGTGCAGTCGACTTACAGAACGATCTGTTACAGAACGGATTGCTGTCAGCTCTGCCGTATCTCTGCCAATGGATAGTGAGCTTCTTCGTCGGCTGGATCTCTGACGTAATGAACAGGAAGAAACTTGTCACTCTTGTCGTCTCTAGAAAGATCTTCAACACAATTGGTAAATTACTTTCACTTCATTACCTCAAAGACCATGTTACTATTTGAAATGCACTAGAAAATGTGTAGGTATGTACTAAGATAGCTATTGTAGTTGATACCACGGTTCTCGTCAGATCACCAATGTTAAGCAACATTGAGCATGCGGTCAGTAGTTAGATGGATGACCGTTCAACTCTGTCTTGCTGCCGTTGGGCCAGAGAGACTGGGGTGTTTGGGGGTCAGATTGACGACCTCCATCCACCTGTTATCAGTTTCTCGACGGCGCTGGTTGTGGAGGCACATGCTGTGAATGTTTCACCGTCCTTCGGATGAAACGTTAAGCCGGTGGTCCCCTTGGTATCTTCTGTCAGGAGTAGGCTTCATGCCGGTAGCGGGAATTTCCTCTCCTCCCACTCTCCTCCCTTCTCTATTACATTCTCACTGTGGAGCCTCGGCTCTATTGAGAATAGGCTTAACAATAATAATACTTGTCTGATGAAGGTCACTGGGTGCCCGCCCTGGCGCTCATCGGCCTCGGCTACACGAGCCCCTCGCAGCCGGCGCTCGCCGTCGCGATGCTCGCCGTCGCCGTCGGCGTCAACTCCGCAACCTACGTCGGCTTCACCATCAACCACATCGACCTGTCGCCCAACTACGCCGGCACGCTGATGGGGATCACCAACTGCATCGGCAACATGATGTCGATCATAGCGCCCCTGGTGGTGGGCGTCATAGTCACTGAGGAGGTGAGGAATACACTGACTATACGAACCATCGGCAACATGATGTCGATCATAGCGCCCCTGGTGGTGGGCGTCATAGTCACTGAGGAGGTGAAGAGTACACTGACTACGAACCATCGGCAACATGATGTCGATCATAGCGCCCCTGGTGGTGGGTGTCATAGTCACTGAGGAGGTGAGGAATACACTGACTACGAACCATCGGCAACATGATGTCGATCATAGCGCCCCTGGTGGTGGGCGTCATAGTCACTGAGGAGGTGAGGAATACACTGACTATACGAACCATCGGCAACATGATGTCGATCATAGCGCCCCTGGTGGTGGGCGTCATAGTCACTGAGGAGGTGAGGAATACACTGACTATACGAACCATCGGCAACATGATGTCGATCATAGCGCCCCTGGTGGTGGGCGTCATAGTCACTGAGGAGGTGAGGAATACACTGACTACGAACCATCGGCAACATGATGTCGATCATAGCGCCCCTGGTGGTGGGCGTCATAGTCACTGAGGAGGTGAGGAATACACTGACTACGAACCATCGGCAACATGATGTCGATCATAGCGCCCCTGGTGGTGGGCGTCATAGTCACTGAGGAGGTGAGGAATACACTGACTACGAACCATCGGCAACATGATGTCGATCATAGCGCCCCTGGTGGTGGGCGTCATAGTCACTGAGGAGGTGAGGAATACACTGACTACGAACCATCGGCAACATGATGTCGATCATAGCGCCCCTGGTGGTGGGCGTCATAGTCACTGAGGAGGTGAGGAGTACACTGACTACGAACCATCGGCAACATGATGTCGATCATAGCGCCCCTGGTGGTGGATGTCATAGTCACTGAGGAGGTGAGGAATACACTGACTAAGTGTGTACATTTTCTTCTTTCATTCTTTATTTGAAGAGAAATATCAGAAGTGTAGGAATAGTTTTTCAATTACCTGCTAAATTTTAAGCGATTTATTTGGACTAAATTGCCGTGGCAACCCAATAACATTCGTGGAATTTAAGTGTAAGAACACAATTTACTAACCTCTTACCAAATTGCCACAGGGATCTTAAGTGACACTTCTCTGGTATACACATAGTCACATGTGACACTACTTTTATAATAATGAAATAATGAAAACGAAATAATTCAAACTGAAATAATTTCAGATCGATATTATCTTTATTGTCGTGAAATGATTTCGTTTTGAAAATGAGACACATACCAACACAGTCACAACGTTCTCTATGCAATGGTTTGTGACGTATGTTTCAGGGCAACGTGATGCAGTGGCGCACCGTGTTCTTCATCTCAGCCGGGGTGTACTTCCTGGCCAACCTCGTGTTCATCGTATTCGGTAAAGCCGATGTCCAACCCTGGGACTCGCCCCGAAGAAAGTCAAAAGAGGACATAAGACTCAACGTAGTGGCCGTACCAGTGTATACTCAATGACATCCTTCATTGTCTTCTTATTTATTAGGTTCTTATTCTATTTGAATACATGCAGTGGTCGAATTGGGGGAGGGATGCGGGGGGATGGCATCCCCCCATGGGGAATATATTGATGGTTCCATCCCCCCATGGCTAATTTTTCCACTTCACCGTCCCCCCATGAGAGATTAAAAATACACTCAGAACGTCTTAAAATTGATTTCAAAGTGTCAAAAAACCAAAAAACGCCCTGCGGGGCAAGGTTTGTAGATCGTTCTCCCCACACTTTATTATAGTGAAAACTATGAAAAATTTTAAAAAAGTAGAAAATCAAAATAACTACAACTCAGAAAGTCTCAAAATTGACTTCAAAGTATCAAAAAACAAAATAACGCCCTGCGGAACGAGGCTTTTGGGGCAGGCCTCTCACACCTTAAATTGGAGTGAAAACAGAAAAATTAAACAAATATAAAAATCAAAATAACTACAACTCAGAACGTCTCAAAATTGATTTCAAAGTAGCAAAAACCCAATAACGCCCTGCGGGGCAACGTGGGGGGGGGGGGGGGGCCCGGGTCAGAAATCCTGCCAGTACCTACACCATCCCCCCATGGACTCACTTCCAATTCGACCAATGAATACATGGATACTGAGGTTAGAAATGAAATGGCTAGCCCAAGGAGGGAGGGTATATTAAACTAAACCTCTTAATTTGAGGAACAGCTCTTAATAATTCATTTATTTTCAAGAAAAATGTTGTATTTTTTGTACTCTTTATGTTAAAAGAGCAGCTGTATTTATTAATAAAATATTGACTCTTTGTTTATCAGCTTATTCTTCTACAAATTAAATGCAATTAACTTAATTTTAATATGAGTATATTGTTTCTTAACTTCAGCATTAAGATTTCATCCCACCACATTATCATTCTTCGCGCACACATATTGTCGACGAAACACTGTTCACTCATGACTACTTGTTGATGAGTTCACATAATCTGTAAATTATGACCATTCTATCCTTGGTGGATTTTGTGAACCATGAAGAACAGTTTTCCTTTCTTAATGCTGATTGGTCCTCCATTTGTACATCACAGGAAGCTTCCAAATGATTATTTAGTCAGTAGGTACCGATATTAATTAACGCAACACCTTTGCTATTAGTTCAAAAATATCGTTCAAATTGCACATGATGACCTCTAGAGAACCACTCAACATCGTCTCAATCACACACGATGTGTTTCCGCAATCAAAACTTCTCTCGGTCAAATCTCTACGTTGTTACTTCAACAACGTATAAATACAAGAAGTTTTATGCCGAACTCGATCCGTCATTTGCCAGTTCCAACCTCTTCTTCATCTCCTCCAAAAGCTTGAGCTCAGTGTTCGTGGCATCCAACTTGGCGTCCACCACGAGCCCTCTGAAGTACATGAAGAAGATGACGATCATGACGAGCACTGGGACGACGACGACTGTGGAGGCCCACGCCGCGACGAACGAGAAGTCCCAGAACTTGACCCACGCGATGATGACGATCTCGACGAGGAAGAGGACGAGGCCGAGGACTGTGGACGCCGACCACGCCATCTCGATGTAGTTCCACATGCGCTCGTGCGGCGACTCCGAGACGAGGCCGCGCACATGCAGTTTGCTGATGGCGTCGATGCTCGGCAGCAGGTACGTGCTGATCATCAGAGCGAATACGTGCACGGACACCAGCACGGTCGAGCACACGGAGAAGACGACGAACAGCCATTCGGGGACGTCGGTGGGGTCGTTGATCTGGAGCTCCACCATCGCCACCTGAAGGAACATTATCTCTTATCCATGACATGACAGTATTATAGTGTTGAAGGAGCGCGTCGACAAATATGTAATTTTCAGCACATTTAAGTCATATATTTGTTGATCTTAGAGATCATGGGAAGGGCCCGGTCCGCGGGAGTCTAGCAGTGGTGGAAAGGCCAGGACTTCACCACTGACCTGAACAGTATGGGTAACTCAGGCTATGCTCTTACACATGAGCATGCTCGCCGGCGTAGCTGCAGTGGATCATTGGCCAACACAAACCCCACCACCGCGCAAAGATGGCAGCCGTCGGGGGGTCCTCCGTGGTGATATACCAGTGTACTCGTCAGGCTCTGAGCGTTGGCTCGAAAACGTGACTCCACACGTGTCCCCGGACTTCAGGCGCTTTGTTTAGCTACTTGACGACTGCTATCATAGTGTTCGTGACTGGCCTCTAGGGGGCTGAGGCGACTGGTTGGAGTCACCAAATGAGCGACCCACCCGTAGCATAGGCCGTGCCGTGCAATTACCTAACTCAAATATTATAATTGCCTACTCATTTTAGTATGCTACCTATGTTACTAAATTGGAGTTATGAATTTATATGAATAACAAAAAGTATTCATCTAATTGCTTACTTGTTGAATATACACAATTTTCATTTTGTAATATTGAACTATATTTTTGAAGTAGGAGGGACCATTTCCACTACAGATAATATGGTAATATTAGGTATTCAATTTAAAACTCGAATCGTGTTTGTTCGGCACATGGTTGCTAAGCAACATACCTACATTGAAACCTCGGTTATCTCGGAATAAGGAAAGCAGTTTACAAAAAAACAATAACATGCGATTATATCTCGAGTCAAATCCTGAGTCAGTGGAACTATAGATTATTTTGTTACAGTAAATTATTTTGATACGAAGTTCATGCTGACTATCTAATCAATTATCAATATGTCATCGTCCTGATTATTGATTCAAGTCCCTTTGTTCTACGTTGAGTGTTGGTAGGAATAAGAGTTTTTAGTAGCATTTTTAAATGATTGATGCATACAGTTTCGTTTCCACCATGATTCGCTCCGAGCTGTGTTCGTTGCTGATGCCGTGACGTCACTACAATATCTCACCATGGCGAAGCCGGCGAGCAGCTCCGAGGTGTTGGAAGTGGACTTGAGCTTGGCTCGACTCATGTACAGACGACGCCATGACAGGTCACGTGTCGTGAGGTTCTTCTCGTTGATCATGCTAACAGGATTCTGAAACAAACGTCAGTGTTATGCTCTGTTTTTTTTAAATAATTTTACATTCATTTTTTTCTATCTCTACTTTTAACGGGTCCTGTCACATTTTTATCCGGGCCATTTGCCTCATCGCATCCCGGTCATTTTCATCCCTTGATCCGATACAAAGCTTGCCTACAGGTTGATGCTAATTGCAAAGATTTCACATTCGTATCGAGAAGAGAATGATGGAGGTGTAGGGAGGTCGTCACACTAACCCCCAAACACTCCACTCTCTCTCTAGCCCAACGGCTGCAACAAGCTGGCCACAGATAAAATGGTCACCCATCCAACTACTGATCCCGCTCAATGTTGCTAAACCTCGGTGATCTGAAGAGAAACAAGGTATCCAAGAGGGCACCTAATCTAGCCCTGCAATAGCCATCCTGCCTCTGGCAGGTACCACAATAAATAAATAAATAACAACGTATTATCAACGTTACAATCTCATGCAGTGTGCGATGACTCACATGTTCCTCGCTGACCTCCTTGCCCCTGGTGTCCACGTCGAGGTTATGGAAGGGCTCCGGCCAGGGCGCGCTGAGGGCTGCTGCTTGGAACTCCTGCGATGCGTTGTGTCTGGTCCTGAGCCGCGTCCCCCGGGTGAACGATGGGGAGGCGTCGACGCCCAGGTTGAGCGACGAGTACACCGGCGCGGGGTCCTCGAGGGAGGCGGCGGACAGCGGCTGCTCGCGCTGGTAGCCGATGAAGTTAGTGCTCGGGGAGAGAGGGTACGGTGTCTTCTTTGACTGGTAGAGAGACGGCGACGAGTGGAACTGACTGGTCGTCATCTTCTTCTCCATCTAGGAAAGTGAGAGGAAGAATGTCATCTTTTACTATATATTACCGGGTGGCACAATAAAAACGCACAATGGGCGAGACATCGCTCTGACGAAACTACTGCATAAATCGGGCTGAAATTTTACATAATATAAACAACATAATAATGTTTGATGTGTGAAAGTTTGAAAACATAACTTTTGTGGGAAAAACGTTACAGCTGTTATAATTTGGCTGACGCAAAATCGATTATACGGAGCTCAAATAGCACGCATTCAGAAAACGTCAATTGGCCGGGACGCTGTTTCTTCAAAACTACTAATGATATCAAGCTGAAAATATAAAATACTATTAAAAATATATTGCTTTCATTTGTGCGAAAATTTGAATACATTTGGATTGATGGAACGAATGTTACGGTATCATGAAGTTCAGCTTAAACGCAGAAACTCCGGGAGATAATTTCACGTTTTGAAATTATCTTGTGTAATGTGGGTATTGCACTATACAATTGTATCTAGTGGAGCGGTCGCTCCACCCAGCCAAGTCGTACTATACACTCACAGTCACTCAACATACCGTAAATGCCTAATAAACTGAGGAGCAGACCAAACACTTTTACTGTAAGCAACAACATGGCATTTTCGGCCTACTGGATCTCAAAATTGGTAAATCTCACATTGTTGCGAAATATCTTAATTTCGAGCTATGGCCCACCCCACTACATATACCAAATTTGGGAACAATAGGTTATGCCATTTGCGCGCTAGAGGACCGAGAAAACAGTGAAATTACACCACTTTCTGATTCTGAAGATGATGATGATTCTGATGATATCACGAAACATCGCTATCACCGCCACAGCCTAAACGGCTGAACCGATCGACCTGAAATGTTTACCACATGTGCACTTTTGGCGTCTGAGGTGCCTTTTTATAAAACCAACCGGAAGCCGCCATTTTGAAACCGGAAGTGACGTCATAACTCAAAAACGTCTGGACCGATTAGAACGAAATTAGCGCCATTCGATTTAGATGGTCATCTATATGAAGTATCAATAAAAAAAATATTATTTTCTTATTTTCTAAACCGGAAGTGACGTCATAAATACGCAATATTTAACTTATTTCAACAAATTATACTTAAAATACGTACATAATTAACTTACATTGTAACATAGACAATACAATTTATATATTCAAGGTAGCAGTGTTCTCGGCCGCCATTCCTGAAACCGGAAGTGACGTCATATATCTAAAACGCCTGTACCGATTGCAACTGAACTAGCTCCTGCGTATTCATTCTGCTATTTATTTGAAAAATCAATTGTGAAAAATGAATAAATAAATTAATGGTACCGGAAATGGCGGCAGGAACCACTAAATGAAACCGGAAGTGACGTCATATATTACAAACGGCATGACCGATTTTACGGAAATATAGGGATTAGGAATTCAGATGGTCGTTCATGAAGGTATCAACTAGATAAAACTAGATTGTTTTCTTATTACCTATACCGGAATTCGGCCGCTATTTCAAAACCGGAAGTGACGTCATGTATCGAAAACGGCTGGATCGATTATAACGAAACTTAAGCTATTCTTCTTGGATAATCATTTTCATCTTATACCAAACGCAACTTTTCATAGTAACCAAATCGGTTGAGGCGTATTTTTTTAAAGAAATTAGTCCCTGCTCGGACATGTGCTACAAGCTGTATGAATAAACTAACAAAAGAAGTGATATCCCAGAAAAAACACTCCGTGTAAAAATACCAGCCAAGTCTCTTTAACTATAAAAAAAAATAGAAGAAATCTAAAAATTCAGCACTGAAAAGGAGTGATATCAAAAAAGGAGCCAAGTCAACGAATTTTCCAAATTTTAATCGTACCATTGAAATAAAAATATCAACCCCCGAGAAATACTTAAAAAAAGGACTTGGCGCATCGTTTTTTTAAAGACATTTTTCTATTCTTAAGCTTATGCCACTCACATACTACGTAGTTCAGAAATGCCTAGAAAAATTGGGACAAAACTTTCAAATTAAATATTGAACATTCTGTAAAATATTTTAAATTTAAATATAAGTACGCAAAGAAACATAGCATTGTCTTACAAGCAATAAATACAGAACAGTTGTGTTTGTGATTGGTAGGTACCTATAGTTTTGTGGGTACATCAACATACCTACTACAGCATTATACTTTGAACCTTCTCGCCGTGTAATTAATTGCTATTAATTAACATTTTATACCAAAAAAATTCATAAATTACATAACGTATTACTTTAGATAAAAATCTAGTCAGTAATTATTTGAGCAGCATGGCTCAGTGCACTAGTCACTTATACAAATCTCATTGACGGCCTTCTTGTAATGAGCGCTTTCGCTATTTCCCTCAGTCACGATATTGAGAAGTATGATTGATTAATATGACCCTAGAAATAGTGGCAATAACGAATAGACTAGGCCGCTTCCGTTTATTCGTTATTCGTTTATCCGTTTATTTCCTCTGAATATTGACAAAATACCAAAACTGCCAGTAGGTAAGAGTACTAGTTATATTAAAACGTAGTATGATTCGTCGATAATGAATGTGATATACTCAGGAAAATATACTTGTAGAGTTCTTCCTATACTTTTAGGATAGAAAAGTGTCTTTAAAAAAACGATGCGCAAAGTCCTTTTTTTAAGTATTTCTCGGGGGTTGATATTTTTATTTCAATGGTACGATTAAAATTTGGAAAATTCGTTGACTTGGCTCCTTTTTTGATACCACTCCTTTTCAGTGCTGAATTTTTAGATTTCGTCTATTTTTTTTTATAGTTAAAGAGACTTGGCTGGTATTTTTACACGGAGTGTTTTTTCTGGGATAGACAATTGATTGGACAATTTCAATGATAAGCCAATTGGATTTCAGAGTTTCATGCAAAACAATATTTCATTGGCTAGAATTTCAAATTGCCCAACTTGAATTGAATAGTGTAATACCCACTTAAGGAAACTTGTGAAATTATACCTCTGCTTTTTAGCTCAACTTCAAGAAACCACAATTTTTGTTCCAATGATCCAAATGGATTGAAATTTTTACACAATTGATAGCAATATTTTGATAATATTTGAAATTGTCAGCTTGATATCAGCTTGAGATAAGCCTTGCATGGCTTTGAAGGAAATTGTTTGATGTATTTTGTGTAATATTGTACTACTGTGTGTAATTGTGTGACTAATAAAAATAAAAATAAAAATCGTTAGTGGTTTCGAAGAAACAGCATCCCGGCCAAAGGCCGTTTACTGAACACGCGCTATTTGTGCACGTATAATCGATTTTTCGACAACCAAAATATTCTAGCAGCTGTAACTTTTTTCCTGCAGAAGTTGTGTATTTCAAACTTTCTATGTTGTTTATATTATTTGAAATTTTCAGTCCGATTTGTGCAGTATAGTAGCGATGTCTCTCTAATTGTGCGTTTTCTTTGGGCCACCCGGTATATATTCCAATCCAGCATAGATTATTGTATAGCACATTTCTTCAACTATTCTATGAGGAAAATATAATTAACTTCTATTTTAATTATCCTAACTCAATTTCAAGAATTAAAAAAAAAACATTACCATTGCACCAACTTATATTTGGAGGTCTGTATGCTAATTTTGTTCAACATTGAAGGCTGAAATTTTGAAGGAAAGTAACTTATACTTGAACCTACTCGCATAGTACATTTTGATAAAACGTCACGTCATAACCTATCCTTATTTCATGTAATTTTTCTTATGGACATTACAAATAATAAAAAATGCTGCACCTTAAGAGGGCTGAGTAATGAGTGTGGCCTTGAAGAGTTTTTTAATCGATTACATATGTACATATGTACATTTACATATGAAATTGTTAACATAATGGGTCTTTGTAACTACGCGTATTCAAACAGTTCAATGAAAATGATTTCATAGTTTGGAATAAGCTATTAGTTTTATTTTGTCCAACAGATGTTTAGTCAGTGTTGAATCCAGACATTTTTCTCGGGAGGGGCACTTGAATAGTTGGGGGTGGCATTTTTTGGGGTACTTTTTTGATGTTGGTGTTGGGGGGGGGGGGGGAAGTAAATTTATGAATATGCTTGTAGTTGTACAAAGCACAAAGCAATTATTATACGTAATATATTTTGAAAAGTCACAGTGGAAAACAGGGGGTTCGGGGGCACAGCCCCCGAGAAAATTTTTGACCGAGGTCATTCGTTTAGGTACAATTTTGAATCACAGTGTATATAGCTATTTTGGGGAATTATAAATTGCAAAATATCCAAAAAATGGTCTAAGAGATTTAATAATAGGTAAATTAAATTTATTGAACTTATCAGGATATGCATGTCCGGGGCCCATAGCCCCGGAAAATTTTTTGAATTTTAACTCAATTCTAACCGTTTTGGAGGGTTTTTGACATGACCCGTCTATTTTTACGTGTTTTTTTCACATATTATTTTGAAGGTATTTTGAATAGGTATTTGTGCCGGGGGGGGCACATGCATACCTCGGGGGGGGGGGGGGGGGGGGGGGGCACTGCCCCCCCCGTGGTATGCCTGGATTTAACACTGTGTTTAGTGCCCGAAAATTAGTAAAATAATTTTCATTGAACTGTTCTGAATACGAGTACAAAGCACTATTTTGTTAACAATTACATTGGTAAAAAATATTGATAAAAATCGATTAAAAAAACTCTTCAAGGTCAAACTCACTACCCAGCCGTCTTAAGGCCTACCCTTGAGGCCTACCTACAAATGACGTATCGGCGACCAAAGCGACGGATTGGGAATGTTGAATATGAGAAGTTCAATGAATCTGGTGCAAATATCGCAACGGCGACGGAACGTAAGAAAGAATGTGTGTTAATTTGGTCTTGCGTCCCCGTTACGTTTACGCTACGTCGTAGATGTGATGCAAACAGGATGCGCATCTCTAACGGAAAATAATTACAGGACACTTTAAATTCAAGTGTAACAATTGTATCATTCAAAACAAACATTAAATAGAGCAAGGTAATTAATAAAAGCGGAGTACTCACTGTAATACTGTGTAAGGTATAAATGCCAATGCCATCGAATAAGATAAGCAATTTAATTTGTGCAAACCTCTACCTGATAAAATACGTCAAGCTGAGATAAGAATGTAATTAATTTGAATTGAGCTTGAACGTCAAGATAGTCCTTGAAAATAATCTTCATTTATTAGTTACTACACTCTCATTATCTACAGTTGAGGAAATAGGTAATACTTTATTGTGAGTTGTGACTAGAAAATGTCCAGCGCTTTCTTCAAGTAACTCAAACGACCGCTCTGGCTCAGTTGTTGTGACTTTCCCTCGCCACTAGAGAGTTTGTCTATGCTAAGTATCTACCCCATAAAAAACACTCCGTGTAAAAATACCAGCCACTCTTCAACTTCAACTTAAAAAATAGAAGAAATCTAAAAATTCAGCACTGAAAAGTAGTGATATCAAAAAATTGGCCAAGTGAAAACTTTTCAAAAAATACTTGGCGCATTGTGCATAAGTAGTATAGAAGTAGGCTGGAAATCAAACTCATCTATACATAAAATATATCTATAATCCCCTAAAAAAACGATGCGCCAAGTATTTATTGAAAAGTTTTGACTTGGCCAATTTTTTGATATCACTGCTTTTCAGTGCTGAATTTTTAGATTTCTTCTATTTTTTTTAAGTTGAAGAGACTTGGCTGGTATTTTTACACGGAGTGTTTTTATGGGGATATCATTCCTTTTTTCATTTTTTTTTTAAATTTGTAAGATATATTGTGGCACCAAAGACTATAATTCCTTTGAAAAATGCACCTGCAGTTTGTTCTTAAGGCCGACACACTCATTGTTCTCGTTTTATAAGGTATCGTAAAATCATTTACTCTTATTGTATCCTCGTCCATTTATTGCACATCCCTTGTTCGAGGTCGTTTACAACCTTGTAGCTCTTAGCTCGCTTAGGGGGTGGAATATTATTCCACACTAGTAATTATGTATTTAAGAGGTATGTTTTGACACTTTTGTTTTTACAATAGGGTCAGGTCCATTGTAAGTGCCCCTAATACATTATAAAACGAGAACAATTAGGTTTTCTGCCTTAGAACCAAAGTATATAGTTGTGATTTGGTTGCTAACAAAAGTTGTGCTTGTTACTATGTATGCTATAAATAATACTTATGCAGTTATGCTATATGAAGTATAGCGAAAGTTTCGATCCAATCGGTCCAGCCGTTCTTGAGTTACGGCATCACTTCCGGTTTGTAAAATGGCGGCTGACATCACTGCTACCTTAAATTTGTATCTATAAATGTTATGTTACATTATTCGCCTTCTGAATATGTAGTTATTGTTATAAGAGATGATTTTAGTCAGATTTGGCATTTGTATGACGTCATTTCCGGTTTTGGTAATAGTACATTCTATTTCGACTATTGATATATTTTATAAAGAAGACCGTCCGAATCGTTTAGCGTTAGGTTTATTGCGATCGGACCAGCCGTTTTTGAGATATGACGTCACTTCCGGTTACAAAATGGCGGCACAAATAAATCGCAAGGGCAAGGTATCATCAGACGCCAAAAGTGCACATGTGGTAAAAATTTTAGATCGATCGGTTTAGCCGTTTAGGCTGAGGCGGTGATAGCAACGTTTCCTGATATCATCACAATATCATCATCAGAATCAGAATCAGAAAGTGGTGTAATTTTACGTATTTCACGGCCCTCTAGCTCGCAAATGGCATATCCTATTGTTCCCAAATTTGGTATATGTTGTGGGGTCGGCCATAGCTCGAAATTGAGACATTTCACAACAATGTGAGATTTTCCAATTTTAAGATCCAAAAAAAACTGGCTAAGAACTTCTTACCTCTATGGTTATAATGTTTGTGCAAATTGTATTTTTGTCTACAGCTTATACCCAGAGCAGGAGCTGACCGAAACCAATGTGAGATAAGGGCAGGTATGTTTATTAAGTGCTTTTTTCAATTTTGTCTTAACACAAATAGAATTTTAAAATAAACAGATATTTAAAATAATCAGAGTACAGTGACATTCAGAAGAAAGCGGTCGGAGTGCCCCGTGCACACTGCCTGGCACAGGGGCACTACGACCGCTAATTCTGAATCTCACTGTACATTATGACCTCTGATAAGATCTCAAAATGTAAAATACGAAATTCATAGTAAAATAATCGTATTTAACACTTTGGGTAATACCAGAAGTCATTTTGTTCTCCAGTGTGATGGCATTAAGGATCGCTTATCTTACTTTTTTGAAATTCTGTTCAAAAGTGTGGAGAAAAGTCTCGAAAAAGCTCTGGCGTTTAAAATTACCGAACTGTTTCAGGAGTGTCAGACACGTGACTATGACGCTACGACGACGCCTGCGCATTGTGCCGCTGCTGTTGGTCCTGCTGCTCGTGCCCGTGCTGCTTTTGACCCAGCTGTCCACGCCGCCTCCCCCCCACATCGCCGTGCACGAGGCGCCCGTGCCCGGCTGGCCGCCCTCCACCCCCCACCTCGTCGCCCTCTACACGCGGCCCAACACCACCACCACGCTCATCGCCGCCGACAACGTGTGCGCCGTCCCGCTGCTGCTATTGGTCGTCGTGTGCTCGGCCGTCACCAACGCAGACGCGCGATTGGCTGTCCGCGAGACGTGGGCTTCCCCGGAGTACGTCAGCCAATCAGCGCGCGTCGTCTTCTTCCTCGGCGCCTCAGCCGGGCAAGATGTCCTTGAAGAAAGTTCGCGATACGGCGACATCGTGCAAGAAGACTTCGTGGATAGTTACAATAACCTCACTATAAAGACAGTGATGATGTTGAAGTGGTTTCGGACACACTGTCCCGATGTCGAGTACATCATGAAGACAGACGACGACTCTGTGGTCAACGTCAACGGCCTGACTCGCGTGCTGGAGTTGAAGAAGGTCAACATGATGGGACGGATCGTCTCCAACAACGCGCCCATCCGGAGCCCCCGCAGCAAGTGGTACATGCCGAGCTACATGTTCCCCGCCCCCGTCTACCCCGCCTATCTGTCCGGGACTGGGTACGTGATGTCCCGCCAGGTGGCCGCCGACCTCCACGCCGCCGCCGTGCGCATGTCGCTGCTCCACCTCGAGGACGTGTTCGTCACGGGCCTGGTGGCGAGGAGGATCGGCGTGCGCGTGCGCGAACACAGAGGGTTCTCCTTCATGACGCGTGACTTCGCCCCGTGCGCGAGACTTACTGACAACATCATCACGAGTCACAAGATCAGTGCTGCCCTCATGCGACAGCGCTGGTGTCTGCTGGGGGACAAGTGTACTCTCCAGCTCACTCGCACACAGAGCATCATCAGAGGGCTTCTCTGTCTAGTCGACATGCTCGGATTCCCTCCGCCAGAGGTGGACATGCTGTGACGTCAAAAGTGTGGTGTCCCTCAAGGAACTATACTGGGACCTATTGACTTGACCCAGCGGCTGGTGTATTGGATACCTCGGTTCTAGTTAGATCACCGAGGTTAAGCAACATTGAGCGCGGTCAGTAGTTGGATGGGTGACCATTCAACTCTGACTTGCTAGTTGCTGCCGTTGGGCCAGAGAGACTGGGGTGGTTGGGGGTTAGCGTGACGACCTCCCTTCACCTGTTATCAGTCTCTCGACGGCGCGGGTTGTGAAGGCTCGTGCTGTAAATGTCACACCGTCCTTCGGAAGGGACGTTAAGCCGTTGGCCCCCTTGGTATCTTTCGTCAGGAGTAGGCTACATGCCGGTACCGGGTTCCACCTCCTCCATTCCTATTACATTCTCACTAGTGGAGAAACGGCTCCGATTGATTAATCAATCAATTATGGCAATTTACTTAATCTCTTACTTAGGATAATGTTAGGCAGGAGGTTGGCCGTAATTTTCAACAAACCTAGATCACGTTGTCAAAATGTAGTCGATTTTATGAGTATTCTTGATATATAACTTAGCTCGATCTCGATACATTTAACCATGGCAAACAAACCATCTTATTAAGAATGCGCCTTGGTAAAGCATGGCCGGTAACACGAAGGATCTGGGTTTGAATCCCAGTCGGTGAACGTTTTTATTGCTCAGGCTCCTGCTTATACTTAGACCAATTTTGTTTCGTATTTATATAATTGCTTCATATGGCGTCCGCCAAGGTTCTGTACTCCAACCCGTTTTGTATTGTATTTATATTGATGATTTAGATGGTGCCACAAATGATGCTGTGCCTGTACCTGTTACATTTCTTAGCAATATGCCATAATATATTTATTTATTATATTAAATATTTGTTATTTTATCAAATTATCAACAATGAATTTGTTTTAATGTGATTATTATTAATTGTAAAACTGTAAATTCTGTAAGAGTTTTGCAGAGTCTTTGTTAGAAAATCTGCCCATAATTTAGCGTTCATTTAATATGTTGAGACCTGGACTGTATGTTGACGACGTCAAGACATTGTCAGTTGTTAGCAGCAGTTGTTTTATGTTCTAATGATCTAAAGACGATCTTTCATGTGTGACATTTGTATCTGTTTCTGTATAGTAAAACTTTGCAATCGGTTATGCCCCGATATAAATTGATTTAGGGCCAGTCTTTCAATACTCTGCTAACTTTTACTCGGTTGATTAGGACTGTATTGTCATGGCAACAACCAATTGAAATACAGAATCTAGTGGAGCGGTCGCTCCACCCAGCCAAGTCGTACGGTACACTCACACTCACTCAACATACTGTAAATGCCTAATAAACTGAGGAGCAGACCAAACACTTTTACTGTAAGCAACAACATGGCATTTTCGGCCTACTGGATCTCAACATTGGAAAATCTCACATTGTTGCGAAATATCTTAATTTCGAGCTATGGCCCACCCCACCCCCTATACCAAATTTGGGAACAACAGGTTATGTCATTTGCGAGCAAGATGGCCGTGAAAACAGTGAAATTACACCCCTTTTAAAAGCTATCTGATGATGATGATGATGATGATGATGATGATGATGATGATGATGATGATGATGATTCAGATATCAGGAAACACTGTTGACAGGGCCACAGCCTAAACGGGTTAACCGATCGATCTGAAATTTTTACCACGTGTGCACTTTTGGCGTCTAAGGTGCCTTTTGCTATAACCGGTTTTATGCCGCCATTTTGAAACCGGAAGTGACGTCATATCTCGAAAACGGCTGAACCGATCGAAACGAAATTTGCGCCAATCGATTCAGACGGTCATCTTTATGAAACATCAATAGTCAAAATAGAAATGCACTATTACTTAAACCGGAAATGACGCCATAACAATGCCAAATCTGACTAAAACCATCTCTTATAACAATAAATACATATTCAGAAGGCTTATAATGTTACATAACATTTAAGATACAGATATTAGGTGGCAGTGATGTCAGCCGCCATTTTGAAAACTGGAAGTGATGCGATAACTCGAGAACAGTTGGACCGATTGGAACGATGCTTTCGCAATTCATCATGGAATATAATTTTAAGCTTACATTTAGCACCAAACACAATTCTTCTTAGCAACCAAACCACAAAGGCGTATTTTTTTAAAGGAATTATAGTCATTGCTGAAACAATGTTACAAGTTATAAGAATAAACTGAAAAAAGGAGTGATATCCCCATAAAAAACACTCCGTATAAAAATACCAGCCAAGTCTCTTTACTTTAAAAAAATTCAACACCGAAAAGGAGTGATATCAAAAAAGGAGCCAAGTCAATGACATTTCCAAATATTTAATCGTATCTTTGAAATAGAAGTATAAACACCGAGAAATACTTTACAAAAGGACTTAGCGCATCGTTTTTTTAAAGACATCATTCTATCCTAAAAGTGGAAAGATTATTAACAAGTAGGTACATATTCCTCTTTTTATTTGAGCCAGGATCTATGAACCAAGCTACTTTTGGTAATGGCTATTTTATAATTTTGTAATGGCGATAGAAGAAAGATGTCATGCTGTAATAGAAGTAATAATAAGGGAGGTAGAATTAAATAACAAGGAAGTGGGCTCATATATATTCTTATAGCACTGTTAATATGGTGATATTAGAAGGATATCTTTTCATAATTTGATCATGACTGAGGGAAATCATGAAAAGTTGTCAAATAATTACTAACTATTTATAGAACACTATTATATTATGGAAGTATATTATTATGGTATATATTATACCATTATATGGTATATATTATTATGGTTTTAATAGTTGTTCAATTTGACTTCACTGTGTACTTTGTGAAATGTATTGTTATAAAATGTGGATTAATAGAAATGTATTTCATTGTGAGAAGGTGTAACGCATGAGACTTAATTATGTTGACCTCGAAACAATAATATGAATATAACTATTGTATATTTATTACAAATATAGGCAACAAGTTTCATCGCGTACATATTCAAATAGAAAATATTTTACAGTAGGTATGTAGGTATAATATGTAATTGAAAGTTGTGTCCCTATTATTCTAAAAATTCTAAATTACGGTTGTATATAAATGGCATATGCTTATGAATAGAAAAATGCAGGGTTGGGTAGACACTTAACAAAAGTAACGCGTTACCGGTAACGCGTTACTTTTTCAGTAACTTTTATGGTAACTCAATACTTTTTAAACCTGGTTACTTAATTACGCCTAAGTTCCTTTTTCTACGGGAACTTTTTGATTTTTAAAAGTTACCAAGAAAGTTACTTTAGAACACATTATGTCTTCTCTCCTGAGAGAAAACTTGACATTGTAAACCAAACATTTTACCTGTATCTAAATTTAGCACGCATCAAATCATTTCATTTCCTGCCTACCTGAGTACGCGCGACCCTAACCAACCCTTCCCCTCCCCCACCTTTCGTCTTAGCTTCCGCTACATGCGAAATGAAATGGTCATCTATCCGTTCTCCCCCTCCCCCCCCCAACGCATTGATACATCACTAGTCAACATAATGTCTCGTGGTTACTGCCATCCCGTTGTCAAGTTTCCCTCAAAATTATCAATTTTTATTAGAGTAACTTTCATAGAAACTTTCACTGAAAATGTAACTTTCAGTTACCTATATTTTCTCAGTAACTTTAACTTTAACTAGTTACTTTTTTGGAGAAAGTAACGTAACTTTCTAAAGTTACTTTATTTTTGGTAACTTACCCAACCCTGGAAAAATGTCTTTAAAAAAACGATGCGCCAAGTCCTTTTGTAAAGTATTTCTCGGTGTTTATACTTCTATTTCAAAGATACGATTAAATATTTGGAAATGTCATTGACTTGGCTCCTTTTTTGATATCACTCCTTTTCGGTGTTGATTTTTTTTAAGTAAAGAGACTTGGCTGCCTTTTTTACACGGAGTGTTTTTTTCTGGGATACACTTTACACTTGAAAAATATACAATAGTGTTCTATCGATAGTTAGTAATTTATTTGACAACGTTTCATGATTTCCCTCAGAGTCAAGATCATATTATGAAAAGATACCCTTCTAATATCACCATATTAACAGTGTTATAAGAATATATATGAGCGCACTTCCTTATTATTTAATTCTTTTACCATATCACTTATCTATTACAACATGAAATCTTTCTTCTATCGCCATTGACAAAACTATAAAATAGCAATTACTAAAAGTAGCTTGATTCATAGCTTGAGTAGCTTGATGGCTCTAATAGAAAGAGGAAAAGTACTTAAACTTGTACATTTCTTTCCACTTTTAGGATAGAAAGATGTCTTTAAAAAAACGATGCGCCAAGTCCTTTTGTAAAGTATTTCTCGGTGTTTATACTTTTATTTCAAAGATACGATTAAATATTTGGAAATGTCATTGACTTGGCTCCTTTTTTGATATCACTCCTTTTCGGTGTTGAATTTTTTTAAAGTAAAGAGACTTGGCTGGTATTTTTACACGGAGTGTTTTTTATGGGGATTTTGTACTAACTGACTGTAAATAGCTTAGCAGAGTATTGAGAGTACTTTAGCAGAGTATTGAAAGACCGGCCTTTAGAACTAGGAAAACGCTCAGTGTAACTGTAACGCGTTGATGAGCGAGCACAGAACATGCACTATCCCCAGTCACATACACGACACGGTACAAGACGATTTTCTCTATAACTTTTCAATCTCCATATAAATACTCTGGATAAATAACAGGTCCATTGTGTCGTGCTACATACTATTTCCAGCTTTGGCAACCCATACTAAACTTGTAAAATGACAATTAATACTTGACTGATTGGGCTTACAATGTGTAAAATTTCAGACTAGGAAAACGCTCTGTGTAACGCGTTGATGAGCAAGCACGGATACGCGCAACACCTCGAACCGAAATTATCTATCAAAAATGACATTAAAAGACAATAATTTTTGAATTTCGTCACAGACTTGTATACAAATCTCCAAATATTCCTAAAATATTTGTCCCAAAAACCAAATGCACACGGAAAAAAATGGTATGGCTGTGGCAGCAATAATCGTATTGCTGACCCATTTCTTGCTACCGGAGCGATATGAATTTCTGCCTTAATCACTACGGTATTGCTGGAAACACAAGCGTATTATTGCTGAAAATGTCTGACTGCAGTTTCAATAAAGATTGTTGTCACAGCAATACTCATATTTCATAAACAACTCCCACGTTATCTCCGCATTCCGTTGCGACCGTTGAGACAGATGAGTCAGCTGAATGAACGTGATCTAGCCCATTCCCCCCCTTCCCACACCCCGCCGCATCACCAAGCTGGCTCAGTGAACGAGTGATTCCCACGCAGAGAGACGCGTATTATCAACGGTGCGAAGTGAATGCGTGCAGTTTCTGCAGTGTGTTTATCTAGTGCAGTGTGCGTGTGCTTCAAGAATGCTCAATAATTGTGTTAATAAAACCTCGATAATATTGGATTGCAGCGTCTACAGATTGAAGGGAATATATAATATTCAATTATACCTACTAATGTAGGTACCTAGTGCCACTTCAAAAATCAAATGCCAATGATTACATTTACAATACAGGCTGTACAATACCTACATAAAATTATGTCTTGCTATAGGAATTGCAATTTCATAGGAAATTACATGGGTACACAGATTATTTTGGACATCACTAATTCAGTTGGCGGGTTCTAGATTTTAGTTGAACATTTGAAATGGACATGTAAGGGGGGGGGGGGGGGGTCGATCTTTTTAAAAGAAGAATTGGTGCCTTCTAGAACATCCACAACTTCTACACTGCCTTCATCCACTGCCTTCTAGAACATCCACAACTTCTACACTGCCTTCATCCACTGCCTTCTAGAACATCCACAATTTCTACACTGCCTTCATCCACTGCCTTCTAGAACATTCACAACTTCTACACTGCCTTCATCCACTGCCTTCTAGAACATCCACAACTTCTACACTGCCTTCATCCACTGCCTTCTAGAACATCCACAACTTCTACACTGCCTTCATCCACTGCCTTCTAGAACATCCACAACTTCTACACTGCCTTCATCCACTGCCTTCTAGAACATCCACAACTTCTACACTGCCTTCATCCACTGCCTTCTAGAACATTCACAACTTCTACACTGCCTTCATCCACTGCCTTCTAGAACATCCACAACTTCTACACTGCCTTCATCCACTGCCTTCTAGAACATCCACAACTTCTACACTGCCTTCATCCACTGCCTTCTAGAACATCCACAACTTCTACACTGCCTTCATCCACTGCCTTCTAGAACATTCACAACTTCTACACTGCCTTCATCCACTGCCTTCTAGAACATCCACAACTTCTACACTGCCTTCATCCACTGCCTTCTAGAACATCCACAACTTCTACACTGCCTTCATCCACTGCCTTCTAGAACATTCAGCTCTACATCTCTGCATTCAGCCAGAACATTTGGTAAAATTTTAAATGTGAATATAGGTAGGTTTTAGATAATTTCTCGATCATATAAAATTGATACCATTTTGTTCACAGGGAAGTGGGGAGGGGAAATACCTAAGATCAGTAGTACTCAACATTTTTCACTTGCGTTGCGGATCAATAATACGAATTTGATTTTGTTGGCGGGCCTCATTTTTTTAAATGTAGGTACAATAATGTTTACGTTATCAGGAAGTGTTAGTAATAGATATTTAGGTACTGTAACAAGTTGGCCTATCTAGGTTAGAAAATTAACTTTAAAAATAATAATGTTTGCTTGAAATAGGTTTAAAGAATGAACAAGCTTGTAGCATGGCATTCTTAGAGTCAAGGTTAACTGAACACAAAGTAATTAATTAGAATCATTATGTAAACTTACAATCTTAAAATTCAACAGCAATCAAAATATAGACAAAAATATAACGAGCAATCAAATAAGTTTAACAATGTGCAATTATATCAAGAAAGTGAGTGAATCCATATAAGAAGTATGTGACCTTACCTAAATTGTGATGTCACCACGTAATAACAAGTGAACCAGTCATTGTGATAACGCTACAAAACCAGTCAGCCAGACTAGTTTTCAGTGATTCCAAGAAAAGCATGGGCCTACGTGCAGAAAGAAAGTCGTTTCGCGGGCTTTAGAAATGACAGAATGTCTAAAAATAGCTACCACGTGTACGAAACCAACCAATCATATTCTTTGGCGGTAAACCGAGGTGAGAGGGTATAAAAACGTCAAGCTACCAGCCAAACTTCATCAGTCGGAGTTTTCTCAGAGCAGTGAGACCTGCCTCGCGAACCGTGAAGCCTTGTGCACGCAACATAGTATAATTTCAGCGAGACAGTGCCGATGTGATCGAAGGTAAACATTAAAATAACATTTTTGTATAAACGTCAACCCAGTAAATTCAAACTTCAAGCCTAATGCTGAGGCAAATAATATCGCATTAAGACAATTTCAAGTTACAAGTGATCAACTGAACAGTTTCAACATTAAAGTCAGTAAATGTTAAAGTATAAAAGTTAGTGAATTGCAACTCCGGGAGAAACCGACGAGTCTGCAGCCACGAACGTCATCAGCCTGAGCCAACTTGATCCAACTGCTCGAGGAGGTCACTCCTTGTGCACGGACTGCTGGACGTCCTGGTAACCAAGGGGTAATAATAATAATAATAATAATAATATTTATTTATTGCTTAGAACATGTTCGGTGGCAACAATACAATCACAATACAGTTCAATAATTTACATTGTCAATCAAGTACATAATTATAATTATAACAATTACACGTCACAGAATAAAATGTTTCATAAATTATTGAGGTATTTAGAGCATTAATAAAAGATATCTACAAGTCACGTAATTAAATGCCACTAGCTATCATTTACCCTAAGCAGAATGAATTTAAATGATTTAATATTCTTCTTTTCAATAAGCATGGCATCAGCAAGTTTCTTAGTTAAGATAACTTTCTCCCCGGTACATGAAATTTTCCTCCGGTGTAGCTGCTCAATAATCTCAGAGCGTTGTAGGTCGTTGAAAGCTACGAGTTCTGTGTGAAATCCATTTAGATTCCTTTCCCTCTCCTTAGAATGTGCGGCGTCGAGTAACGACTTGAACTTGCTTAATGAGTCAGGGAGCTCTACGATTTTCAGTTCATTCCAGAGCCGTATTCCCTTTCCCAGCAGTGAATGTAATCCAGTAGTCGAGTAGTACCTTGGGATACAGAGCTTGAAAGGGTGGTCCAATCTACTCACTACTCTACCAGGAACAGGAATACCACTCTGGAGCTCACTCCATGCTGCTTGGTTTGTGAGAACCCTGTACATCACAATGAGAAGTGCTTTTTCCCTTCTTGAAGCCAATTGCTCCCAATTCATATGCTTCTGGAGAAGAGCGTTGCTTGAGTATCGGTCAAAGTTACGGCAAACTAGTCGTATGGCCTTCCTTTGGACTTTATCCAGTAAATCAGTATGGATACCGAGATGAGGATTCCAAATGGAGCTACAATATTCCAATAGAGGACGAACAAGAGTCATGTATGCCCTTTCCCGAGCTTGGACTGACCCTTTCTTCAGATTTCGCATAACATAATGAAGAGTTTTCATCGTTTTGGAAACTACCATCCTGATATGACTGTCCCACGAAAGTTTGGAATCACAGGTCACTCCCAGATACTTGCAGGATTTAGATTTTCTTAATTCATTTTTTCCTATGGAATAGGGAAAGTCAATTGTTCCTGAAGGGGAGAGCTTGAAGGAGATACGCTGAGTCTTTTCTACATTCAATTTCATTCCATTTTCCTGTATCCATATACAAGTAGCATCCAAACTTTCTTGAAGTATGTTACAATCGGAAATTGACTTGATCACTTGGTACAGGATACAATCGTCTGCGTAGAGTCTGATGCTGCATCTTATGTTACTTGAAATGTCATTGATGTAAACAAGAAACAGCAAAGGCGCGAGCACACTGCCCTGTGGCACGCCTGAGTTTACAGGGGTTGATTCTGACATCTCATTTCCTACTCGGACTCGCTGGGTTCTGTCATAAAGGTACTCACTTATCCATTTTACCACCCTCAGATCAATACCGGGCAGCTTTGTAAGTTTCATCAAGAGTTTGTCATGTGGTACGACATCGAAAGCCTTGGACATATCTAATAACAGTGCATCTACCTGCCCCCCGTTATCAATTGCATTGATAATGGTCTGAGTTAAACCAGCTAGGCTGGCATCACAGGAATAACTTCCTCGGAACCCAAATTGGAAATTTGATAGGAAGTCAGAAGATTCCCACAGCTTCCGCAAGTAGTTTCCAATCAATTGTTCAAAAAGCTTGCAGGGAATTGACGTTAAACTTATTGGCCGATAGTTGCTTGGGATGTCTTTCTTGCCTCCCTTGAATACTGGGATAACAGTAGCAGTTTTCCATTCCTGAGGGAGGTAAGTATTGTTTATGATTATTTGGAAGAATATCATCAAGTAGGATGTTACTGGGCCAACAGCGAGCTTGAGAAGTTGACTTGTTATGTCATCAGGTCCCGGGGCTGTGTGGGGTTTTAAGCGGGAAATGGCCTTGGAAATATCACTGCGTTCAATGACAAAAGGTGAATAGTTATCTCTGTTGCCCCCTGGTGAATAAGGAAGAGGCTGGACCTTTAGTGTGCAAGCCCCATTTAATTTAATCACACAATTAAGTAGGTATGACGAGTAACATTACTAAGTTCTAACCCAAACTGCATTGTAAGGGGAAGTTTGGTTCACGAGATAATCAATTATTTTACTTGTTCATACTCATACCACTCATCCCTAACCAGTGTAGTGACTTTCTAGATAATTTTATCTAGATAATATTTTGTTATCTTATCTGGATACATTTTTCAGTGATTATCTATTATCTTATCTTGATAAATAAATCATGTATCTTTTATCTAAGTTTTAAATTATCTAGATTTATAACGAAAATAGGAAATGCATTGATTTCCTTCCGTGTTCTGAAGAAACTTGATGAGAATAACTTTTAAATATTTTTTTGTGAATCTACCCGCATTTATATGTATCTACCCTTTAAAATATGCGGTAATATAAGTATAATTCCCAATCAATAGACCAACATCGCATCGCATCTGAAGGAGGTGACATATCCAGTCATTTCATTCTGCTGGTGGACTGGAGTTCACGGGACACACTACGCAAGAGTCAACGCCATCCACTTGTTTGCGCGGAAGTAAACAAACCAGACGACATCATCACTACTGCCGACGTTTCGAACGTAATATTGTTTCATAATTTTTGATTGCTCTTTTCACATCAATGAACATTTATTTTCTCTGTAATAAACAAATTATAATATTGCTGATTCTTTGTGTTCTACCCTCTGAGCCAAATCCCGCAGGTTTCAGTGGCGCTCAACGTGTGGGGCTCGAATAACATTCCTGGGAGCAATTGTTTTGAAAGAAATAATTGTTTTCTTGATTGTGAAAGAGTTACTCAGTTGTTCTGAAACTTGTGGACACAGGCATTGCGTAAAATTTTCATGCATTTGGAAATTTTACATAGAATCAACCCGTTAACGTAAAGATAAAGCCAACTGTAGATTTGTGCATGTTAGTTCATTACATCTGTTACGATGGCAGATCGAGATGCAAGTTTAGCGTCAACTGTAGATTTAGATGAGACTGTAGAGGGGGCGGGGGACCAGTCAGTGGTTAGTGAACTCGAGGTAACTAGGAGCCAGGTGATAGGGTATAGCCTCACCTGCGAAGATGAGGTGCCGGTGCTCACTGCGGCGCTGGGCCGTGGGTTGACAAAATTGGGAATTATATAGGGCGCCAGAAACTCAATCAGATCTTTGTAGCCTCAGGAGTTTCCACAAATATGCTACAGATCTTTGCTGGGGTTATCAAATAATATGTGTAACAGATAGATTCCAAAGCATGTATTGGGTTTATTAAGAAGTCACGAGCACATGTTTAGGAGACAATGTTAATCAATTGAAATTCAAATCCCACAACACTCTGCGGCCACTCGTTTGCTTGATACTATGAAACACAATTTCCTAAATGTAATCTATGCAAACAAAAGTGAATATCAACTCGGATTGTTCTACTGTTCATGGATTAACTTTCCAGAAACACGTCTATCTCCTAGCAGCTCCTTCTTCCTTCTCCTTGCACCGCCTTCCTTTTCTTCACTTCCTCTTCAGTCTACTTCCTGTTCTCTCCTTCTGACATCTGGTGGGTAGACTCGCAACTTTCCTGCTTAGGTTATGATCTTCGAGCATAGATGGCAGTAGGGGTTACTAGTTCAGTACTGGCGGGATTATTTGAATTGCTACACACCCTCCTCCTTTGAAGCGGAAACTTCTTCTGAAGGTTTACGAGAGTCGGAAGTTGTTCTTGTATCGGCTACGTAGTTTCTCCGTTGACCTCGACGTCTCCGTTAGGGTCCGGTTTCAAGTCTTTGACATGCCAATGTCCCACTGGCTTGTGAGTTGTTGCATCAACGAGGTCATACACTAATGGTGACATCTTCTTTCGGACGGTGCACTTTATATACTTGGGTCCTAGCTTGGCTGCATAGAACTTGGACGCATCCGAAAGTTTAAAGTTCTTTTTCCACACAGTGTCGCCTACATTGTATTGGACCGGTCTTCTCCGGAGGTTGTACGCTGTTCGATTCTTTTCGTAAGCTTTAGCTAGATTACGTCGGACTTGTTGGTAGAGTTTCGGGAGTCCTGCGATCTGCTTCTCTAGGTCTTCGCGGCTTGGAATCTTAATGTCTTGCAAGTCAGTGGTATTGTTTGTATACCATGCCCCTGATAACACTATTTCACGTCCAAAGTTTAGAAAGTATGGTGAATGTGACGTAGCTTCATGCACAGCAGTCCTAATGGCACAACCAATCTCAGACATGTGTTCGTCCCACTTACGATGGTTCTCCTTGATGTATGATGCCATTGCAGTCACGATTACCCTGTTGACACGCTCCGTCGGATTCACTTGCGGATGGTAGAGTGCGTTGAACCATATCTTCTGCACCTGGTACTTCTCAGCTAGATCTCGAAGCAGTCGACTGACGTACTGGACGCCGTTGTCGCAGACAATGTACTGGGGCACTCCGTAGGTCAGGAACACATCTTCTTCTAGGATCTTGGTGACGGCTTTCGCGGTCGCTGCACGTATCGGAAACAACAATGAAAACTTAGTGAAAATATCGGTAACTACTAGCAGGAATGTGTTTCCTTTACTTGATCTCGGAAATGGTCCCATGAGGTCGGTACTAATCATCTGCCAAGGTAGACTGACCTGTTTCTGCTTTCCCATCAAACCTGAAGGTGCTGAAGGTGGCGTCTTCTGTCGCAGACAAATCTCACATCTCCGTACATACCGCGCGATGTCGCTCCCCATCTTCGGCCAGTAATACAAGCTGCTGATTCTCTTCTTCGTCTTGAATATCCCCAAATGCGCTGCAGTGGGGTGGTCGTGACACTCCTGAAGGACTCTTTTCCGCGCTCCCTTTGGGACGACAATCTTCCAATGATGTCGGCCAGCTGGATCGCCATACTCCTCTTCGACGTACTTGTATAGCTGCGTTCCATCTAGTCTCCATCCGGGTAGCGATTCGGGTTTCTCTGTCACTTGTTGTAGCATCTTCTTGTACCAGTTGTCGCGCTCGCCTTCTTGGACTTCTATAACATCCACCATGGCTCTGGATAAGGCGTCGGGCACAACATGGTCCTTACCGGGTCGGTGTTCGAGAGTGTAGTCATACTGCTGAAGTTTCACAGCCCATCTCGCGAGTCTTCCTGTGGGATCTTTCAATCTGTTGAGCCACAAGAGAGAGTAATGGTCAGTGATAACTTTAAAATGAGTACCTTCGATATACGGCCTGAACTTTTCGATAGCGAACACTACCGCTAAGCACTCTTTCTCGGATACGGAGTAGTTTTTTTCAGCGTTGTTGAGTTTTCTACTCACGAATGCGATAGGCTGCTCGTCGTAACCTTCACCCTGGGTCAATACTGCACCAACTCCACGGTCTGACGCGTCCGCCTGAATCGTGAATGGTTTCGTATAGTCGGGGCAAGCAAGAACTGGTGCCGATATCAGTAGACTCTTGACTTTTCGGAATGCTTCTTCTGCTTCGGAGTCCCATTCGAATTTCTTGTTCTTTTTCGTCAGGTTGTGTAGAGGTGCACAGGTCGTTGAATAGTCTTGAATGAAACGTCGATACCATTGTGTTATCCCCAAGAATCTCTTCAGCTCGGTAACATTCTTCGGTGCTGGATAGTTCACAATCGCCTCAATCTTCTCAGGATTTGTCCGCAGGCCTTGCTGATCTACGACATATCCCAAATAGTTCAAACTAGACCTGAAGAATTGACATTTTTCGTTGTTGACTGTCAACCCTGCTTCGTTGAGTCTTCGTAATACTTCATTCAATACATTGATGTGCTCTTCAAATGTCGCTGTTACGATTATTATGTCGTCTAAGTAGGTAAAAACATTGGGCTCTAGTTGTGGTCCGAAAACTTGGTCCATCAATCTTTGCTGGGTCTGAGCTGCATTATGTAAACCAAACGGAAGGACTTGGAACTGGAACAGGCCTCTGGTAGGAATAGCAAAAGCAGTTTTCTCTTTAGACTCGGGAGTCAATTCAATTTGCCAAAACGCACTGCGGAGGTCTATTGAGCTTAGGTAACGAGCATCTCGGAGCTTGTCTAGTATACTAGAAACAAACGGCAATGGATATGCATCCCGTTTTGAAACCTGGTTTAACTTTCTACTATCTAGGCACAGCCTGAACTTGCCGTTTGCCTTAGGCACTAATAATACAGGAGAACACCAAGGACTTTCGGAAAGTTCTACAACTTTTAGCTCCAACATTTCATCTAATGCCTTGTTGTAATGTACTTGCATGATTGGAGAAACCGGGTAATGTCTCTGCTTGATTGGAAGTGCGTCGGCTGTATCGATACGGTGCTTGACGAGGTTGGTTCTCCCCAGTCCTCGCTGTGCTTGGGCTTCAAACTTCTTGATGACTTCCTGCAGTCTTCTAAGCTGGTCTTCATCAAGTTCTTCTCGCGCTTGGATCACCCTTATTTCTGCAACATCGATCACTTCTTCTGCCGTTCCTTCAATCCACACTCCATTCAAAATATCTGGAATAATACCCCACGCTCTCCAAAAGTCAATACCAAAAATAATAGTTTGTCGTATAGAAGGAACAACAATTGCTTGAATCGTCTGAAGTTGTCCGTTTAGCACTATAGGTAGGTTCATCAATCCTCTCACTGTCTGTGTTCTGTTGTCGGCAGTGACCACACTCCTCTGCACATTGTCCTCACTAAACTTCAATCCCATTTCGCTAAACAGTTTCTCGCCCGGGCCTCCAACTATAGTTCGGTTAGCACCAGAGTCTAACAGTCCAACTATGTCCTTTCCCAAGATTGAAACTTTTACAAATGGCCGATTATCATCATTTTTACAAAACAACAGATGTGAAACTTTATTGGGGTTACAAAACAAATTGACTCTTGTTAACCATTCTTTCCACTCACCCGTCGAGGCTCTTCTTTGTAGGTTGCTGTTCGTGGTGTCCGTTATGCCTCTTTCCCGGACCCCACTCTTCCTTTTCCCGGATGTTGGCAATCTTCACACTCCGCACGCCTCTTGTCTGCCTTACCGCAGCCAAAGCAGAATAACCTCTTCTTTTCTCGGCATTGAAAATGACGGTGCCCTGGCATACTGCAATTCCAACACGCTTGCTGGGTCGCCTGACTTCGGTTCTCCACTGTGTTTACTCGCAGAGTCCTTGGCGCGCTGTTATAGTAGGCTAAATCTGGTTCGAGAAGATCTTTAGTTGACGATGGTGGAGGTTTAAACTTTTGTACCTTGTATCGATTTTCTTCTAGTAGTCGACACAAATCTAAGAGTTGGCTGACTGTCGCAATCGGGTGGAGCGCAAGTCGTTCACTATAATAAGGTAAAATGTTCTTCCTCAGGACTTCTAGCTTCTTCTCTTCAGAAGGTGGCTCCGGTAACCTTGCCATCAGGTTCGTCATTGCAGCGATGTAAATTGCTATTTTCTCATCTGCGCCCTGCGTTCGTGACTTGATCTCCGTCCACAAGTTGTCCTGGTAGTCAAATGGTTGGAACTCCTTCCTCAAACTATCGGCCAATTCACTCCACGAATGTACTTGATTTCTCGAAGCTCTAAACCAAATTCGTGCGGATCCGTCGAACAGGTCAATCGCCGATGCCCACAAGTCGCTTCTCGAAATGTTTCTAGCCTCTCGAAGCTCCTCCACTCTCTCAAGAAAAGCATTCACACTCAAACCTCTCCCATCTCCGGTAAAAGTAACTCCCCACTTCAGGACTGGTACACTCTTCGGTTTTGCTGCTTCTGGAGCTGGTCCACGAAGTGCGGCAAGACGGTCGGCTAACTGTTTCATCAAGATCTCTTCTTGTTCCTCTGTAGCTTCTGTATCTTCTGTTGACTGGCCTGACTTCTCTGACAACAATTCAAAAACCTTGAGCACTTTGGAGATTAATTCACTCTTACTTTCCCCCATCTCTGTGTCGGTCGGATTTATTCGCTCAAGCCGGCGCAATAGGTGGCCTAACCTCACATCAGCTCTTCTATAATTAGGGTCACTTTTCCCACCTGATACTGAAGTCACCATCCCCTCCAGTTCGGTGGTTTTCGTGTTACAAATCTTCATCTCTTCAGTTGGATCAAGTGTAGTTAACGTGGGTCCAAGTGACTTGCCTGTTTTCTCCAGACGCAGAAGCGATGCCAGTGTCTTGTTCATTTCTGCTACCGTCGGCAGATTCACTACCCCTCGGATCTTGAGCTCGTACTCCACCTCGTCCCGAAGCAGCCGCTTGTAGTCCATGTTTCGTTTCGTTTGTCGTAGTCGGTGTTGTATAGCCTCACCTGCGAAGATGAGGTGCCGGTGCTCACTGCGGCGCTGGGCCGTGGGTTGACAAAATTGGGAATTATATAGGGCGCCAGAAACTCAATCAGATCTTTGTAGCCTCAGGAGTTTCCACAAATATGCTACAGATCTTTGCTGGGGTTATCAAATAATGTGTGTAACAGATAGATTCCAAAGCATGTATTGGGTTTATTAAGAAGTCACGAGCACATGTTTAGGAGACAATGTTAATCAATTGAAATTCAAATCCCACAACACTCTGCGGCCACTCGTTTGCTTGATACTATGAAACACAATTTCCTAAATGTAATCTATGCAAACAAAAGTGAATATCAACTCGGATTGTTCTACTGTTCATGGATTAACTTTCCAGAAACACGTCTATCTCCTAGCAGCTCCTTCTTCCTTCTCCTTGCACCGCCTTCCTTTTCTTCACTTCCTCTTCAGTCTACTTCCTGTTCTCTCCTTCTGACATCTGGTGGGTAGACTCGCAACTTTCCTGCTTAGGTTATGATCTTCGAGCATAGATGGCAGTAGGGGTTACTAGTTCAGTACTGGCGGGATTATTTGAATTGCTACAAGGGGAGGACGAACACGATGACTCGCTACCTCATGTTGAAATGCCAATCTTTGAAGAGAGACAAAAAGAAGCCAGAGCTGACAGTATATATTCACAATTCGGTGAGAAAGAATTCAATAGTTCAATTATGGAATTCCTAATGAAGGAAAGGGAAGCAAGAGAAAAGGAAAAGCAAGAACAACAAGAGAAAGAAGCTATCAAGGAAATGAATAGGAAACTAGAGAAACTAAAAGAAAAGGAGGAAAGTAAAAACGAGAAAATTAAGGAGAAGGAAGAAAGAGGAAAGGAAATACGGGAGTTGCTATTAGAAACTAAAAATGAATTCAGGGAGATCGCGAGTAAATTTGAAGCTGGATTGAAAAAGGTTGAAACTAGGGTCACAAATGTAGAGGAAAGAGTACAACAAGTAAATGATAAAGTCGACACAGAGTTGGAGGTCATTAAGTCTTACGTAGAATCAATCGGAGCACAGACGAGCAGTGTTGAGGAAAAAGTAAATACCGGATTGGTAAAGATAAACACTGAGATCGATGAGCGTGACAAGAAACTCAGCCTGGAGATATTTTCATTAAGCTCGCGATTTGAAAGAAAGGATAAAGAAAAGAATGAAAGCATTTCAGCTATCAAGGAGAAAATAGAGGACGTAAGTAAAAAGGTAGATGAGAATGCCAAGAAGACTGGAACGACATCGAATATCATGTGTCATGCAAATAACGAGTTGCAATTTGCAAAACATTGTACTGAGTCGCTGATACAAGAGGCAATAAGATTTAATGGGGAAGAGAGTTGCCCAATAAACGCAATGCAATTTTTGAAGCTAATCAAAGAGCGTTTTTCAACATTCAATGTGAATAACAATCAGAAGCTGGGAATCATTGTCAAGTGTTTACATGGAAAAGCAGCAGACTGGTATGTAAATAATCCCGTTGAGAATATTGATAAATTTGAAGAGGCTTTTAAAGATAAATATTGGTCGCAAACTGTACAGCATCAGCTAATCAGATCAATCTATGCTGGAGAATACAAAATTAGTTCGAACCTAAACATGGTGACCTATGTCAATCGGATTATCAACAAGGCAAAATATGTGACAGAATTGGTCAATATGACGGAACAAGTTTTGGTTGGCATATTGATTAATCACTTACCACCAAACATCAGGGTGATAGTGCGAGGCAAAGTCAAAACTAAAGACGAATTGATCAAGGAGCTGACTGATTTAGAGCATGATGAATTCACTGAGAAGCTAATAAGAGACCCAAAGCAATATGAGCCAATTCGTAACGGGAATGGTTACAATGACAATAGGAACGGCTATAATAACAGGAATAGTTATGACAGAAATTACATAAACAACAACTACGGGAGAAACAGTCACGACAGAAATGGCTATAACAGAAATGGGCATGGTAACGGGAATAATAATAATCGTCCACCAGAGTCCGATACGAAGGAAACGAAAAATGAAAATTCGGGAAACGAACAGAGGTCGACACAGAATGGAAAGTAGAGATGGGACACGATTTTGCGTCGACCGAAAAGACACGTTTCAAAGAGAGAAAAGAAGAGATTAGAAGAATACAGAAGAAAGAGCGTGAGGATCTTAAAGAATTTATACGCGGATCTTTAAGACGGTGGAAGAAAGAGATGGATGAACGAGAAGCAGCCAGAGAAGCAGAGGTTTCTGCAATAGAAAAACAACTTCAACTTGATTTTATGCTTTTCAAGAAGGGGATTGAAGACGCTGCTGCTTGCAAGATGTTGCAATCACAAGAGAGTAAAGAGGGGGGCTGTGTGCTAGAAGAAATCGACGGAAATAAAATTGAAAGTTTGGATGGACCAGACAAAGAAAAAGTTGAAGGAAGTAGTTGTGAATATACGAAGATGAAGAAAGATGAAAATGTTTTTCGAAGGAAGAATTTTGAAGACAATTGCGAGGTAGTATTGCCACAAGTGAGCGAGAAGGAAGAATTACAGATTCCGATTGCGAATCAAGATGATTTCGACAGAGTTCGAACAGTTGAAGAAATTGGCGATGTTTTGAAGTCTATAGGCGACTTTAAAAGTAATGGTGAAAAGTTTCACGACGAGAAAAATGACAAGGTGATTATGAATGAAAACGATGATGTTTTGAAGAAAGGGTTGAATAATGATTTGAGAGAAGAACACGAAAATGTTTGCTTGCAAGATGGACTGCAAATGAACGTACGAGAACTGAAGAAGAAAGCTGACGAAAATGAAAACTACACATCGACCACTGCTCAAGAAAACAGGGAAAATTCTATTCGGGAACAGCTACTTGAAGAAATTTCAAGGGTGAAAACTCAAGACGAAACAGAAGAAGGAACGATTTCATTTCCATTCGATCGTGGACGGAAGAAAGAAATCAATACGTCGAACAAATGATTCCTACTGATGACAACAGCAATGTTATGTTGATGTTATGGTCGAAGTATGATGACCCAGCAAAAGTAGGTCACTAGGCCAATAACGGGACTGTGATAAGAGAGAGGGTTGAGTTGAGCATCGTTTCCGGGAAGTAGGATGAGGTTTGTTTTTGTTTTGGTAGATGGAGGGTGTGATGTTGGCTAGAACTGATGATCTAGAAGGCAGTGCCAACAGGAAGTGAACATAGTCTCTAGTGTGACTAGAGTGGTTACATTGTTAGTTGCTGGCTGTTTTAGAATAAAGAAGACTACCACATTATATTCTTATAATTATCTGTTTCAATTAAATAACTTATGTAGTTTATTAAGTATTGATTGATAACAACACATGGTGGCGGCGCGTGAGTAAGAAAACCAGTAAATTTACGCAGTATTACGTTATTTTCGGTGTAAGAAAAGCAAGAAAAATGGTGCTCGGAGATGAGGCCAATGTTCATGTTCAACAACAGCCATTACCTCAAGCCGATTCTACTACTCAATTACAACCACCTCCAAAATTCGACTTCACCGATCCACAAACATGGACCAGGTGGATTCGGAGATACGAGCGTTTCCGTATTTCAAGTTGTCTGGACAAAGCAAGTAAGTCAAGACAGGTCCATCATCTCATTTACTGTATGGGAGATGAAGCGGAGGATATCTTACTTTCTATGGAGCTCACTGCCCTAGAAGAAGATGATTATGAATTGGTTGTAGAAAAGTTTAATTCTCACTTTGTCAAAAGGAGAAATGTGATATTTGAAAGAGCCAAATTCCATCAGAGGAAGCAAGAAGAGGGGGAATCAGCGGCTGAGTTTATAACATCATTGTATACATTAGTAAAACATTGTGCGTATGGAGCACTACAGGAAGAACTTATCAGAGATAGGTTAGTGGTAGGTCTTAGAGACACCAAGTTATCCGAAACTTTGCAAATGGATGCAGAGCTAACTTTGAAGAAGGCCATCGATAAGGTCCGAGTACATGAAGACATTCGAGGTCAGCAGAAGATCCTGAGGGGGTTAGAAAGCAATGATGCGAATGTTGATATGGTTAAATCAAATAAACCTAAGTTTCAGCATTCAGGTGCCCGTTCTCACCAGCAACAGGAACATTTCAAGCCGTCGAGCAGCTACAGTGGTCAGAATAAATCTGCAGACCGCTGTACCAGATGTGGACGCACACCATCTCACCCGATACGAGATTGTCCAGCGAGGGAGGTGAAGTGCAGAAGCTGTAACATCATGGGCCACTTCGAGAAACACTGCCGCAGTAAGAAGAAGCAGTCAACGGTATACGAAGTGCGAACCGGAGGCCAGCAACCCGAAGTATATCTAGGTACGATAGACGGGGACACCACCGACGACCCATGGTTCGTGACACTACTAGTAAATGGTAAGCGAACACAATTCAAAATTGACACAGGTGCCGATGTAACTGTACTCTCGGAAGAGGAATACAAATCCAGGTTTTCCAAGCATAAGCTTAGTCCAACGACGAAGACACTTCTGGGACCAGGACGAGCAACCTTAGATGTCAAAGGTCAGTTTAAAGCAACATTTCAAGTAAAACAAAACAAGTCTGTTCAAGACATCTTTGTGGTCAGCAACCTAAGCAGTGCACTACTGGGCCGACCAGCAATCAGAAGTTTAAACCTAGTTCAGCAGATCCACGCGGTAAAGCAGATTGATCCACTGAGCCAAGGAGACGTCAAGAAAGAATACCCATCTCTGTTCACGGGATTGGGTGAATTGAAAGGCGAGTACAAGATACGGCTCCAAGCTGGAGCAGAACCATTCGCCATCGCCGTTCCACGTCGAGTAGCAATACCACTCTTGCCAAAGGTAAAAGAGGAACTTGAGAAGATGGAGAAAGCAGGTGTTATCTCCAAGGTCGACGAGCCAACAGATTGGTGCGCAGGAATGGTGGTAGTGCCGAAGAAAAATGGAAACGTAAGAATATGTGTAGATCTTACACACCTGAATAGAAGTGTCCAGCGGGAGCGTCATATTATGCCTGCTATGGAAGAAACCTTGGGACACCTAGGTAGAGCAACTGTGTTCAGCAAATTAGACGCGAATTCGGGATTCTGGCAGATCAAGCTTTCCGAAGAGTCACGTAAGCTCACAACCTTTATTACTCCCTATGGTAGGTATTGGTTCAACAGGGTTCCATTCGGGATAACTTCGGCACCAGAAGTGTATCAAAGGAAAATGTCGGAACTACTCGAAGGACTACCCGGAGTAGTATGTCACATGGACGATGTTCTTATCTTTGGGGAAACAAGGAAAGAACACGATCAACGACTGTCAGCAGTGCTTACAGCAATCAGTAATGCAGGTGTCACACTGAATGAAGCAAAATGTGAATTTGGTGTCAGCACAGTCAAGTTTCTGGGTTACATTCTAGGAGAGTCTGGAGTGAAAGTTGATCCCAGCAAGACATCAGCAATAAATCTCATGAAAAGTCCGAAAGATGTTTCAGGCGTAAGAAGACTTCTGGGGATGACTAACCAACTAATGAAGTTCGTTCCTAATCTGGCAGTAATGACAAAACCAATTCGCGAACTCTTGTCAGGAGACAACTTTCAGTGGGGAGCGCCTCAAGAAGAAGCTTTTACAAAAATCAAGGAGAAGTTGACGACGACCCCGACGTTAATGTTCTACGACGTCAATAGGGAGATCCGTTTAACGACAGACGCATCATCGTTTGGTTTGGGATGTGTTCTGGAACAGCTGGACGAGTCCAATGTTTGGCGGCCAGTAGCGTACGCATCCAGATCACTCACCGACACTGAAACCAGGTATGCCCAGATCGAGAAGGAAGCTTTGGGAATTGTATGGGCATGTGACAGGTTCCAGAATTTCCTCATAGGTAAACAGTTCCATGTACATACTGATCATTTACCTCTTGTTCCCATAATGCTAAAGAAGTCTCTGAGCGATCTGTCACCAAGAATTCTGAGAATGAGAATGAAATTGATGAGATTTGCATTTACTATCTCGCATGTTCCAGGTAAAGATCTACATACGGCAGACACTCTGTCCAGAGAGCCGGTAGAAATTGCTTCTGCTCAATGTTGTGAGTTTGAAGCAGAGATAAACGAATGTGTTGACCAGGTCATAGGAGAGCTTCCAGCAACGGATGCACGTCTCGACGAGATAAGGAAAGCCCAGCAAGAGGATCGTACATCTCAACAAGTCAAAAGATACATTGCTGACGGGTGGCCATCGAAGCGAGACCTAGCAGCCAATGCCGCTCCATTCTTTCAAGAAAGAGGTAACCTGACTGTCCAGCAGGGACTTCTGATGAAAGACCAACGACTGTACATACCAGGAAGTATGCAGAAGGAAATTCTACATAGAATCCATGAAGGTCACTTAGGGATTAATAAATGTAGAGAGAGAGCCAGACAGTCAGTGTGGTGGCCAGGAATGAGCCAGCATATTATAGATGTAGTTAACAAATGTCAACATTGTTTGGAACACCGGGAAAATCCACAAGAACCGTTATTGACAACACCTTTGCCAGAGCGAGCATGGCAGAGAGTAGCCATGGATTTGTTTCAACTCAAGGAACACAAGTATTTGATAATTGTAGATTATTACTCAAAGTTCCCTGAAGTATTATTGTTGGATAAAACCACCAGCAAGTATGTCATCAATCGCATCAAGTCGGTATTTGCGAGGTATGGAATTCCGGAAGAAGTTGTTTCAGACAACGGACCGCAGTTCAGCTCAGACGAGTTTCGAAGATTCGCAACAACCTACGGATTCAAGCATGTGACCAGCAGCCCAAGATATCCAAAGGCGAACGGACTTGCGGAACGGACAGTGAAAACCATGAAAGGTATCCTGCAGAAGTCAGAAGATGTATATCTCGGAATGCTAGCATACCGATCAACACCACTAGCATCAGGGCGTAGTCCGGCGCAGATGCTAATGAGCCGACAGCCAAGAACAACGCTAGTAACTGCTTCGGACAACCTACTACCTAATCAAATCAACACCCAAGCGTGGAGAAGGAGGGAAGAGGCTAGGAAAGCGAAGCAGAAGCACGATTACGACCGAAGACATCGTGCCAGAGAGTTACCACCGTTAGAATTAGGTTCACATGTATATGTTACAGATCAGAAGAAATATGGCCAGGTGATAGCAGCCGGTACCACTCCGCGGTCATATCATGTAGAGACATCAGAGGGGACACTCAGAAGAAATCGAGTCCACCTCATGCCATCACCGAAACCAGATGTGCCCGGTCCGGCAGCAGCGGACGAGCCACAGGATGAACCACAGGATGAACCAGCAACACCACCCGGAGCATATCGTTCTAGGCGGGGCAGAGTCATTCAAAGACCACAAAGATTCAATGATTATTAGCATTGTCTAATTCTAACATTTGTACTATTAGTTTGAAATTTCATAAGTTGTATTCATGTTTGTTAGTACCCAAAAAGGGGGATGTGATGTTGGCTAGAACTGATGATCTAGAAGGCAGTGCCAACAGGAAGTGAACATAGTCTCTAGTGTGACTAGAGTGGTTACATTGTTAGTTGCTGGCTGTTTTAGAATAAAGAAGACTACCACATTATATTCTTATAATTATCTGTTTCAATTAAATAACTTATGTAGTTTATTAAGTATTGATTGATAACAACACAGAGGGGTGAGTTCATTCATTCAGGTTTAGATTAGACAGCTGTAAGGGGAAATAAACTTGCATCTGTTGAAGGAAACTTTTTGTTTGTCAAAAGGAAGAGATTATTCCTGCTAGATAGTCCAGTCTCTATGTGAATCCTTGTTTTATCACCATTTTCTCATTCAAAATTTCAATGTGTTTCAAATTTGACTTCATTCAAAAGGTGAACAACAAGAATTCAGGGGGCTCTGTAACAAGTTGGCCTATCTAGGTTAGAAAATTAACTTTAAAAATAATAATGTTTGCTTGAAATAGGTTTAAAGAATGAACAAGCTTGTAGCATGGCATTCTTAGAGTCAAGGTTAACTGAACACAAAGTAATTAATTAGAATCATTATGTAAACTTACAATCTTAAAATTCAACAGCAATCAAAATATAGACAAAAATATAACGAGCAATCAAATAAGTTTAACAATGTGCAATTATATCAAGAAAGTGAGTGAATCCATATAAGAAGTATGTGACCTTACCTAAATTGTGATGTCACCACGTAATAACAAGTGAACCAGTCATTGTGATAACGCTACAAAACCAGTCAGCCAGACTAGTTTTCAGTGATTCCAAGAAAAGCATGGGCCTACGTGCAGAAAGAAAGTCGTTTCGCGGGCTTTAGAAATGACAGAATGTCTAAAAATAGCTACCACGTGTACGAAACCAACCAATCATATTCTTTGGCGGTAAACCGAGGTGAGAGGGTATAAAAACGTCAAGCTACCAGCCAAACTTCATCAGTCGGAGTTTTCTCAGAGCAGTGAGACCTGCCTCGCGAACCGTGAAGCCTTGTGCACGCAACATAGTATAATTTCAGCGAGACAGTGCCGATGTGATCGAAGGTAAACATTAAAATAACATTTTTGTATAAACGTCAACCCAGTAAATTCAAACTTCAAGCCTAATGCTGAGGCAAATAATATCGCATTAAGACAATTTCAAGTTACAAGTGATCAACTGAACAGTTTCAACATTAAAGTCAGTAAATGTTAAAGTATAAAAGTTAGTGAATTGCAACTCCGGGAGAAACCGACGAGTCTGCAGCCACGAACGTCATCAGCCTGAGCCAACTTGATCCAACTGCTCGAGGAGGTCACTCCTTGTGCACGGACTGCTGGACGTCCTGGTAACCAAGGGGTTATTAGACGACATCATCGCATCGCATCTGAAGGAGGTGACATATCCAGTCATTTCATTCTGCTGGTGGACTGGAGTTCACGGGACACACTACGCAAGAGTCAACGCCATCCACTTGTTTGCGCGGAAGTAAACAAACCAGACGACATCATCACTACTGCCGACGTATCGAACGTAATATTGTTTCATAATTTTTGATTGCTCTTTTCACATCAATGAACATTTATTTTCTCTGTAATAAACAAATTATAATATTGCTGATTCTTTGTGTTCTACCCTCTGAGCCAAATCCCGCAGGTTTCAGTACATTGGGCAAAAAAAACTTCACGTAATTCAAATTTGTGGATGAGTTCCTTGGATGTATTTAGGTAAGAATTTCATAATTACATACGCATCATATTAATAAATAAAAATTGAGTAGCAACCCATGGTAGTAGCAAGTAGCAACCCAATTTGTAGACTTTTGATATGTTACAGAAGATTGTATTCTTAATCATATGACACCAAAAGCACGTCTGTAGCTCTACGGATGCGACTACGGCAGCCATTTTAAGTCGCGAACCTCTATAGTGGTCATTCTGGGTACTTTAGAGCATATTTGACCTTGGTAAAATTTTTGAATTTTGTAATATTTTTTTCTGAACTCTACTTGAAAAGAGCTTTCATTCGATACCATATTCGATGTATTTACAATACTCTGTAAATTAATAATCGCATTCAATTTTTTTTCACTAATTGACCAATCAGAGGCAGCCACCCTGTTTTGATTTTGGTAGACTTTTGGTATGTTATACAGTTATTTTTTCTGAATCCAACGATATAAAATACTTTAATGTTGCAATTAGTGGGGGGTCAAACCCTTTAGACTCTGGACCACCTCTGGACTATAAGGTTTTGTTGAGAGAACAAAATAGAAATAGGGAGTAAATTTAAGGGAGTTTACACTTTCACAACATTATTTCTCCTGTCATTAAAGGCCCTGAGAAAGACAAAAACAGCACTTTAAATTAAATATTGTTCACAACGAAATCCGAAAGATTTTAAAATGTACCTATACTGTACACCGTAATACCAGAAATATCTACCCCTAACGGATGATCACTTTCACTGGTGCATCCCTTAGGGGTAGAAAGTAAATGTTAATTTACCACACTTTTTTATGGAAGCATAATATTTCAGGACATAAAAGCACCTGTATTATGTTGAACTTCTTCCCTTAGGGAAGATTATATTGTCCATTTTTGTTTTGATGGTATTTACCTTCCTTGTGTATACATTTCTTTCGAGTACTACCCTCTTTGTCACTTAGGGAAGAATTTTATTGGTTTGGTTATTCTTCCTTCCCTAACCTAGAGATATTACCAAATACTACTCTCGACTACCCTTACGTCATACATATTTACAGATGGTAAGGCAAACCACATTCGATTTTACGCAGTTGATATCTCCCCCCACCCCCAATCCTACAAAAAACAAAACATGAACTCTCCGTAATCGATGAGAAACGTCAGAGCCAAGTCGGAGAATACCTTAAATTCACCGGAATCTAGCAAGTACACAACATTTTGTCATAGAATCTGCTATTTACTCTGGTCTATATCTTAAGCGATTCTCTTTTGTTTATTTTAGTGACAGTTGCAGCTATTTCAGTATTTCAGCTGCAGTTTCTAGAACCAGTGTTGACACTAACGGTACGACAGATGGAGCCAAAAAAGTCAGGTCAAGGGTTCGTCGCATGAGAATGTATGTCATCCAAGTCCTCTTAGCAAATATAAGGGAACTACAGGGCCCCGTCATGTAAAACATGACCAATGCGCACCATGTGTAAAATGTGAAACGAAAGGAAATAATTGGCAGCAAAGCGTGCGTCGTTAATACAAACGTGACGTCGTTAACGTTACCCAATTCCCAACAAAATACATAAATCAGAACCGAAGGAAAACAATTGTATCATACCATGAAGAACTATTTTACATGAGCGTCCTCCGGTTTCCGTTATTCATGAATACCTAACGCCAAAGTGCCCATCAAAATATTGGTAAGTAACAAACTAAGAAATATTAAAATTTCAGTGTAAACTACCATTGTTTTTTAATTAAAGTGTGCATAAAAGATTTTTGACCGATTTTTTTTTTTGGTTTGAAATTCTTGGTTTTGTAATACAGTTGATATACACGTAACATGTTATCATAACACATGCACACAAGTTGATGGAAAACCATTTAAGAGGGCTGAGTAGTGAGCGTGGCCTTGAAGAGTTATTTAATCGATTTTTACAATAACTTTTCCCAATGTAATTGTTAACAAAATAGGGAAAGGTATGAGTATTAAGAACAGTTCAATGAAAATAATTTCATATTTTGAAATAAGTTATTAGTTTTATTTTGTCCAACAGATGTTTAGTACTATAATTTTACTAATTTTCGGCCCTAAACGTCTGTAGGACAAAGTAAATCTAATAAACCATTACAAGCTACGGAATTATTTTCATTGAACTGTTCTGAATACTCGTAAAAGCTTTATTTTGTTAACAATTACATTGGTAAAAGATATTGATAAAACTCATTAAAAAACTCTTCAAGGTCAAACTCACTACCCAGCCGTCGTATGCTAAAAAAAAATAGTTTTATATGCATTAATCTCAATTCATATAATGCTACTGGAAAAACGCTCGGAGTAACGCGTTGATGAAGCGAGCACCGCCTATGTGCAAATTCACGAAACTGAATTTCGTAACGCACAGAAAAACATATACACTTACTTATTCATTTTATTAATATATTTATTATAATATCAAAAACACAAAATACAATTCAATCAATTTTTTTATAATGCGAATCGGCTTCCTGTGGATTATTGAACTCAAAATTAGAAAATACGAAGAAATACATTTTTACGCTAGTTAGAACATAACACACACAAAACAGAGTAACATAACTTATCATAATCCTGAAACAATTATTAAACAATAATACTATAATTTATAAACATTTAATTTCTTGAGGAAACTGATACATTCCTGCTTGTATTCGTACTGCTTGTACTCGTCCTGCTTTTTTGCCTGCTTGTATTAATCCTGATTGTATTTGTCCACCTTGTATCAGTCCTGCTTGTATTTGTTCTACATGTATTCGTCCTGCTTGTATTTGACATTATTTTATTTTTCCTTCTTGCATTTGTCCTGCTTGTATCCGTCGTGCTTGTATAGGTCCTGCTTGAATTGAATTAGTCCTGTTTGTATTCATTCTACATGTACTCGTCCTGCTTGTATTTGTATTTTATTTTATTTTTCCTTATTGTATTTGTCTTTGTATTTCTTGTATTTGTCCTTGTATTTGTCCTGCTTGTATAAGTCCACCTTGTATTTGCCTGCTTGTATTTGCCTTGTTGTGTTAGTCCTGCTTCTATTCGTTCTACATGTATTCGTCTTACTTGTATTCGTCCTGTTTGTATTCGTCCTGCTTGTATTAGTAATGCTTGTATTTGTCCTGCTTGTTTTTGTCCCTCTTGTATTTGTCCTGCTTGTTTTAGTCCTCGTTTATTCGGTCTACATGAATTCCTCCTGCTTGTATTGTACTGCTTGTATTTGTCCTAATTGTTTTTGTCCTGCTTGTATTCTCCTGTTTGTACTAGTCCTGCTTGAATTTGTTCTACATGTATTCGTCCTGCTTGTATTTGTCCATTTTTATTTTCCCTTCTTGTATTTGTCATGATTGTATTTGTCCTGATTTTTTTTTGTCTTGATTTTTTTGTCCTGCTTGTATTTGGCCTGCATGTATTTGTCCTGATTGTATTTGTGTTGCTTTTATTTGTCCTACTTGTATTGGTCCTGCTTGTATTAGTCTTCGTTTTATTCGGTCTACATGTATTCATCCTAATTGTATTTGTCCAAATTGTATTTGTCCTGCTTGTATTCATCAAGTTTGTATTTGCCCCAAAAATTGTCTTTGTCTTGGGGGTATTAGTCCAGCTTGTATTAGTTCTTCTTGTATTTGTCCTGCTTGTGCTCGTACTATTTGCATTTGTCCTGCTTGTACTTGGCCTTCATGTATTAGTCCTGCTCGTACTAGTCCTGCTTGTACTCATCCTGCTTGTACTCGTCCAGCTTTTAGTCGTCCTGCATGTATTATTTCTGCTCGTTACTAGTCCTGCTTGTATTCATCCTGCTTGAACTCGTCCAGCTTGTAGTCGTCCTGCTTGAATTAGTCCTGCTCGTTACTAGTCCTTCTTGTAATAGTCCTGCTTGTATTCGTTCTGCTTGTATTCGTCTTGCTTGTATTCGTCTTGCTTGTATTCGTCTTGCTTGTATTCGTCTTGCTTGTATTAGTCCTGCTCGTTACTAGTCCTGCTTGTAATAGTCCTGCTTGTATTCGTTCTGCTTGTATTCGTCTTGCTTGTATCCATACTGCTTGTATTCGTCCTGCTTGTATTAGTCCTTGTATTAGTCCGGCTTGTACTCGTCCTGCTTGTATTAGTCCTTGTATTAGTCCGGCTTGTACTCGTCCTGCTTGTATTCGTCCTGCTTGTATTTGTCCTGCTTGTACTCGTCCTGCTTGTACTAGTCCTGCTTGTATTAGTCCTGCTTGTATCCGTTAGCTTATACTAGTCCTGCTTGTATTCGTCCTGCTTGTATTCGTCCTTCTTGTAACCGACCCGCTTGTATTAGTCCTGCTTGTATTCGTCCTTATTGTATCCGTCCTGCTTGTATTCGTCCTGCTTCTATTCGTCCTTCTTGTAACCGATACGCTTGTATTTGTCCTTCTTGTACTAGTCCTGCTTGTATCCGTCCTGCTTGTACTAGTCCTTCTTGTATTCGTCCTGCTTGTAACCGACCCGCTTGTATTAGTCCTGCTTTTATTCGTCCTGCTTGTATTCGTCCTGCTTGTATCCGTCCTGCTTGTATCCGTCCTGCTTGTACTTGGCTGTGGTGGTCGACGGAGGCCAGGTGTTCTCCAACACGCGCGTGTAGATCTCCATCAGGTATTTGAGACCCTCGTTCGGCTGGGACACCAGCTTGATCTCCACGAAGTCCAGCCCGATGCCGCCTTGCTCGATGAACGCGTATCCTGGAACAATGCATGTCACGTGACCCAACGGCTGGTGCATTGGATAACACGGTTCTCGTCAGATCACAGAGGTTATATGCAACATTGAATGGGGCAGTAGACTACGGGATTCCTATCCTTTTATGTATATTATGCATTCCGTTGAGAAATGTACATTTGAACAAGTAATACACCGTATTCCAAAAAAAAAGATTGGCTGATAAAGGTTTAAGGGCATCGTCCTATGAATCTGAAGCATAACTTCATCTAACTCCAGTAGGAGAGCTCTGACTTCATTGAAAATAACAATGATTGATAGTCAAGGAACCTGACCAACAGCCAATCCGTTTTGTTCAAATACCGTTTACACTGTGTCCAAGTGTAAGTACCTACACTTTTGTACGCCTTTTTGATGGGATACATTTGTGCAAATAAAATAATGGAGAAAGTCCTGCCAATGACGGAGTACGAAACAAACCCGTTCCCATGACGTCACTCACCTCCCACCTCGTACCCGGTCCCGTTGACGCCCATCTGGTCGAGCGCCTGGATGCAGTAGATCTCCACATTGCCGTTGTAGCGCACGTTGTAGTACCGGGTGGAGTTCCCGGTGCCAGGGAACGTGCAGTCAGTGAAGTTGTACTTGTCGTAGATGTCCGCGCCGACGCAGTCCCCGACGATGAGGTCGTGATCGCCGGCCTTCATCCTTAGGTCGGCGATGTTGGAGGCGGCCAGGCTCTCGCTCCAGTTCTGTACATACAACACGGTCACATGACACCACGCAGTCCCCGACGATGAGGTCGTGATCGCCGGCCATGGCAGGGGCGGCGATGTTGGAGGCGGCCAGGCTCTCGCTCCAGTTCTGTACATACAACACGGTCACATGACACCACGCAGTCCCCAACGATGAGGTCGTGATCGCCGGCCTTCATGGCGGGGGCGGCGATGTTGGAGGCGGCCAGGCTCTCGCTCCAGTTCTGTACATACAACACGGTCACATGACACCACGCAGTCCACGACGATGAGGTCGTGATCGCCGGCCTTCATGCCGGGGGCGGCGATGTTGGAGGCGTCCAGGCTCTCGCTCCAGTTCTGTACATACAACACGGTCACATGACACCACGCAGTCCCCAACGATGAGGTCGTGATCGCCGGCCTTCATGGCGGGGGCGGCGATGTTGGAGGCGGCCAGGCTCTCGCTCCAGTTCTGTACATACAACACGGTCACATGACACCACGCAGTCCCCGACGATGAGGTCGTGATCGCCGGCCTTCATGGCGGTGTCGGCGATGTTGGAGGCGGCCAGGCTCTCGCTCCAGTTCTGTACATACAACACGGTCACATGACACCACGCAGTCCCCGACGTCGTGTAAAACAGACTTGAAGTCCAGACCTCTTGGAACTATAGGTTACTCTACCTCCAGATAGAAGTCCTCGACATCTGGGTCGACGCTGTTGGAGATCGTCAGGATGACGTCCTGCTTCTTGGTGAGAAACATCTCCTTCATCTTCATGTCGTCACATGTGAAGTTGCTGTCTTGCGCGCGTACTGGCAGGAAAACAGCCGGGATCACGGCGAAAAGCAACAGGATTCGCGCCATGGATCTCGGTTTGTGGATCACTAGACCACTACAGGTGGTGATGTCGGCCAAGTGGGTTATCTAATCACAGCAGTGATTGCTTACATGCTACGAGATAGCTCAGTGAGAGCAACTGATTATATTTTTTATGCATCTCGATCAAGTGATAAATAAACGTTCATTTCATGTGATTATCAAGTTGCTTGGCGCCAAAGTTTGAATCTGACGAAAAGAAAAATCGACGAAAATTCGCTCTTATATTTACGATGTTCATTCCAAAGCTTTTATAGATATCAACTTGAAACCAACGGCAATATATTCTTTGGAAAATGACACGTTCGCTTTATGTTCATAGTTATCCATACAATAACCACACACTTGTTGACATTTTGGACCCAAAAACAATACAATTTTGCATTATACACCAGGACCCTCTTTTCGAATGAAGAACTTATTTGAAAAAATCCTAAATATTTGTGAGTTTATTACACATATGTTTAAACAAATGTTGCCCCCCAAATGGTTTGTGTTTTGTACCCTTTCAAAAAAAAATTTGGCTTAAAATGGCGGAAAAGATTTTTTTTTTGCATATTTTAAATTTTTACAGAGTAAACAACAACAAGAAAGGAGCAACAAAACAAGAAGAGATGTTGTGTCGCTACGAGGAATATCATTATGTATAAAGTGATCCTTTGTCTACAAATTGCCGTAAGTTTTATCTTGAGTTTTAACTGGTATAGGAGATACGATCTTTGTAGTGACATATAGTATTTTGAATATCGCACCTCCGTCCGTGCTACAGTTTTACACAAAAACCATAGATGTAAAACAGAAGCAAACTTGGTATGGTGGGATTCAGGAAAAATAAGTATTATATAATATTGTAAACGTATCGCCAAATTTTCCTCGGTGGCAGCGGTGGTTGGTAGGGTGGGGGAGGGGGGGGGGAGCATATAATAGCAAGTAAAACATTTCATTAATTATATATTTATTAAACTCAATAAAAAAACATGTTAGGTTTCAAAACCTCAACTAAACCTCTATTTCTCTACTGATTTGGCTGAAAAGTTTAAAATAAAAGATATCTGATAGTAAATGATACCAAAGATATTAGTTTGACAGGAAAGGTAACCAGGTACCAGGCACCGCGCAGGGAACATTCTTCACACCGTTGAACTAAGATGACCTCACTTCATGTGCTTGGTCGAGTATGTAGAAACATGTACTATAGGCACCGAGTGTTCGCCACGAGTGAGAGAAATTAGCAACATTTGTGGGAATAATCTTCAACTGTTTCATTTCTCATTGGCCGTGACCTAGCAATCGATCAGATGTCAACAAATGTACTCAAAATATTTCGGAATCAGAACTAAGTCGCGCAAATTAATATTGTGATCAGATTCAGTGAAATTGTGAACACTTTATTATCAATATTTTGTAGGCGAATAAACATTAGATAAACTTGTTTAAATTTTAAGAAGTGATAATGCTTAATATGTGCAGCTACATAACGTATAACTGCAGCGACTTGGCCGCCTTGCCAAAGGTAAGCTTTCTTCCCACAGATTAGGTGGCTCTGTCTGTACTTTTTGCAGCGCTATCTGTAGTCTAAACACGCTGCCTATAGAATCGACCATTGGGCTATCAAACATTCTAGATGGCAGCGCTAAGTAAGTAAAGAGCTGCGATGCCGGAACTATTTACCAAGACAATCTCATAGTCAATGCTACGATTTGTCAAATGTCATCTTTTAGGAAGTACCTATTTCATGTTTGGTAGTAATAATTGTGAGTGAAAACGCTTGAATTACATGCAGATATTTACTACAATTAGTAAATTATACACATTTTTATTTCATCTGATCGTTATTAACGGTGTTCTAAATTAACGGTAAATTTTGTAAGTTTGATTTTGAGCTAAACCCGCCCAAATTCCGACCCAGTTTGACTTTCTCTCACCAACCATGGTGATTACAGCGCTGCCTTGCCATTAGTGTATGTAATCTATAGTCCTTGCCCAACTTAAACATTGGCGTCGATTTCAACTCTCAAGCAGAACTGATCCCACCTATTTAATGGTGTGACGTATGTGACGCATTCTTAAGTGAAATATCTCGTACCTATATAAGTAATCCTCCAAACTTACACTTTATTATCTCGTAAATTCTGTTTAAGTATTTATTACTTTCTTGTAATTATCTCTGTACTTGATATCAAGATAACAATCATTAAACATATAATTAGCACTCTAAAACTTATCCCTGCTTTAGGCAATCGAGTTCATGTTACAATAAACGTGCGTACACCAAGGTAAGAAGCCGGACTCCTTGGGACTGTTGTCCGTAGATGGTAACATTGACGTAGTTCCTCCCAACGCCCCCAGCGTCGACGACGGCGAAGGGTCCGGTTCCGTCCTCGTTCCGGTCCAAGATGCGCACGCAATGGATTTCGACGGCCTCCTCGGGCGTCTTCGGGACCACGGTGATGGAGGTGCTGATGGTCCAGGTCTCGCCGTCGGCAGGAGGGTGACATTCCTGCATGGAGTAGAACCCCTCGCCGTCCACCATCGATGTGCAGCCCAGGAGCAGGTCATGCGCGTTCATCGCTCGCGCAGGTAGCAGCTGTAACATGAGATCGAGCCGTCAAGAGGGTGGTGACGCATCGCCTAGCTGTAGCGGACCGGTAACATGGGAGGCAGGTGTGATCGAGCACTGATCGCCGTCAAGAGGGTGGTAACGCATCGCCTAGTAGTAGCGGTCCGTTAATATGGGAGGCTGGTGTGATCGAGCACTGGTCGTCGTCAAGAGGGTGGTAACGCATCGCCTAGTTGTAGCGGTCCGTTAATATGGGAGGCTGGTGTGATCGTGAACTGGTCGCCGACAAGAGGGTGGTAACTCATCGCCTATATCAGTAGCGGACCGGTTTCATGGGAGGCTGGTGTGATCGAGCACTGGTCGCCGTCAAGAGGGTGGTAACGCATCGCCGAGCAGTAGCGGACCGTTGAAAGGCTGACGTGTGAACGAGCACTGGTCGTCGTCAAGAGGATGGTAACTCGGCCTAGCAGTAGCGGTCGGTAGGTAACATGGGAGGCTGGTGTGATCGAGCATTGGACGCCGTCAAGAGGGTGGTAACGCATCGCCTAGCAGTAGCGGACTGCTGGGAGGCTTATGTGTGATAGCACTGGTCGCCGTCAAGGGGGTGGTACAGGACCACTACTATGCCTGTTTTATATTAAAAAAAAAAAAAAATCAAACTATCTGCTAAATCGGTAACTATTGAAAACAATTATATCCATAGTCCTGGTAAATGTTATACTAGACTTTTTTATTAATTTATAAAAAGTCGAGAGCGAAAAGACAGCAGACAAATTTCATCGAAAGTGTAAGCACTGCTATACAAAAAAACATTTTTAAAAATGTACCGAGTAAGTTCAAAACAATATGGGTTTCAAAAAGGTAAAAGTACTGGTCAACTCTTAAATGACTTGTCAGACGTTGTTTATTCGGCTTTAGATAAAAATCTCAATGTAGTAGCTGTGTTCATAGACTTCTCCAAAGCCTTTGATATTCTCCTACATGATCGATTGTTGCGGGCTTTGCAAAAAATGGGAATTGGAGGTTCATAATTATGTTGGCTTCAAAATTATTTATCGAATAGATTTATTACAGTAAAATTAGGAACGAAATTCAGTAAATTAGAACCTATAACATCAGGTGTGCCTCAGGGTTCCATTCTGGGGCCTTTACTATATTTAATTTATGTCAATGATATTATGTTGATTGTGGTGTCAAGGAGCTCAGTTTTTCTGTATGCGGATGACACAGCGATTGTTGCTGTTCATAGGCATTTTTCAGTTGCTAATGAGATGCTTCAGTCTGACTTCACGAATTTGTTGAGATGGGCTCACGATAATGGTTTAACAATAAATAACTAGAAAACTAAAGTAATGCACATTCACTCCCCTTTTAAGATAGAGGATAATGTACGTATTATATATCATGAAAATGATTGCTTGCATCATCGCTTCGACCTCCAAAACAAAAATGCATCATCTGCAGATTGTTTTTGTAAAACAGAGATTGATAACACTACTGAACAAGTATATTTAGGACTTTTAATAGATAATCAGTTTAAGTGGAATAAGCATATTGATAAGGTGTGTGGGAAGTTAAGATCGGGAATGTATAGTTTACGTATATTAAAGCCTTTTGTTAATTAACACGTTACTTTCAGTTTATTTTGCGTTAGTTGAGTCTATTATTAGATATGGTGTTCTAGCTTGGGGTTTTACAACTGATACGCACCTCAGTAAAATTGATTTAATACAAAAAATAATTTTTAAAATCATCTGGCCGGATAGGGATTTACGTGAGAGGGAGTATAAATTGCTGTCTGTGAGGCAAATTCATTTTTATGTTTTTATTTTAACGAATTATTTTGAAGAAGAGTTCAAGATTCCGGTGCAGCATTCTTATCAGACTAGAAATAGAGATAGGTATGTTGCTCCGGGTCTGCATTACAATGCCTATGGATTGCGAAATAGGAAATCTTTGATCCCATCTTTATTTACAAATTACCTCCTGAATTAAGAAATTTAAAAAAAATATCAAATGTTAAAACAATAATAAAAAAATGGATTGTAGAAAATTTGGATTAATTATTAACTGGTTTCAATTTTGTGGAGTCAGATGCGCCTTTTTATGTATTTTTTCTCTTTTTTGTGTAATTAAAATTATATATTGTTTGTGTATTTACTTAATTACTTTGAATTGTGTGTATTACTTTGAACAGTCACGAGTGTGATGATTGGAGAGTGTCTTTTATTTCTATTGTAATTTGTAATAATTGAATTTAGTAGCCCTGCCGACAAGCCATTTTTGGTTTAGCGGGGCTACGTTTAAATGTATTTAATTTATAATAAATAAAAATATATACAAAAAACCCAAAGAGTGTATTTTATCCAATCAGGATTAAAATTACAATTTCCTCTTCATCACCTTCAATTCCCAGAAGAAAAGTCTGCCACAAGCTGCAGTCAAGGAAATTTAGGCAATCTTACAGGTAAAACTAGACATAATCATCATATAAACCAAAGTGTAAAATGTAAATCGATTTTTCGTTGAAACTATGAGACCGAATTTGCTAGAAATCAATAGGCAGATGAATGTGGTGGTGAATAACACTTGAGTGTCCAGCCCCGCCCTGTCCGTGTGACGTGACTCACATGTGTCTCCGGCGTGCTCTCGACGGTCTCGAGGATGACGTCATGGTCCAGCGTGTTGCTGACGCCCACCTGGAAGTTGTCGCAGAAGCCGAGGCTCTGTCCCAGCGCGGGAGCCAGCAGCGCAGCGAGCAGTACCAAGTGCAGCGACATGGCGGCGAGTGACGCCAAATCACGCGCAGCAACTCTTTACAGATCGCGCGGAGATAAAAGTAATCGATAATACTTTCAGACAGTTTTACTGGGCGGTGACAGATCACCTGTAAATCAATCAGATCACAGATCAAGGAGTCGACGTCTAAATTGTGATCAATTGTTTATCTCTGAAAATCTCAAACTATCTCGGACCATCTTGGACCATCTCTGGGGTTTACAGACCCCATTTTTTTTTGAAATCCGTCGATTGGTTCAAATATTTAAAAAAATATATATACTTATCTTCCGTTTGGTACGTTCGATCAATTTGACATTTCGTCAGGTCATTAAGACCAACATTGTCTTAAATTTAACAAAGTTTCAGCCAAATCTTCCAATTGGTTCAAATTTAAAAACATCTTCCGATTGGTGGTCGACATATTTGGCATGGTAACAATCACATATTATTTTACACATTTTCAACCCAATCGGTCGAGTATTGTTGCCATGTCAAAATAGATTTTTGGAAAAAGTACTTACGTAAGCCCTTGTTCCAGAGTGGGAGATTGGAAAGTTGCAAAGAAATTCTCACCCTCCCCTTGTCGTTTTTGGCCGTGGATGTTGCACGTATCTGTGCTCGCGTTACACTGAGCGCGTTTTTCCATAGTTAAGTAAATGCAATGGGAATATATTGTTTTATTTCAATCAGGGTCTGGGTATGGAGTTGAGATTCCTTATCATTGATTGGCTAGCCTGGTGTTCAGATACATTGATTTAGTCTATGCAACTCCTTATTATTGTTGGTAAAGTAGGAAACCTGTAGGTTTAGTATCTTGGTCTTAACATATCCTTGTGCTTCATGTTACGTAATATCTTCAGGACATGCGCTGTGGTTTCCTGTCCACAAGATTACAGTAGCTTAAGCTGGTGGAGAGTCAGTCTGGAGATCTCATTGTCGCATACGTCACGGACTCCTGAGCAAGAGTTATAGTGTCTTGTTCATCGTAAATGACGTTTAAAAGGACAATTCTCTTTCTTATGTGGTGTACTTTTGTGTCACTCCAAGGTAAGTAATACAGAAATATGATTACTTAAGATGTAATTTATTTGATTTGAAGACGCGTAGAAGAAATCAAAATATAATGTTGAAAAAGATGTTGTTTGTTCAGATATTTTACTTTAGCAAACGGACGACCTTTCCATCTCTGTTCTTGTAGGTCACTGTCAAACATGCTGCTTTGGTGTATGATGTTTTAGTTTTCACAAGGAATTGCATAGATAAGACGGCTGAAGAAGACCTTGAAGAGTTTCTTAATCGATTTTATCAATATCTTTTACCAATGTAATTGTTTGTGAAATAAGGCTCCGTACGCGTCTACAGAACAGTTCAAAGGAGTTATTTCATAGTTTAGAATGGTCTATTAGTTCTAGTTTGCCCTACTGACGTTAAGTGTCATACTAATTGTGCTTTACTATTTTCAGACACTAAACGTCTGAATTTTGAAGACACGTGCGTAGACTTATTTCATAAACAACTAGCTGACCTGCCCGGCGTTTCTCGTGCCGGAGGGAGGGTGGGGGGGGGGGGGGTACATGAGAGTAAAAATTTCGGAAGATTGTTTCGTATAGGGGTGGTTTGGGGAGGGGGTGAGTAGCCTGAAATGTGGGTAGGTTGACGAAGTACACGTGAGCAAAATTTTATCGAGGTCAGTCAATGGTGTAGGAGTAGGTATATGGCCGAAAATGTCATTTACATTTTTTCAATTGCGGGGTGGATTTTTCTTTTAGGGGTGGTTTGTGGGAGGGGGTAAACCCTACGATGTGCGCAGGCTCAGTTAGAATCCCCACACCAAATTTGGTTGAGATCCGTAAAAGGGTGAAGAAATGTATGAAGAATATACCTACATACATACAGAGAGACAGACAGACACACATTGTACTTTATAGGTATAGATTACATTGGTAAAAGATACCAGAAAAAAACACTCCGTGTAAAAAAGGCAGCCAAGTCTCTTTACTTTAAAAAAATTCAACACCGAAAAGGAGTGATATCAAAAAAGGAGCCAAGTCAATGACATTTCCAAATATTTAATCGTATCTTTGAAATAAAAGTATAAACACCGAGAAATACTTTACAAAAGGACTTGGCGCATCGTTTTTTTAAAGACATCATTCTATCCTAAAAGTGGAAAGAAATTTACAAGTAGGTACATTTTCCTCTTTCTATTAGAGCCAGAATCTATGAATCAAGCTACTTTTAGTAATGACTATTTTATAGTTTTGTCAATGGCGATAGAAGCATGATTTTATGCTGTAATATATAAGTAATATAAGGGTGAAAGAATTACATAACAATTGGAAGTGGTGAGAATGTAGGTTTCTTTGGAAAACTTCCATGGAGTCAGGAGTCAGGATCCTCATCAGTGTGTTGTGTCTAATGTCCGCCCGTCCGATCGGGTAGCTCAGTTGGTAGAGCTCTCGCCCGGCAAGTGAGAGGTCCCAAGTTCGTGCCCCGGTTCGGTCGGATATTTTTCACAACACACATCCCTTCATATCAATTGGAAGTGGGCTCATACATATTCTTGCAGTACTGTTAATATGGCGATATTAGACTGGTATCTTTTCATAATTTGATCTTGACTGAAGGAAATCATGAAACGTTGTCAAATAATTACTAACTAATGGAACACAATTATATATTTTTGAAGTGTCAAGTGTATAAAGTTAAATTTTTTAATAGAAATTCAATATGACTGTCTTCTTTGTGAAATGTATTTTTATAAAATGTGTATTAATAGAAATTGTTACATGATGAGAAGGTATAACGCATGAGACTTAATTATATTCACCACGAAACAATATTACGAAGATTACTATTGTGTATATTTATAGAAAGCATAGACAACAAGTTTCATAGCGTATATATTCATATAGAAAATATTTTACAGAAGGTATGTATAATATGTACCTAATTGAAAGATGTTTCCCTATTATTCTAAACATTCAAAATGACGGTTGTATATAAATGGCACATGCTTATGAATAGAAAAATGTCTTTAAAAAAACGATGCGCCAAGTCCTTTTGTAAAGTATTTCTCGGTGTTTATACTTTTATTTCAAAGATACGATTAAATATTTGGAAATGTCATTGACTTGGCTCCTTTTTTGATATCACTCCTTTTCGGTGTTGAATTTTTTTAAAGTAAAGAGACTTGGCTGCCTTTTTTACACGGAGTGTTTTTTTTCTGGGATATCACTTCTTTTGTTAGTTTATTCATACAGCTTGTAGCACAGCTTGTGTCCGTGCAAGAACTTATTTCTTTAAAAAAATACGCCTATGCCGATTTGGATACTTAGAAAAGTTGCGTTTGGTATATAAGATTAAAATAATTATCCAAGAAGAATAGCTTTAAGTTTCGTTACAATCGGTCCAGCCGTTTTCGATATATGACGTCACTTCCGGTTTTAGCAATGGCGGCCGAAAATAATGTCGTCTTGAATTCATAATTATTACTCCTACACATTTCCAAAATTTGGTTGCAATCGGTACAGCCGTTTTTGATATATGACGTCACTTCCGGTTTTAACAATGGCGGCCGAAAATAATGTCGTCTTGAATTCATAATTATTAGTACAACACATTTCCAAAATTTGGTTGCAATCGGTACAGCCATTTTCGATATATGACGTCACTTCCGGTTTTAACAATGGCGGCCGAAAATAATGTCGTCTTGAATTCATAATTATTAGTACAACACATTTCCAAAATTTGATTGCAATCGGTACAGCCATTTTCGATATTTGACGTCACTTCCGGTTTTAACAATGGCGGCCGAAAATAATGTCGTCTTGAATTCATAATTATTAGTCCAACACATTTCCAAACTTAGGTTGCAATCAGTACAACCGTTTACGATATATGACGTCACTTCCGGTTTTAAAAATGGCCGCCGAGAACACTGCAACCTTGAATTTATAATTATTTACAAAGTACGTTTACTTATATCTATTTTAAAGTATAAAGTGGTGAATTTAGCGTCATTTAGCATATTTATGACGTCATTTCCGGTATAGGTCATAAAATGTGTGACGTCATTTCCGGTTTCGATATTTGAATCATCAAATATTACTGATTACATAAAGTTGACCGTCTAAATCGTTTAGCGCTGGTTTTGTTCTAATCTGTTTAGCCGTTTTTGAGACATGATGTCACTTCCGGTTTCAAAATGGCGGCTTCCGGTTGGTTTTATAACAAGTCAAATGAAATATCAAAAGTACAAACGTTACATAAATATCAAGACAATCGGATCAACAGTTGTTGCTGAAATGCAAATCGATGTATATTAAATTTCATGACGTCATTTCCGGTTTATTTAAAATAATGTTCAGTCTTTTGATATTGATAATCCATATAGATGACCGTCTGAAACGATTGGCGCAAATTTCGTTCCGATCGGTCCAACCGTTGACGAGATATGACGTCACTTCCGGTTTCAAAATGGCGGCACAAAAAATTCATGGGGACAAGGTTAAATCAGACGCCAAAAGTGCACACGTGGTAAAAATGTGAGATCAATCGGTTCAGCCGTTTAGGCTGTGGCCTGTTTACCGGATTTGAGCTCCAGCCTACTACTACTACTACTAAGATTATTATTATGAAAACCGCCCTAAAACACAGTTTTCACGGCCCTCTAGCGCGCAAAGGGCGTAACCTATTGTTCCCAAATTTGGTATATGTTGTAGGGTGGGCCATAGCTCGAAATTAAGATATTTCGCAACAATGTGAGATTTCTCAATTTTAAGATCCAGTAGGCCGAAAATGCCACTTTGATGCTTACAGTAAAAGTGGGTTTGCTCCAGCCTTTATATGAGAGTGTGCGCGCGCCGTACGACTTGGCTGGCGTGGAGCGACCGCTCCACTAGATTCATAAAAAACGATTAAGAAACCCTTCATGGCATGACACGTTGCGTTACAGATGATGTGGATGCAGTAGCTCTAACTCTGTACACTCCGCAACACCAGCGGATCAAGTCGGGCAACGATACCGCCGACATCCAGTACGTCGCCAACGGATCCCTCAACAGGTGTCAGTTCAACATCTGGGACGGCGACGACAACGAGGCGCTCTCTCTGTACGACAGCAGGAACTTGACGCGACAGTGGACTGCAGATGCGAGCGGATGGTTGAGAGTCCGAGACTTCCGCACGAATCTCTCTCGAGGACTGTGTGGCATGTCTGCGCAGGCGCTGATCAACGGCGGGAGATATCTGGTGGGCTGCAGAGTCAGGGTAGCGGATCAAGACTGGGTCTACAGGTACACGATGTTGTACGTCACAGCAAATGCAGGTAGGTCATGACAATCAACAGGTGTTCTCTCTTCTTTGTGACAACTTCTTTACGTCAGTCTCAAAGAAGTGTTCTTACCTTTATGTTCGTCTTCCACAATCTCATCTCGCAGATGTGGCTTCTGATCTTCGCATCCAGCCCGAGGACGACGTGTCAGTGCCTTCTGGATCCGCGGTGAACATTACCTGCACTACGTCATCACGCAACGGCTGCGTCTTCACAGACAGGCATGAAGTCAGACTGACACCTTGGGCTTCTAGGCCCGGCCAGCCCACCTGTGGAGCCACTGCCAACATCACCGAGCACAACCGTGGGGTGGTGTGGTGCAGAGATAACGAGACAGACACCAGGTCCGCAGTTCTCGTAGCAACAGGTGAGCCCCAACATCACCAAGAGTAACTCACGTGACTGTGCAGGAAGGCACAGAAAGTCGTTCGCATGTCTTTTTGGTGGCACCTTAGTGTTTCTTTATAAGTACGCCATTTGAATGACGTTGGTACTTGAATGTACCAGAGTTATGTAGAGAAATACAGATTTGCTGTCAATATCATGCAGTCAGCAGTTCTCATATTCTTCTCATCTTTCCCGTTGGGTAACCGTCAACCTACATGAAACTTGCTTCGAGTAATGAGCCAAAACGTGTTTTAAACACAGCTTTGCGATTAGTTAAATCCATAAGCTCAACACAAGTTACTAAATAAGACCTTAGAGAATTCTTAACGAGACTATAGATGGAAAATGATTCAAATATACCAATAACTTGATGGTTGAGACGGAAATATAGACTTCAACTCAATGCAATCCTCTCCAGAACCGCCAAATGCACCACCCGAACTGATCTGGACAAAGAACCAGTACAGAGTTGGCGATACTTTGGAAGCCACCTGTAGAGTCGCGGCGAGTGTTCCTCCTGCGAACATCACGTGGTACATCGGAGATTACGTCGTCGCGGGTGTCGACGTTGTGCGTGACGCGTGGAGGTGGAGTTGGATGCCGGAGAGGAGGACGCAGATCCTGAGACGGAGGCTGGGTGAAGAAGATGGAGGACGAAATGTCACTTGTGTTGTTACTCACCATGCTCTGGACATGCCGATGTACACATCAAGGATGATCGTCTTCGGAGATGGTAGAGTACCTATTCATTTTATAAGTTCGGAATAATTGGATCAAATTTCCAGTTGGTTACATATGCCTGGAAAATATAAGGTAGGTATCTACTCTTAAGCCGGGTCCACATAGACTGTTTTTGCTTTTTTTGTTTTCCGTTTTTTCATTGACCAATCACAAGTCTGCCGTGAGCGGATTCTGGACTTGTGATTGGTCGTAAGAAAAAGAACGGAAAACGCAAAACGCAAAAACGGTCTATGTGGACCCGAGCTTTAATAATTCATAGTGTGGACTCAATGAGAAAGAGAAAGGAACACCAGGACTTGCCTGTTTATGAAGCTGTACATTCCTGTATTTGGCAGATTTACAAGACGCTGAATCATCTAACCGTGTTCTCTACATTGGCGTTGGAGTCGGCATTGCGCTTGCGCTAATTTCCTTAGCGTTGATAGTGGCGTTTAACGTTCGAAAATGCCACAGACAAGGTAAATATTCTTAACTAATCGTTTGTTATGCTTATATTCATGGAATCTCTGTGAAGAGATCAAGATGTTCTTCATGTTTTCTCAGCGTCTGCGCCAGTAGTCATGACAACGGATCCTAAGGAAGGCGTCTTGTATGACGACGTTGGAGCTCCGGAGTTCGAAAAGCTTCCTCGCCAACCGATCAAAGGCAAGTAGACCATAACATTCATGGAACATTCACAACTTTCGTGGTTTGTAACGAATCTTACATCAACAAGTGTTTTTGCAGGGTCTGCACCGGTTGTCATGACAGCGAAGACCAAGGAAGACGTCTTGTATGATGACATTGGAGCTCCGGAGTTCGAAAAGAAACCAATCAAAGGCAAGTAGAACTTCCATGACATACACAACTACATGGTTTCAAACGAACCTTACATGAACAAGTGTTTTTGCAGCGTTTACGCCAGTAGTCATGGCAACGGAGCTCAAGGAAGACGTCTTGTACGACGACGTTGGAGCTCCGGAGTTCGAAAAGCTTCCTCGCCAAACATTCAAAGGCAAGTAGTACTTCCATGACATAAACAACTTTATGGTTTCTAACGAAGTTGACAGAAAAGTGTTATAAAATATATGTGTGAGACAGATAGAAGCAAGTGTGGAATATGCATGTATTGAAAGAGATGGTACAGAGATGGTTCATAATCATGCCAATGTATTCTTGCTGGAATCAACTCGACATAACGTCCTTATAGCTTCCTCTTCACAGCGTCTGGCAAAGCAAATCAACCACAAACTCGCGGCTGTCCCGACGTTCCGTCAGATGTCGAGGTTCCGAGACCGCAAGAAGGTCGGTTCAATTGCTGATTACTGTTATCAAGGGTGCATTTCATAATGGAGCGAGTTGGGCGTTGACGTCGTCACCATAGGTTTTACGGGTTAAATCAAACTTGCCGCGTCAACAAACAAGCTCAAACCTGTTCCCAAAATGCCCAAACTGAGAAGGTCGGGCTTTCTGATCCAACATGGATGCCTGTATTTCCATGCATGCGACTTGATTCGACTCAAGGTCACGCCCAGGTGATTACGTCACAATGTTAACAGGATAGGGAAACTGGGCGTTCTGATCTAAACACGGTATGCACCCCAAGTCTTACTCCATATCTACACGCATACCTGGCGATATGATGTAGCCTCTTTCAAACTATATTGCAATTGGCTGATTTACATGCATTCGACATTTTAAATCGTTTAGGCCGGGTATAGGACCAACTCCGGATTAAGTTAACTATCGATGGTTAAGGCGACTCATCCCCACGTGACCATTTTGATGCCTAGGTTTGATCTGACTAGCCTACAAGCCCACGGTGTACGCCATTTTACGTCCCAGTAAAGAAAGGGGTTACCTTTCAGTACAAATATCTTTATAGTGGTGTTGACTACAATAATGCGGTTTGTGTCGTAAGTGTTCACAAAAGATCGCTCTAATGTTTCATATGACACTTTAATAATGAAAATGCTTTACTTTCTTGAAAAGGCTCTGTGAATTACGAAGAAACATCGACCAAAGACAGATTATCAGCCTGTGTTCAACTGGACAATACAAAGATATTAAACACATACCTGTAATTCTACATCCTAATTCTTCCTTATTTTTCACCACGATTCTTCTCATATCAATTACACATCACGAAACATCTCCAACTCGCCTGTGCTGTCAATGCATTTATCATTTTCGTCCACCACATTTTACGCAATTTTGTGCAATTGTTTTGATAGTCACGGCCTCCTTATGCTGTTCAATTGATTTTATGATGTCGCGACTGTAAAAAAATTGCGTAAAATGTGGTGGATGAAAATGAAGAATGCATTGACAGCACAGGCGAGTTGGAGATGTTTCGTGATGTGTAATTGATATGAGAAGAATCGTGGTGAAAAATAAGGAAGAATTAGGATGTAGAATTACAGGTATGTGTTTAATATCTTTGTATTGTCCAGTTGAACACAGGCTGATAATCTGTCTTTGGTCGATGTTTCTTCGTACTTCACAAAGCCTTTTCAAGAAAGTAAAGCATTTTCATTATTAAAGTGTCATATGAAACTTTAGAGCGATCTTTTGTGAACACTTACGACACAAACCGCATTATTGTAGTCAACACCACTATAAAGATATTTGTACTGAAAGGTAACCCCTTTCTTTACTGGGACGTAAAATGGCGTACACCGTGGGCTTGTAGGCTAGTCAGATCAAACCTAGGCATCAAAATGGTCACGTGGGGATGAGTCGCCTTAACCAATGAATCAAGTTGGCGCGAATTCCACAGCCAATAAGATTCACTAAATTCCACTTATCCAAAGTTGGTAATACCCGGTCTTAATAAAATAAATCTTTCGAGAGGAGATTTGAACTATTGAACGTTTCTAAGGCCGGGTAGCGTATTTCCGAATTGCACCCGATTTCGGCACCATGCAACTTAGTCACGCCCCTTATATACTCTCTGACCGAAAAACATTAGAGTATTATTGTACTGTCTTTCAAGAAACATTACCTCATAATTAATGTCAAATTGTAAATTAAAATATGATCATTTTAATTCACTCATCAATTATAATTATCAAAATAAATGCTTCCTAATAAAGTAGGACGATGATAGTATACATTATTATATTGTTATTCATTGATAAGTACACTCGTTTTTTTGCAATGTGTTATTTTTAATAAAGTGAGAGAAAGAATGAAAGTTACTGTCACTTTTCACTCTGTATTCTGTATAATTTGGAACACACATGTAATACAACACAATAGCATTATTATGTGCTGTTAAAAACATCTTTTAATATGTTTTTTTTATTAGTATGAAGTAACTATCATCCAGACAGTTTCTTTATGTACAAACATACAACATTCATTTTTAATGACTTTAAGAGAGTCTGATATCCTTGGATTCCGTCACTTATTAGGTAGGTCATTTTCCTAATAGTTTCTAAATCATAAAAAGCATATCACCATGAAATAATTCGTAAGCTGGTGACACATAAGGTATACTAATTTTGTTGAGATAATTGAGCGAGCGTAGCGAGCGTCTCCATTCGGCTCTTTTGGACACTTTCTCTGTTTTTTTGTGTGTGTGTGTATGTGTGTGTGTGTGTGTTTCCCGACGATGCTGGCCACATTTTATTTTCGATCGAGCTGAAATTTTGCACACATACTAATATCATTGTAACTCAGTCTGGGATTGTTTTTGAGATCTGCAGTCTGATTGGTTCAATTAAAAACATATCTTCTGATTGGCCAAAAATCAAAATGGTCAGATCGAGCTCAAATTTTGCATGACCATTGAGAGTACCATTTTCAATTATTTTACAACTTTTCAGCCCAATCAGTATAGAACTTATGCACTTATTGGCAATTTTAAAGTTTTGAATCTGTCAGAAATGACATTTCAAAACAGAAATTCCACTGCATTCTGGGTTGCTCTATGTAGTCTATAGCAAAGCAAAGTTTATAGATGGCTATTCTCAGTTTCAATGAAAAACAGATTCCTTTATGTTGATCGAGTGATCATATTGCAATACATAATGTTTGTTTGCAATATGTATAGTATGTAATATACATTGGTATTAGGTTGGTATTATCTGTATCTAAAATACTTGTTTTCTGGATATGGATCATGTTTCACTTAAAAAACAACGTTTCGACTAGATACATATAATATTTTACATATTCCAGCCCAATCGGTCAAGAATTTACAGACGTATTGCTATTTTAAGTGTTTTGAATATCTGTCCAAAGAGATTGATGGAAAAGTATCTAATTTATGGTATTGGTCTGTTTAATTGTTCCAGAGTGTTTATGGAAAGTTGTAAGGAAATTTGGTAATAATGTAGTAAGTTTTCTTTGATTAAATGGATCGGGCTCTATTGGCGATGTCGTGCGAATCGGTGCTCGCTCATCAACGCGTTACACGGAGCGTTTTCCTAGTTACTTAATATATCCAATAAGAAGACTAGTTATATCATATTCTTGATATAAATTAAACTCACATTATTATAAAAGAAATGCATAGACAGGTATTTCGAAATTTCTTGAAACCAATCATTGTGACTTAACTTAAAGTGGAACATCTTATTCACTTCTATCAATTCGTAAATCTCAAAAAACATCACATAAAACGGCTAAATGGTAGAAGATTTCCAAAAACACACAATCTCCACCAACACATTTTCAAAACCTGAAATGGGTTTTGAAATGGGTCACTGTTGTAATTGTGTTTCGGATATGTATCGTTGGCTTACTGCAGAAAGTCAAAGTTTAGTAAGGAGAGTAATTAAGTTGTTTAATGTCTGGCAAATTGCTGAAGAACAAAGACAAAAAAATGAAATTTTACAGTTTCACAATCTCAACAAAATACAAAATAAGAATCTTCAGCGAAAATCACAATTATTTCAGTACGAAACTTTTCATAATAATCAAATTTTATAAGACTTGGCCAAGATTTCCGCACACACCAGTCCGTTTTCTACGCAATTCCAAACAACTTCGCCCATTCATTACACTCTTTACTGTAGTTTTCACATTCGAATCTTGGTCTAACAACACACTTCCATTTATCTTCTGATATTAAGTTACAATTTACAATCACTGCATGTTGATCAAATCCGAAAAAAAACTGTGTGCGACCTCCATATCCGCGTATGAAGATGTTCTCGCTCGGCCTGGCGTACTGCGCACGCCTCTTGGGGGAGGGGCTTAATAGACATCGGTGCTGAAATCGGGTGCAATTCGGAAATACGCGGCCGGGTAGCGATAATTTTTCTGGCAAAGACTTCGTATATGGGAGAAAAAATTATTTTTATAAAATTCAATTTTTTCATTTTTGAATTGAAATATATGGTTTATCCAACTAGATTATGTTATAAAATGTCATTCACGATAATTCTGAAAAGAAATTGGGGTCGTGAAAACTCTCTAGATTAAAAATATTAAGTTTTTTAAATTCGAAATAGGGCATATTTACTGTTAATATATCCTTCATTTAACTGATGTAATAACTGTCAGAACACAGTGTGTATACTACACTTCGAAATCAGCGTTCTATTTGTATAAATAAGTAATTTATTAGAGTTTTTGTCACAGTTAATTTACGTCCCATTTACGAAGTCTTTGCCAGAAAAATTCTCGCGGCCGGCGAGGACCAACTCTGGATTAAGTTAATTATCGATGGTTAGTGGAAATTAGTGATTCTTATTGGCTGTCGAATTCGCGCCAACTTGTTTCATTGGTTAACCGCCTAAGAACATTTGTCTCATGATAAAACAGTTTGTTCATAAATGACTTGGGTTTGTCTAATTACTGGCGTTGATTTTGGTAAATGAATAATTTGGTATTGTATACCCTACCCAGTTTATGGGCAGGACATAATGGATTTTCCATTGTCTAGGATAGGTAAACTGGGCATTCATTCATTGTAATAATTGACAGAGTTAAGCTCATCACTTTCTTTTCTAGCTACCTGACCGTTTTAATGACTCACCTTATACAATGTTGCGAAATATTGATATTGAAACCTGTCATTTAAACATGGCCAAGGCTCATTGTTTTATTTTTCAAAAGAGACAAATGCTACCTACGGAGATCTTCCATGATGACGTAATGTTTCAGAGGCTGGATATGAACCTGTTGACAACAACCAGTACAACTACATCGACGAACCTGATGACATCAACCAGTATGACTACATCGATGTTGCGCAGTTCAGGCGCGCAGAATGAGCTGCACAGCGTCGGGTTCTGCAGGTGCTCAAGACCAACTTGAACCAAGAAAACTGTACATTGTAATTAATAGCTCAAAAGTATAATATAGTTCAATATATAATAAAATACGAATCTTTTCCTTTAACAATTTTTTAACATAATCATTGCTATTAGCTTTATCAATGTTAATTAATAAAGTGAATTAATTCGCTTATTCTATAATTCTATAAAATTTGTAGCTTTATTCGTTGTCTTTTTTTTTAATATGACGTCAGCAAGTGAAGCCGGGTGATCAAAACGCGTTATCGCAAGCGTTTTCTACAGCAAGGTAACGATCAGCAAGGCTGACCTTGATTATATATTTGTTATGAAATCCCACCAATCAATCACATTCACGTCCACGTCAATCATTTCCTTCTCTTTCAAAACCAACTTCCTACTCGGGTATAATCTCATGTTGATTATGCTATCAATATGAAACATCAACTTCCGATACTTGTTATAATGATGCTGTCCATGGCTGTACCAAGTACCTGTTGCATCTGAGAGGTATAAATACGGATGCTGCATCTGCACATCTCATCACGGCATCATGAATCAAGTCCTGGCAGTCCTCGGAGTCCTGGTTGCCTTGTGTTTGTGCGCAGAAGCGGCTAAGGAATACGTAAGTCAACTCGCTGCTTACTTTCTTTGGATGTTTCATCCTGATAAAACAGATGAAATATGCCAAAGAAGGTGTAAATATAATATCTCTAGATCTGAAAGTTTGTTGAAGTTTGTTGTAAGTTTGTTGTAAGTTTGTTGAAAGTTTTGCTTATTGTTTATTGAGGAAAGTAGATACACACAAAATCATAATTCGTTTCAAGGGCCACAAAGCTTATAAAATGGCTTATCTGTGGAATATATGAAATACAATTACAAGAATGCAGAGAGCTTAAAAAAGTAATAAGGTTTGCTAAGTACATAATTATCTGTGAGTGTGATAGTATAGGTACATACGCCTCGTTATATTCTGATAAAAGTCAGCGATAAAACCAGTCTTGCAAATCACTCCTCTGTTATACAAATATCTATATGTAGACACCTTATATTATACGTCTGAGTACGACTGGCAGTCGCAGTAAGTTTTATCAGAACATAGAGTACTAAACATGATCAAATGCAGGAAACCACAATAACATATTGGTCAAGATTATTTAAATTGTGAAAAATCTTTGAAAACACTTCAAAAATAAAATAGAAAATCGGGCAGGATAAATCGGAGCACATGGACCATTCATAAGAATTAAACACCATTAAGGTGTTGCAAGCGAGAGCGATTCCGCCGCGTTTTGCAAGCACTTTTTTGGAAACGATTGGAGACAAAATGGGTTGACGAAGTGATTTAAAATTTAAACCATGATTAGATAAAAGACAAACTAAGGGTTTTCCCTTGGTACATTTTTAAATTTTTTCTTCGTTAATTGGTATAATTAGTTGATTTTTGGTTTAAAAAAAACAATTTTCTTGTCTCAATGGGTGCAGTATGAAATTTAATTTAAAACATGTGCCAAGGTGATGACCCTAAGTTTGTCTTTTATCTAATCATGATTGAAATTTGCGATCAATTGGTTCACGGGTATGGTCTCCAATCGTAAATTTCATAGTTTTGAGCGTTTTTGTTGAAAACCCGGAGCCTAATTAACAATGCAATAAGTAAAAATTAAAAAGTGCTACTAACATACAATCAGACTGATCATGTGAACATCCTATCAAAGTTAGACCCACTTATGAAACAATTTTTCTCTCTCAATATTGTTGCTTATTTGATATATCCACATTACATATCTTTTAACTTCTCATTCTGAAGATCTGTGTGTAAACTGTGTTCTATTTCAGCCGGACACGAAGGAAGAAATGGAGCAATTCATCCAGAACAGTATGGTTCCTTGCGCGGGGGCGCTGGTAGCAACTGGCGCCAAGGAAGGTAAAACCAACAACCAGTACTTCCATCTCATTAAATAATATGCTGACACGACATTTTAACACATTTTGTTTGATCTTAAGAGGCCTGGGAAGCGAGCGGGAAACGCAATGTTCTTTAAAGAAATTTTATTAAATTTTGTTTTAAAAAATCATATAGTAACGACCCATTACAGCCTAATAGACTAAATAATGTCACACACCGGAGTACTTTTGACCTCTGGTGCGACCTCAAAGTGTTAAATACTACTAGGAAAACGCTCAGTGTAACGCGTTGATGAGCGAGCACAGAACATGCAACATCCCCATAGAAACGATGCACGACACGGCAGAAGACGATTTTCTCTGCAATTTTTCAATCTCCATAATACACTGGATGAATAACAGATCCATTGGATCGTGAAGTCTAACCTACATACCTTCTCCAGAAATCTCTTGTGACATCCAGTGGCGAGGCGTGTATCTCAACATTGGGGAGACACAGTACAACGCAATAATCATAATAATCTATAATTAAAAATTACATGATTGTGTACAACGTAGGTAACTTCATTGGGTGAAGAATTAGTTTTTTGTCAACTCAAGATGTCAACTTAGATTTTATAGTTTACTGCTATTCTGAGAATTATGTGTTGCCGCGCTTGCGTATGGGTATGTGTTGCGTATGGCTTTTAAATTGCGTATGTGTGAGTGAGTGAATTTCGTGTCGGTGTGGGACGAGTACAGTCGAAATGAATCGCTTGGTACTGTGGCGTGGCTACTGGACTAAAATAGCACAGTAGACATGTCTTTTATTTCACTATATTAGCAAACAGACTACCCACATGAGGCATAGGATCGCGCCTTTGACTCGCGAGTGCGAGAGAGAAAGAAAACATCCAAAGCTGGAAACAACGAGTGGAAGAAGGATGAGAGATAAACGAGTAGACGTATACTGAGAATCGCTGAAAATGTCTCCCATGCTATTGGGATACCCGATTGGAATTGCGCGGGCTGAGCCAAGCTTCATAACAGCGCCAAATGAATACGATTTTCAAATGACACTCAAATCTCAATGAGTTTAAATCAAACACTAATTGATATCAAATGAAAATAAACAATTACAATAATTTCAGGTTAATGAAATATATATTAGCACAATATATCATTTTAACAGGGGAGACAGTGTATCCCCTGTCTCCCCTGACGCTTCGCCCCTTGTGACATCCCATACTAAACTCGTAAAATTACAATTAATACTTGACTGATTGGGCTTACAATATGTACAATTTAATATTAAGTTGGTCTTGATCACCATGCAAAATTTGAACTTAATGTGAACATTTTTATTGTCGACCAATCAGAAGACATTATTTAAACTTAAACCAATTAGAGGATTTGGTCTTCGTACTGCATCCGATTTTATGCGCTAGCTCAAAAATGCTTTCATTTTACGGTACATTGAGGATAGCTTGGCTGCTCTACAGGCCTTGCCTTGGAACAGAAGCTTAAAGAAGGCAGGGATGACAATTTAGTATACATTTTTCAAGATTATGGAATAAAATGACTCTAAATTACAAAACTTTTGAAAATGACGACAGATTATACTGAAAATTGGCAAAAATACCTAAAATGTTGGTACCAATGACCACGCGAAGTTTTAAGTTGATCGTTCAATCGGTTCTAGTTTAAATGTAAAAAATCACATGAAAAATGGTTTTAAATTTGAGCCAATAGGAAAATTTGGCTGAAACTTTTTATGATTGGGTACAATGTTGGTTGAAATGACTTTGCTAAATTTCAAATTGATTGATGCAACCAATCGAAAGATAATTTTTTTTAAATTTGAACCAATCACGGGAGCCCGTTCAAAAACGATCCCAGGGACCGCATAGAGTACGTTTGTATGTGTACAAAATTTCAGATCGATTGCTTGAGCGGTTTGACCTGGGCTGTGACCACAAAAAAAAAAAAAAAAAAAAAAAAAAAAAAAAAAAAAAACACACAGAGAAAGTGCCGTAAGAGTACCGTGGTGACGCTCGCTACGCTCGCTCAATTAATCGTATTTAACTTATGATTAAAATTTAATAATTTTTAATATTTTTGATAAGTCATTAAGTTAAATACGATTAATCGTATTTAACACTCTGAGGTCGTACCAGAGGTCGTAAAGTACTCCAGAGTGTGGCGTTATTTAGTCTATTAGGCTGTTATGGGTCGTTACTATCTGATTTTTTAAAAGTATTTAGTGGGAAGGCAAAATTTCAAAAAGAAAACTCTGACGAACCTTGCGATTCCCGTTCGCTTCCCCATACGTCGACGAGTCCATTCATTGTGGCAGTTCTTTAAAGAGTTCAACAATGAGTCTCAGCAATGTCACAGGCTTGGCTGTAAATGTCTTGACAGCTGCACTACAGTCATCACTCATCAGGTCATTGGCAACTTTCCTGTCATGACGAACATTTACTTCTCTTTTGACATTTTTAGACAGTAAAACTTTTTAATTAATCGTTCGAAATAACATCAATGGCATGAGCAGTTCGAAAGTGATAATTGGGAGGTGATGAGATTATTATTTTGCATTGTTTGATCACTTATTTTGGGTTTTGGCAGAGGAAACCATTACTAATGTATGTAGTACCTTAGACGAAGGAGCTAATATTACTTATTAATAATTCATAATTATTTTGGGGGTACTTACCGTACGTTTTTAGTCACTTAAGGTCCCTGTATATCACGTGACTTTTTAACCAAAAAGCTTCACATTTTCATTTGGAAGGGTTAACAATTCAGCAAATACTTCTCACTCTTCAGATACGTTAGGACACATCTGTTTGAAATAATCTACGCAGAAAAGAACTGCGAAAATAACATATTAGATGATTTTACTTCCTTGAACCTAAATATTCTCAAATCAAGACCTGAAGTTGAAGGAAATTCTACGAGCAGCCAAGAACAGCAAACATTACTCTAATAAAAAGGCATATATGCATCACAAACCTGACGCAATGTCAGAATATATAACATGCGCTCTTTCTTCATCTTTCCAGTGAAATGTTGAGATATTAATTATATTCACTATTATGAATGTAATGTTTAAACGAACAGCACTTGGTTTTGACAGTCTTCACACGCGTACGTATACACTAGATTTGTGTTGTTTTTATTTATTAAACCACTGCAAAAATAAATATTATTGACTGCAAATGTTGATAAGCTCCAGTATGCAGTGAATTTTCTTCATAAATCACCTTGGATTATTCAACATGAACGATGTAAGGTATGTACTCATAGGTAACTATTTTTTTTGATCAGATGTAGAGAAATAAAGTCACGTGATATGCAATGGCCTTAAGTTAGATTGCAATCTCACCTTAAATTTTGTTTACACGTTTCAACAATGGTTGAAAATGTCTAAGAGAGTGAATATATGTGAAAATGCGTATACAGGAATCAACACCTTCGTTTATTTGCTTTCAGACGATCTTGACAGATTCTTTAAATCCATGGATCCCATTTCTAAAGGAGAACAGGTAACACGTTATATCATATTATTAGTCTCTTATTGCCATGAGCAAGTTAGCTCAGGACATAGCGCTCTAACCTTGCATGCTGGAGATCCGGGTTCGTGTCTCGAGGTTAGCTCAGTCAAGCTATAGTTAGCTCAGTCGAGCCAGTTATCTCGGTCGAACTATAGTTATCTTAGTCGAGCTAGTTGGCTCGGTCGAGCTAGTTGGCTCAGTCGAGCTAGTTGGCTCAGTCGAGCTAGTTAGCTCAGTCGAGCCAGTTATCTCAGTCGAACCAGTTATCTCAGTCGAGCCAGTTGTCTCAGTCGAACTATAGTATCTTAGTCGAGCTAGTTAGCTCAGTCGAGCCAGTTATCTCAGTCGAGCCAGTTATCTCAGTCGAGCCAGTTATCTCAGTCGAACTATAGTATCTTAGTCGAGCTAGTTGGCTCAGTCGAGCTAGTTGGCTCAGTCGAGCTAGTTGGCTCAGTCGAGCTAGTTAGCTCAGTCGAGCCAGTTATCTCAGTCGAACCAGTTATCTCAGTCGAGCCAGTTGTCTCAGTCGAACTATAGTATCTAAGTCGAGCTAGTTATCTCAGTCGAGCCAGTTATCTCAGTCGAACTATAGTATCTGAGTCGAGCTAGTTGGCTCAGTTAAACCATGGTTAGCTCAGTCGAGCTAGTTATCTCAGTCGAACTAGTTATCTTAGTCGAGCTGGTTAGCTCAGTCGAGCTAGTTGTGTTGTTGCAGTGTTGTTGCAGTGTTTCGTCGGCTGCGCGCTGAACAGCCTCGGCATCATGGAGGACGGAACTCTGTCGGAGGAGAACGTCAAGACGATGGGCTCCAAGTTGAAGCCTAAGTGTTGTTCTATAGTGTCGATGTTGAAGCCTAAGTGTTGTTGCAGTGTTTCGTCGGCTGCGCGCTGAACAGCCTCGGCATCATGGAGGACGGAACTCTGTCGGAGGAGAACGTCAAGACGATGGGCTCCAAGTTGAAGCCTAAGTGTTGTTCTATAGTGTCGATGTTGAAGCCTAAGTGTTGTTGCAGTGTTTCGTCGGCTGCGCGCTGAACAGCCTCGGCATCATGGAGGACGGAACTCTGTCGGAGGAGAACGTCAAGACGATGAGCTCCAAGTTGAAGCCAAGTGTTGTTCTATAGTGTCGATGTTGAAGCCTAAGTGTTGTTGCAGTGTTTCGTCGGCTGCGCGCTGAACAGCCTCGGCATCATGGAGGACGAAACTCTGTCGGAGGAGAACGTCAAGACGATGGGCTCCAAGTTGAAGCCTAAGTGTTGTTCTATAGTGTCGATGTTGAAGCCTAAGTGTTGTTGCAGTGTTTCGTCGGCTGCGCGCTGAACAGCCTCGGCATCATGGAGGACGGAACTCTGTCGGAGGAGAACGTCAAGACGATGGGCTCCAAGTTAAAGCCTAGGTGTTGTTCTATAGTGTCGATGTTGAAGCCTAAGTGTTGTTGCAGTGTTTCGTCGGCTGCGCGCTGAACAGCCTCGGCATCATGGAGGACGGAACTCTGTCGGAGGAGAACGTCAAGACGATGAGCTCCAAGTTGAAGCCAAGTGTTGTTCTATAGTGTCGATGTTGAAGCCTAAGTGTTGTTGCAGTGTTTCGTCGGCTGCGCGCTGAACAGCCTCGGCATCATGGAGGACGGAACTCTGTCGGAGGAGAACGTCAAGACGATGGGCTCCAAGTTGAAGCCTAAGTGTTGTTCCATAGTGTCGATGTTTAAGCCTAAGTGTTGTTGCAGTGTTTCGTCGGCTGCGCGCTAACAGCCTCGGCATCATGGAGGACGAAACTCTGTCGGAGGAGAACGTCAAGACGATGGGCTCCAAGTTGAAGCCTAAGTGTTGTTCCATAGTGTCGATGTTGAAGCCTAAGTGTTGTTGCAGTGTTTCGTCGGCTGCGCGCTGAACAGCCTCGGCATCATGGAGGACGGAACTCTGTCGGAGGAGAACGTCAAGACGATGGGCTCCAAGTTGAAGCCTAAGTGTTGTTCCATAGTGTCGATGTTGAAGCCTAAGTGTTGTTGCAGTGTTTCGTCGGCTGCGCGCTGAACAGCCTCGGCATCATGGAGGACGGAACTCTGTCGGAGGAGAACGTCAAGACGATGGGCTCCAAGTTGAAGCCTAAGTGTTGTTCCATAGTGTCGATGTTGAAGCCTAAGTGTTGTTGCAGTGTTTCGTCGGCTGCGCGCTGAACAGCCTCGGCATCATGGAGGACGGAACTCTGTCGGAGGAGAACGTCAAGACGATGGGCTCCAAGTTGAAGCCTAAGTGTTGTTCCATAGTGTCGATGTTGAAGCCTAAGGGTTGTTGCAGTGTTTCGTCGGCTGCGCGCTGAACAGCCTCGGCATCATGGAGGACGGAACTCTGTTGGAGGAGAACGTCAAGACGATGGGCTCCAAGTTGAAGCCTAAGTGTTGTTCTATAGTGTCGATGTTGAAGCCTAAGTGTTGTTGCAGTGTTTCGTCGGCTGCGCGCTGAACAGCCTCGGCATCATGGAGGACGGAACTCTGTCGGAGGAGAACGTCAAGACGATGGGCTCCAAGTTGAAGCCTAAGTGTTGTTCCATAGTGTCGATGCTGAAGCCTAAGTGTTGTTGCAGTGTTTCGTCGGCTGCGCGCTGAACAGCCTCGGCATCATGGAGGACGGAGTTCTGTCGGAGGAGAACGTCAAGACGATGGGCTCCAAGTTCGGCGACACCTCGGACCAGGAGATGAAGCAGTTCCTCGACTGCGCCAAACAAGGTGACGTCATTACTAGAAGCAACCCGCATTGCATGGAGGGCACGTGTGTTGCCTAACCTCCTGCAAAGATGTCAATCAGTTGTTGACACTCACTGATCTCTAATGCAGGAGGGTAGGCAACACAACTGGCACCTGTGCATTGCGGGAAGCGTGCGAATGCGAGCTCATGGGGCCTTTGCCTCGCCCCCCCCCCCCCCCCCCCCCCTGGGCCATGGCCTCGCATAGTCTCGGGAATAGTTTGGCATATTTGAACTCAATTCCGAACATCTTGGTGCGTTTTGGATCAGTAAAAGCATTAAAAAAAAAATCTTCCGATTTGAGTAAAACTTTTCAACTTTATTGGAACCATACGATCATTCAGTATTACCAAAAGTATTAGCTTATAAGCTAAAATATTAATATAAGCTTCACTTTCCTCTGGAAAGGTCAAACAAAACATAAATTACATATATTTTTTCATATCAACTTATCGGGCTTAGTGGAATCCAAGTACGACTTGGCTGAGTGGAGTGGTCGCTCCTCTCGGCCAAGTCGTACTGTGTAAAAGAACGGGACATTTTCGGCCTACTGGATCTCAACAATGGAAAATCTCACATTGTTGTGAAATATTTTAATTTTGGAGCTATGATATCTTCCAAGTTTAACAACAAGTTATGCCATTTACGAACAAGAGTACCGTGTAGAGAACAGCTTAAATTTAGTAGTGTGAAGTAAGACTCTCTACACGGTGACAATTGAGGGCCGTGAAAATCGTAAAATTACACCGATTTCTTCTTCAGATGATTCCGCACTTATGTTCATCTAGCCTCAACAGTCATATTATCTTTCCGCAGTTCCCGCCAGCAAGGACGAGTGTGTCAGCGGTCCGCCCATGTGGAAGTGCATGCCCAAAACCATGGTTTCAAGAAAATAAACACGCAATGCTTTTCACTGGACGGCTCTTTACTGGTATCATCACTGTTATTCTATAAGGCCCGGAATAACCAAAGTTAAATAATTGTGCTGGATTAACTAACTTTTGGATTAAATTCAATTGTTTCACTCATTTTGAGGTATCTGATTGGCTGTGCCGCCAATTTAGTCCAATAGTTAGTTAATCCGGCTCAGATTTACTTTTGTTATACCGGCCCTAACAAAATCACATTTAAAACAAAATGTTATATACTCTATCTCTGATTAAATATACTCTTTGTAGTTTGAAATGTGTTATTATTTCCAAATGAACAGATTTTTCCTAGTCTACGCGCTCCTTACTAAGTGCAACAATGCAAACCCTACCTGGATTAAAATCCTCCGTGACTATATTAGTTTAATCCTAGATAAAGCTTTGTCTTCTGTTCGCTCTTTCGGCACGGACCTCCGTTGTTTTTAGTTTTTTTACGTACCGGAAACCGGTCGCATCGTTTCTCCGATCAAGCGAAATTTTGCACACATAATATTATAACCACCTGGGGTGTGCAAAATAATTTCGAAATACGTTGCTTGGTTAAAATTTTAGATTCAATCAATTTGAAATTTTACGAAGTTTCAGCCAAATCCTCTAAAAATAATATCTTCTGATCGGTCGAAAATCAAAATTTCCGATTAAGTTAAAATTTTGCATGGTGATAAAGACCGACATTATCTAGGTAATATTTTACACATTTTGAGCCAAACTATTTTAAGTGCTTTGAAATTGATGTCAGAAGAGATTGATCGAAATGTACCAATTCATGGCAAATTGAAAAAAACTCTAGATTGACATTCAAAACACTAGAAAGTCACACCACTATACGATAACCCGTCAAGTCCGCGAACTATGTGACCCCCCCCTCCCCCCCACCACCCGGATCGTACTATTATAGAAAGGGCATGAAGTGGCGAAATCGAGTATTAATTGGACAAATTAGATTACTTTAATGAATTAACTAATTAGGATGATGTTTAACTCCTGTCATGGAGTTATATCCCTTTATGGATATAAAGTCTACTCGTATTAGAGAAAGGGCGTGAGTCCATGAACTAATTTTTTGAATTCTATGAATCCAATGAAACATTGATCCATTGAATCAACACGAAATATAATAATTTTTATCAGTCGAAGTTCACAGAGCTTTTAGAATTTGCTGTTTAAATTTGATGAAATGTATTTTTCAATTTAATACATAGAGTTTTATTACTAAAATGTTGATACTAAAATGTTGTTATCCGCACAATCATCCCAGGATCTAGTTTAAACCAGCCAAGCAATCTACATTGCCATGTAGTATAGTCATGGAAATGAGTTTTAATAATATCTTTGATATAAGCGTCTAAAGTAGGGGACGGGAAAGTAAAAATACCCTTTTCCAATCCACAGATCGACTGCGGATGACTTTACTACGACCCCATCTGCGGCACCGACAACAAGACCTACTCCAACGAGTGCTTCCTCGGCATCGAGAACTGTCGCTCAAGGTCGCTCGTCACCAAAAAACACCTCGGCAAGTGCGGCGAGCCCGTCTCGGACTCCAAGAACTACTTGTACTGAACGACGACGACGCATCTGTAGTAATGAGCAACTTCCAGCGCGAATATACTATTTCATGACGCACAACTCCCATATTTAGTGTGTTTGCTTTTACTGTGGTGACAATGAGTGTGGAAATGGTGCAGCTTTCCCTTTCCTTCCGATGCTTGTTTTGTAAAGGTGGTAACTAAAGATATCAATTTTAGGGGAAAATATGTGTATTTGCAACTTTTAAATTATGAAAAGTCCGTTTTAAAGTCAGGTAAACCCAATTGCCCAACGGCTGGTGTGTTGGATACCTCGGTTCTCGTCAGATCACCGAGGTTAAGCAACATTGAGCGCGGTCAGCGGTTGGATGGGTGACCATTCAACTCTGGTCTGCCAGTTGCTGCCGTTGGGCCAGAGAGACTGGGGTGGTTGGGGGTTAGTGTAACGACACCCCTCCACCTGTTATCAGTCTCTCGACGGGCGTTACACCGTCCTTGGGATGGGACGTTAAACAACTGCAGAGCGCAGGGAGCTAACTACTCACTCGCTTAACATCCCCAAGTTACGAATCCTCAACCAACTTCACCTCCTATATAATGGCGCATCGTCAATGGAGTAGAGTTGATGAGGCGGCAGTAGGACTACCAGTCCTGTAACGCCATAATAAAAAAAAAAAAAAAAAAAACCCAATTGGTTGAGCTTATTTGCCTTCAAGTAAATGTTTGACTGGTTAAAATGTTGTACAATCGCAATACATATCCGCAAAAATTGTGTCAATTTGTGTGGAAATTAGACCAAATAAGTTTACACTAGGAAAACGCTCAGTGTAATGCGTTGATGAGAGAGCACGGCTACATACAAATTCTCCAACAGGAAATGCGTACACAACGCACATAAAACATATACATCCATATTGAATTGAAATAATATGATCCATTCCTTCAACATAAAAGTATGCTTTTCATCGACACTTGAAATAGCATCTAACTCTAAGCACCCTGGTACATATAGCAAATCAGACTGTATTCAATTGGCACTGGAAAACATTCATTTCGATACTTCATTAATGACAGATATTAAAAATTTCAATAAGTGCATACGTTCTTAACTGATTTGGATGAAATTTTGTAAAATAAGAGACAATGTTGGTCTTAATGATCATGCAAAATATGAGTTTGATAAGAATGATCGAAGACCGTTTTCATTTTTCAACCTATCAGGAGATGTTTATTTAAATTTAATAAACCAATGAATGAATTTCTAAAAAAATTTGGGTCAGCAAACAGAAAAGGTTGTCTCTACATGTGTGCAAAATTTCAGCTCGATCGAAGAAAAACTCTGACCTAGCCAAAATATGAGTTTGATCAGTTTTATCGAAAACCAATGTCATTTTTCAACCTTAATTCAGGAGATGTTTATTTAATGTTTAGCCAATGAATGAATTTCAAAAAAATTTGGGGTCAGCAAACAGAAAAGGTTGTCTCTACATGTGTGCAAAATTTCAGCTCGATCGAAGAAAAACTGTGACCTGTACAGCCTCACCCAACATAAAAAAACATAAAAAAAACAGAGGTCCGTGCCAAAAGAGCCAAAAGGAGACGCTCGCTTCGCTCGCTCAATGACTTTTAATGTAGATTTTTTACAAGTTAAAAATACGTAAACATTTCCCAAGATGTAGAGCCTTTTTGTAAACAAGCAGATGTGAAGAAGCAAACCCTCCGCAAATACCTTTGACGGAATGATGATTCATCAATCATCTGAAGGGAAAGGAATGAAGGACCAGACTCGCTGTACCCAGCTATGTGTTCTTGATGTGGATGTTGCTTATCTCTCACAGATTGTAGTCAATCTAGTGGAGCGGTCGCTCCACCCAGCCAAGTCGTACCGTACACTCACACTCACTCAACATACCGTAAATGCATAATAAACTGAGGAGCAGACCAACCACTTTTACTGTAAGCAACAACATGGCATTTTCGGCCTACTGGATCTTAAAATTGGAAAATCTCACATTGTTGCGATATATCTTAATTTCGAGCTATGGCCCATACCACTACATATACCAAATTAGGGAACAATATGTTATGCCGTTTGCGAGCTAGAGGGCCGTGAAAAACGTGAAATTACACCCCTTTTAAAACCTATCTTGATCTGATGATGATGATGATGATGATGATATCAGGAAACACCGCAATCACCGCCACAGCCTAAACGGCTGAGCCGATCGGTCTGAAATTTTCACCACATGTGCACTTTTGGCGTCTGAGGTGCCTTTTTATAAAACCAACAGGAAGCCGCCATTTTGAAACCGGAAGTGACGTCATATCTCAAAAACGGCTAGACCGTTAGGAATTAAAACAGCGCTAAATGATTCAGACGGTCATCTATATGGAATATCAATAGTTAAAGTAGAGATGTACTATTACCGAAACCGGAAATAACGTCATGAAAACGAAGAACTAGATTTAAATGACCTCTTACTACAATAACTACATATTCAGAAGGCTTATAATGATACAAAACATTTTTAGAAATAAATTCTAGGTGGCTGTAATTTCAGTCGCCATTTTGAAAACCGGAAGTGATACCATATCTCGAAAACGGCTGGACTGATTGGAACGAAGCTTTCGCAATTCTTCATGGAATATCACTTTAAGTGATATTGGAGGGATATTGAGCACCAAACACAATTTTTCGTATTAACCAATTCGGAAATGGCGTAATTGTTTAAAGGAATTAGTCATTGTTGCTCCGATGTGTGTTACAAGTTGTGTAAATAAACTAAAAAAATAAGTGATATCCCCATAAAAAACACTCCGTGTAAAAGTACCAGCCAAGTCTCTTCAACTATAAAAAAATAGAAGAAATCTAAAAATTCAGCACTGAAAAGTAGTGATATCAAAAAATGCGCCAAGACAAAACTAAATTTTAAAAACCAAAATATACTTGGCGCATCGTTTTTAAGGGCATTATAGGTATATTATATATATTTAGGTACATTTGATTTTTGGCATATGCTTCTATACTATTTATATACACGATGCGCCAAGTATATTTTGGTTTTTAAAATTTAGTTTTGACTTGGCTCATTTTTTGATATCACTACTTTTCAGTGCTGAATTTTTAGATTTCTTCTATTTTTTTATAGTTGAAGAGACTTGGCTGGTACTTTTACACGGAGTGTTTTTTATGGGTAAGCTTTACTTCATCAGGAGAATGGCGTCGGTTTTAGACCACACAAATGACAGACGTTCATCAAATGGAGTCTTCAAAGGGGTAGGATGAAATGTGGGCTTTGGGTGCTCACAAATGGATGGTTTTATTTATTTTGTATGTTTGCTCGGCCAAAATATTGCGTTTTAAGCTTATCTTAATTTATTTTTATTCCAATTTCTGTGTACACAATGGAGATTGTTGGAGATATTGCAGTAAGTAGTGGATTACGATGGTGAGACCTGCACATGTGATTTACTGTTCATAGAAAGTTTTTTTACTTAACCTTAGTACATTTACATACATTAGAAAACGGACAAATCAAAATCTGTTTAGGTTGTACCTGTAATACGTAATTTTGTAATAGTACTTTTTAACATAAGTAAAGTTATTTATAGTTTGTGTTTGGCATGCGATAATATTATATTTATTTATTATATTGCATCATTTAAGATTGATTGATGTTTCGATCTGTACACGCTGCTATTTATTTCACTACTTCATCAATAAATATTTGTATTAACAAAATATTTGTGTTGTGTTTATTTGCATTGTGTTATTTGTTTTACTTTTCATTATACAGGATGAGAATCGATTTTGTTAAAATATGATTGATCTATTGATACACTTATAAACACTTCTATTACAAAAAAGGGATAAGATATTTGCAAAGTAATAGGACCTGATAGGAGGTGTGAAAGAGGTAATGTAAAGGGCCGGTAATACCAAAGTTAATCTGAGCCGGATTAACTAAATATTGGACTAAATTGGCGGCACAGCCAATCAGATACCTCAAAATGATTAAAAAAGTTGAATTTAATCCAAAAGTTTGTTAATCCAGCAAATTTAGCTTTGGTAATACCGGGGCTAAGTAAACCAAATCATAAGTTCATCATTGGCATTTATTTAAAGACACTTCTTGCAGTGCCAATGCATATGAAAGTAACAATATGAGATAATAAATAAAATTGAGTGAATAAGTCTCACATTCAAGAAATTAGTTACAAGTTGCCAAAAAAGTAAGCTTGAAGTCAGAGAAAATTCCAGTCAGTTGTTCCAAAAGGATCTAAACTAAATTGAACATCTGGTCTAACGCTTTGCCCTTACCGTCTCTGTCAGCCTTGGACACGCTCTTGACAATGTTGACGACAGGTGGGCTCTTGGACTCTTCATCCAAGATCTCTTCATCCAGCCTAAACGGGTTAACCGATCGATCTGAAATTTTTACCACACGTGCACTTTTGGCGTCTAAGGTGCCTTTTGCTATAGCTGGTTTTATGCCGCAATTTTGAAACCGGAAGTGACGCCATATCTCAAAAACGGCTAGACCGATCGGAATAAAACTAGCGCCAAATGATTCAGACGGACATCTTAGTGGAATATCAATAGTCAAAAAATATATGTACTATTACCAAAACCGGAAATGACGTCATAAAAATGAAAAATCAGACTTTAATCACCTCTTACTAGAATAACTACCCAGTCAGAAGGCTTATAATGTTGTACAAAAACAAAAACTTGTAAAAAAAACTGCCAAGCACCTTCCCACTTAAAACAATTGAGATCTAAAAGAAGGGCCAAGCAATAATATATTGTTTAAACATTTTCGCACTTAAAATTCGTGAAATCATTTCGCCCAGTTACTGCCGCCAAGCACAACACTAAAAACCTAATGTTGTGTCCAAATTTGAAGAATACAATCTAAGTGAACCATCATTGATCGTGGTGTTTCAGCAAACATTGACACCCCTTTTCCCTTCTGAGGAAGCTTCGTCCAAGTGTCAAAGGATGCTTGCCGAAGAGTCTCACGTAGGATGCGACCAGAGACTCTTTCGTCATTGAGTTCAGTTGAAAGGCCCAGGTCAGAGACACACTTTGACTTCTCAGCTTGAAGGTCACGTACAACACCTATCAGTTGGTCATTAGAAGCCAGCAATTTCTTGCAAATGTTGAAATGCTGCACATGCGCCTCCCAGGTGGCACGCATGATTCCAAGTAGGGATGGAGCGAACCTGGATTTTGATATCGACTATCGATATCATTTATATATCGATATATATCGATATATCGATATCGCGATATATCGATATATTGAAATATCGAAATATCGAAATATCGATATATTGAAGTATCGATATATTGAAATATCGATATATTGAAATATTGAAATATCGAAATATCGATATATTGAAATATCGAAATATTAAAATATCGAAATATCGATATATTGAAATATCGAAATATCGAAATATTGAAATATCGAAATATCGAAATATTGATATATGACAATATTATATTTCGATGTAGGTATGGAAATATTGATATATCGCATAAATGCCTTAAATGCCTTAAATTGCTCCTAAAAATGATAGGAAATTCAAAAGAAAATTTAAATAGAAATAACACAGCCGTTCCAAAATATAGGGTCACCGGCCAGATAAGAAAGAAATGTGAATAATCTGAGAAATTGTTCTAAAATCTGATAAACGCTGCACTGCAAATATGAATTATTTTGCCATAGTAGGTATAAACTTCAATTAAGAATATAGTTGTATCATACGGTAAAGCTTCGATATATCGATATTTCAATATATCGATATTTCAATATTTCAATATTTCGATATTTCGATATTTCAATATTTCAATATTTCAATATTTCAATATATCGATATTTCAATATTTCGATATTTCGATATTTCAATATTTCAATATTTCAATATATCGATATTTCAATATTTCGATATATCGATATTTCAATATATCGATATTCAATATATTCAGGTATCGATATTTCGATATTTTTTTGATATCGATATATATCGATATATCGATATTTTCTCCATCCCTAATTCCAAGTCCTCGGAATTTTCTAGGTGCATATATGAACGATGTGGGAGTGTCCCCAGGCAGGCCGATGATCTCTTTGACTGCACTGCGTATGATGATGTCTATGTCCTCAAGAAACTTCGAAGTCAGCTGAGGTATCGGGGCACATTGGAGAGGATATATTAATTTCGGCCAAATAAATTGATTAAATATATTAAGTTTTTGGTCCGGTTTAAGCAAGTCAGAAGAGGTCAATTAAGAAATATCATTTCTCAGATCTTGTATTACTCGAGATTTGTTAATAACTATTGTACTATTGAAATCAATCCCCAAATATCTTATCCTATCACTCTCACTTATTGAGCATATAGATCCTTCTGATGTTACAACAGGTTCCGAAGAAAGCATTCCCTTGGAGATATTAATTGCACTGCACTTCTTCGAGTTCAATGTGAGGCCAATCTCACGGAGTCCCCTTTCTGTCATAGCTACAAGCTCTGATGCTGATTCCTTGCAATTAGCTTTGATCGCAATGTCATCTGCAAACCCCACTGCTGACAAGTTCACCATTCCGTCAACAAGAGAGTACCCATATTCATCAGCTACTGACTTTTCCGTAATATCCTTAATTATGTGGTCAATAGCTAACATTGTCATTGTTGAACATACATAAATGTATATGTTTTCAATTGAAACTTGAGAATAGCTATTTATATACACTCTAGTACATACAACAAATCAGATTCAGTTGCAGTGGAATTCCACATTGTTGACAGCTATTTCAAAAAGTTAAAATGCCAATATGTGCATACGTCCTTGATACGTCCGTGCATACGTCATTGACTGATTGGGCCGAAAATGTGTAAAATAAGAGAAAATGATCAAGCGAGCGTAGCGAGCGTCTCCACTTGAAACTTATGGCTCGAATCTCTGTTTTTGTGTGTATTTGTGCATTTGGCGTCTCCTGCCAAACGAAGTAATGGATCAGGCCAATTTTTTCACACAACTTAAATTACTATTCTCGTTATAGTCAAAATGATTTTCAGCAAGTTCGCTCCATTGGTTGCATCGGAAACTTGATGTGTAGTTATAGTTAGCTTGGCAATGGGGATGAAGGAAACTCTGTGTATATAACTGCAATATTTTGACCGATCATCACCAAATTTTGCAAGGTCATGTCTACCAGCATTATAAGTGATTTTTTACAAATCTGTAATGAGCTTCAAGAGTAATAGACATTTTACTGACATTTGTATACTTAATTTAAAACGGCCTATAGCCACACCACCATTTGACGTATCAAATGGTCTTCGATTAATCTGATCAATCAAACTCATATTTTGCATGGTCGTTCAGACCAACATTGTCTCTTATTTTACGAATTTTCAGCCCAACCAGTCAAGAACATAGATGCACTTATTGACAGTTTCAATAACTGTCAGAAATGACATTTCAAAACAGAAATTCCACTGCATTCTGGGTTGCTCTATGTAGCAAAGCAAAGTTTATAGATGGCTTTTCTCAATATCAATGTAAGACAGATTCTTTTCTTAGTGAATCAACTTGCAATACATAATGTAGTCAAAATGTAATGTAGGTATTTCATATACATAGGTATAGGTAAACCTTATCTAAAATAATTTATTTTACGATATGGATTGTGTTTCACAGTTATGAAAACAACGTTTTGACTAGATAGCATAATATTTTACACATTTCCAGCCCAATCGGTCAAGAATTTACAGACTTATTTCTGTTTTAAGTGTTTGAATATCTGTCCAAAGAGATTGATGGAAAAATATCAGTACAATAATCTGTTATTTAATTGATCCAGAGTGTTTATGAAAAGTTGCAAGGAAAATTGGTAATAAATAATGTATAGTTAGTTATCTTTGATTGAATGGATCGTGCTTGATTGACGATGTCGTGCGTGTCGGTGCTCGCTCATCAACGCGTTACACCGAGCGTTTTCCTAGTAGTCTTAATGGCAATGCAAAATTTGAGATTGATCTGCCCCTTTTAGTTTTTCAGCCAATTGGTAGCTAAAAAATAATTTTATGTATTTCAATTTCAACCAATAAACGGCTTTCAAAACTATTTACCACCGTACCGTAAAATTGATCCTGACATGTGTTAATTTTTTTAGAATGATCGGTGATACGGTGCAAAAAACAGACTGACAAGAAACCAAAATTAAAACATAGATCCGTGTCTAAAGAGGCAAAAGGAGTCGTCACTTAATCAAGCGAGCGTAGCGAGTGTCTCCACTTGAAACTTATGGCTCGAATCTCTGTTTTTTTTTGTTTTTTGTTTTTGTGTGTATTTGTGCATTTGGCGTCTCCTGCCAAACGAAGTAATGGATCAGGCCAATTTTTTCACACAACTTAAATTACTATTCTCGTTATGGTCAAAATGATTTTCAGCAAGTTCGCTCCATTGGTTGCATCGGAAACTTGATGTGTAGTTATAGTTAGCTTGGCAATGGGGATGAAGGAAACTCTGTGTATATAACTGCAATAGTTTGACCGATCATCACCAAATTTTGCAAAGTCATGTGTACCAGCATTATAAGTGATTTTTTACAAATCTGTAATGAGCTTCAAGAGCAATAGACATTTTACTGACATTTGTATACTTAATTTAAAACGGCCTATTACTCCAGTCACTTTATGATTTGACCCCAAACTAATTATTTATAAAAATGTTTTTTTGACAATGTTATTGAGGTCAACATACACAACTCATCAACGAAAGTTTACCAAATTTTGGGCCGCCATTTTGTTTTTATCAAGTGTTTTGTCAAAATCACCATTTAATTTTTCACTTAAAAATGTGAAGCAAATTTTTACTTTCAATATTTTTTTATTTTTTTGCAATGTTTTGTGCAACTCTAAAAAAATAATCAGCTTGATCGCATTCATTGTTATCCAATCATATTCATTTAAATACAAAAAAAACAATTTTATTTTAACTGCTCTAGTCAAGTCGTCATTTTAGTTATCGACTTCATTTTTGCACTTAAATATTCCTCACTTGATACACTATGACATATAAAAAGTTTACCGAAATCGGCTATTTATAGCCATTTATTCTCACGACATTTTCTACTTACATTGACAAAAATTTTGATTCCACATTCATTTTGAGATTTAGAGCACATGCTAATTGAAAATAAAAATAAAAAATTATTATTTTGATCCCTTAAATATAGTTAATAAATAAAAAAAATTATAGACATTTTTGAGCAGCCATTTTGTGTTTACAGATAATTTTGTAGAAATCACGTATTAATTTTTATTCAATAATGTTTGAATTTCCAGTTAATTTATTACGTGATTAATTATTGTTGGAAATGTAGAGAATCGAGAAAAAATAATTGTCGCCATTGCTTTTGTTATTTGGCAGGTAATTTCCTTTTTGCAAATAACCTAAAAAAAAAACGGCTCTAAAACGACAGCCATTTGAGATATTGGCACAAAATTTTCAGAAATTTTACATAACGTGGTACATTATAACATATTAAAAATTTACTTAAATCTAACAATTGTGAAATAAACTATTGACTAAAGAAGGTCGTTTAAAAAATATAATAATTATTAATGTTTTTCAAATTTTACTGCAAATTATTAACACTGATATAACTGCGACGCTTTTCATAAATGACATTTTATGATGGTCCACCTTAGCAACTTTATGAACGAAAGTTTACCTATTTTTAGGCAGCCATTTCGATTTTACAGATTTTTTGTCACATAATTATCAAATTTTTAAACGACCTTCTTTAGTTAATAGTTTATTTCACAATGGTTAGATTTAAGTAAATTTTTAATATGTCATAATGTACCACGTGATGTACAATTTCCGAAAATTTTATGCCAATAGCTCAAATGGCTGTCGTTTTCGAGCCGTTTTGATTTATTTGAGGTTATTTGCAAAAAGGAAATTACCTGCCAAATAACAAAAGCAATGGCGACAATTATTTTTTCTCGATTCTCTACATTTCCAACAATAATTAATCACGTAATAAATTAACCGGAAATTCAAACATTATTAAAATAAAAATTAATACGTGATTTATTCAAAATTATCTGTAAAAACAAAATGGCTGCTCAAAAATGTCTATAATTTTTTTTATTTGTTAACTATATTTAAGGGATCAAAATAGTAATTTTTATTTTTTATTTTCAATTAGCATGTGCTTTAAATCTCAAAATGAATGTGGAATCAAAATTTTTGTCAATGAAAGTAGAAAATGTCGTGAGAATAAATGGCTATAAATAGCCGATTTCGGTAAACTTTTTATATGTCATAGTCTATCAAGTGAGGAATATTTCAGTGCAAAAATGAAGTCGATAACTTAAATGACGACTTGACTAGAGCAGTTTTAATAAAATTGATGTTTTTGTATTTAAATGAATATGATTGGATAACAATGAATGCGATCAAGCTGATTATTTTTTTTTGAGTTGCACAAAACATTGCAAAAAAATAAAAAAAAATATTGAAAGCCAAAATGTGCTTTACATTTTCAAGTGAAAAATTAAATGGTGATTTTGACAAAACACTTGATAAAAACAAAATGGCGGCCCAAAATTTGGTAAACTTTCGTTTATGAGTAATGTGGGTAGACCTCAATAATATTGTCAAAAAACATTTTTAGAAACTATTAGTTTGGGGTTGGACCCTTTTTTTCAGTAAAATGACTGGAGTATATAGCCACACCACCGTTTGACCTATCCAACGGTCTTCGATAAATCTGATCAAACTCATATTTTGCATGATCGTTAAGACCAGCACAGTCTCTTATTTTACAAATTTTCAGCCCAATCAGTCAAGAACATATGCACTTATTGACAGTTTTAATAACTGTCAGATTAGAAGTATCGAAATGATTGTTTTCCAGTGCCACTTGAATTGAATTTGATTTGCTATATGTACCAGGGTGCTTAGATGTTATTTTCAAGTTTCGATGAAAAGCATACTTATGTTGATTGAGTGTTCAATATTTCAATTCAATATGGATGGATCCAAGGTCCACTAAATCTTCTCCTAGCGGAGAACAGGCGAACCGCCAAATAAGGTCGTTCCATCTGACGCCATTACGGTGTAAAGCGGAAGTAAAATCAAGCGGATGTAATCAAGTGGAAGTATAGCGGAAACGGAAGTAAATTTTGTTGAATAACATTGATCGCTCATACTACATTAAAACCAAGACGATGAAACTGATCAATATCAAACAAAAGGTAAATATCAATTTATACTATTTTGTGACTATGCCGACTTACTGACGGACACTGCATCTGACAGTTCAGATGTTAGCTAAGCTGTCTTGCGCATGCGTGACGTCTTCCGGTTTCCGTTTGGCTCCGCAATGGCGGACACTTTTGTATTTAACATAGTGGAAGTGTGTGCAACGACCTAATTAGCACCGTGAGGTGCTGCGCGCTAGTAGGAGCGGAGATTTAGTGGACCTTGGATGGATCTAGTGGAGCGGTCGCTCCACCCAGCCAAGTCGTACCGTACACTCACACTCACTCAACATACCGTAAATGCCTATATAAACTGAGGAGCAGACCAAACACTTTTACTGTAAGCAATAACATGGCATTTTCGGCCTACTGGATCTCAAAATTGGAAAATCTCACATTGTTGCGAAATATCTTAATTTCGAGCAATGGCCCACCCCGCTACATATACCAAATTTGAGAACAATAGGTTATATCATTTGCGAGCTAGAGGGCCGTGAAAACAGTGAAATTACATCACTTTCTGATTCTGATGATTCTGATATCAGGGAACGTCGCTATCACCGCCACAGCCTAAACGGCTTAACCAATCGATCTGATATTTTTACCACATGTGCACTTTTGGCGTCTGAGGTGCCTTTTTATAAAACCAACCGGAAGTCGCCATTTTGAAACCGGAAGTGACGTCATATCTTGAAAACGGCTAGACCGATCGGAATAAAACTATCGCCAAATGATTGAGACGGCCATATTTATGGAATATCAATATTTGAAGTAGAAATGTACTATTACCGGAACCGGAAATGACGTCATAAAAATTAAGAATCAGACTTTAATCACCTCTTACTACAATAACTACATATTCAGAAGGCTTATAATGATACATAACAATTAACGAAATACATTCTAGGTGGCAGTAATTTCAGCCGCCATTTTGAAAACCGGAAGTGATGCTATATCTCGAAAACGGCTGTACCGATTGGAACGATGCTTTCGCAATTCTTCATGGAATATCACTTTAAGCTTATATTAGCATTAGACACAATTTGTCTTAGTAACCAATTCGGTAATGGCGTATTTTTTTAAAGGAATTAGTCATTGTTGCTCCGATATGTGTTACAAGTTGTGTAAATAAACTAAAAAAATTAGTGATATCCCCATAAAAAACACTCCGTGGTAAAATACCAGCCAAGTCTCTTCAACTATAAAAAAATAAAATAAATCTAAAAAGTCAGCACTGAAACGTAGTGATATCAAAAAATGGGCCAAGTCAAAACTTAATTTTAAAAACCAAAATATACTTGGCGCATCGTTTTTTAGGGCATTATAGGTATATTATATATATTTAGGTACCTACAATTTATTTTTGTCATATACTTTTTATATACACGATGCGCCAAGTATATTTTGGTTTTTAAAATTAAGTTTTGACTTGGCCCATTTTTTGATATCACTACTTTTCAGTGCTGACTTTTTAGATTTATTTTATTTTTTTTATAGTTGAAGAGACTTGGCTGGTATTTTTACACGGAGTGTTTTTTATGGGGATATGTTTACTGTGCGTTGTGTACGCATTTCCGGTTCGAGAATTTGCACGTATCCGTGCTCGCTCATCAACGCGGTACACTGAGCGTTTTCCTAGTTAGTTTACAATAGGCATGCCTTGCTCTCCACACAAGGGGGAACAAGGCCCACTTTTAACTTTTTTTTAAATACATTTTTCATTCTATAAGTATACTTTTTTTCAATATTAACTTTTGTCTGCACATTATTTGTAAATATTGATCAAAACAATTAAGATGGGCCATATTCCCCCCTAGGACCTATAACAGTATCAACGTGTTACACATTTTTATTTATTTAACTTCAATAAATTATTTAATATGGACATAGCTTTCATTGGAAAGATCGCACAGTTACATAATAGTTCTCACAACAATGGTGACAGAAGTGGGACAAATGCAGAATATTGACCTACGATAATAATTTGTTAATACATTTATCTAAAATTTTAGATAGGACGTTTTATGACGTTTAGCAAAATACAATCTTCAAAGAGTCTATCTAAATAAATTAACAATTTTAAAAGTGTATAGAATTTAGCAAGATATGTGCCAAAGCGAAGAAAGAACTGTATAAAAATGGTATTTTTTTGTAACGAAAATGCATTTATCCAGCTTAGTTCTTTAAAACAATATTCACCTCTGCTTTAGACTAGACTTGGCAACATTCTGTACATAACAAACTACTTGTTGATTTCGAGTACAGAACATTTGAACTCGAATGGCGTCAGAAATGTGCAATTAAAAGATGTTATTGCAGGATGTTGCAAATGGCCGCTACGAGCGCTGCGAACAGCCACAGAGACGGTGTCAGGCCACTGCTTCCTGCTCTGAAAGTACAAAAGAAAATGTTTCAAAACGTGGTAGACTCAATAGTCTCTTCGTTACAAAATACTGACGTAAACTTTTCAAGACAATATTTAAGTCGGCTGGATAGATCGTGGCCCTGAAGAGATGTTTTATAATGTTTTTTCAATATCTTGTAACAATGTAATTGTTAATAAAATAAGGCTTTGCGCGAGTCTTCAGAACAGTTCAATGAAAATAATTTCATAGTTTGGAATTAGTTATTTAGTTTTATTTTGACCTACAGACGTTTAGTGCCATATTTTTACCAATTTTCTGGCGCTAAACTTCCGTAGGACAATATAAAACTAAATAACCATTCCAAGCTATGAAATTATTTGCATTGAGCAGTTCGGAAGACTCGTACAAAGGCATATTTTATTAACAATTACGTTGGTAAAAGATATAATAAAAATCGATTAGAAAACTCTTCAAGGTCAAACTCACTACTCAGCCGTCTTAACTTTCTATCTTAAAGTTGTCAAAATTCAAACTTTGTGGCATTTTAGGTCACATTCTAAAGAATGCCTACAAGCCAATTGATCGTTGTGTTGACAAAGATTAAAACAAAGTTATCATGAATCGCGCTCAAATTGCAAATCACACGCGGGACGAAATTTATGTTTCCATACATCGCGAGAAATGTGCGATTTGTCACCTGTAGAGCCATCTACCGCCATTTTCAGAAACCTCAAATAATGAAGTCCACATTGGAACTAGCGTAAGATCGATAAAAGAGTAACTGTAACACTGATTTATGCCCTGTAATTACTTTGACGCACTAAGTCAAAGAATGAAAGAATGAAAATGATTTATTGCCGTTGCGCTAACTTTGACGCGTAGGACGACATAGACCCACCATGAAGCACTCAGTTCATGAGATCATTGACATGAATCTTGACTTACTCTGCAACAATGTCCGTGCGACATTGCACGTGAAGCACTCAGTTCATGAGATCATTGACATTGATCTTGGCTTACTCCGCAACAATGTCCGTGCGACATTGCACGTGAAGCACTCAGTTCATGAGATCATTGACATGAATCTTGACTTACTCTGCAACAATGTCTGTGCGACATTGCACGTGAAGCACTCAGTTCATGAGATCATTGACATTAATCTTGACTTACTCTGCAACAATGTCCGTGCGACATTGCACGTGAAGCACTCAGTTCATGAGATCATTGACATTGATCTTGACTTACTCTGCAACAATGTCTGTGCGACATTGCACGTGAAGCACTCAGTTCATGAGATCATTGACATTGATCTTGACTTACTCTGCAACAATGTCCGTGCGACATTGCACATGAAGTACTCAGTTCATGAGATCATTGACATTGATCTTGACTTACTCTGCAACAATGTCCGTGCGACATTGCACGTGAAGCACTCAGTTCATGAGATCATTGACATTGATCTTGACTTACTCTGCAACAATGTCCGTGCGACATTGCACGTGAAGCACTCAGTTCATGAGATCATTGACATTGATCTTGACTTACTCTGCAACAATGTCCGTGCGACATTGCACGTGAAGCACTCAGTTCATGAGATCATTGACATTGATCTTGACTTACTCTGCAACAATGTCCGTGCGACATTGCACGTGAAGCACTCAGTTCATGAGATCATTGACATTGATCTTGACTTACTCTGCAACAATGTCCGTGCGACATTGCACGTGAAGCACTCAGTTCATGAGATCATTGACATTGATCTTGACTTACTCTGCAACAATGTCCGTGCGACATTGCACGTGAAGCACTCAGTTCATGAGATCATTGACATGAATCTTGACTTACTCTGCAACAATGTCCGTGCGACATTGCACGTGAAGCACTCAGTTCATGAGATCATTGACATTGATCTTGACTTACTCTGCAACAATGTCCGTGCGACATTGCACGTGAAGCACTCAGTTCATGAGATCATTGACATTGATCTTGACTTACTCTGCAACAATGTCCGTGCGACATTGCACGTGAAGCACTCAGTTCATGAGATCATTGACATTGATCTTGACTTACTCTGCAACAATGTCCGTGCGACATTGCACGTGAAGCACTCAGTTCATGAGATCATTGACATGAATCTTGACTTACTCTGCAACAATGTCCGTGCGACATTGCACGTGAAGCACTCAGTTCATGAGATCATTGACATAAATCTTGACTTACTGTGCATCAATGTCTGTGCGACATTGCACGTGAAGCACTCAGTTCATGAGATCATTGACATTGATCTTGACTTACTCTGCAACAATGTCCGTGCGACATTGCACGTGAAGCACTCAGTTCATGAGATCATTGACATTGATCTTGACTTACTCTGCAACAATGTCCGTGCGACATTGCACGTGAAGCACTCAGTTCATGAGATCATTGACATGAATCTTGACTTACTCTGCAACAATGTCTGTGCGACATTGCACGTGAAGCACTCAGTTCATGAGATCATTGACATTGATCTTGACTTACTCCGCAACAATGTCCGTGCGACATTGCACGTGAAGCACTCAGTTCATGAGATCATTGACATTGATCTTGACTTTCTCTGCAACAATGTCTGTGCGACATTGCACGTGAAGCACTCAGTTCATGAGATCATTGACATTGATCTTGACTTACTCTGCAACAGTGTCCGTGCGACATTGCACGTGAAACACTCAGTTCATTAGATCATTGACATTGATCTTGACTTACTCTGCAACAATGTCTGTGCGACATTGCACGTGAAGCACTCTGTTCATGAGATCATTGACATTGATCTTGACTTACTCTGCAACAATGTCCGTGCGACATTGCACGTGAAGCACTCAGTTCATGAGATCATTGACATTGATCTTGACTTACTCTGCAACAATGTCCGTGCGACATTGCAAGTGAAGCACTCAGTTCATGAGATCATTGACATGAATCTTGACTTACTCTGCAACAATGTCCGTGCGACATTGCACGTGAAGCACTCAGTTCATGAGATCATTGACATTGATCTTGACTTTCTCTGCAACAATGTCTGTGCGACATTGCACGTGAAGCACTCAGTTCATGAGATCATTGACATGAATCTTGACTTACTCTGCAACAATGTCCGTGCGACATTGCACGTGAAGCACTCAGTTCATGAGATCATTGACATTGATCTTGACTTTCTCTGCAACAATGTCTGTGCGACATTGCACGTGAAGCACTCAGTTCATGAGATCATTGACATGAATCTTGACTTACTCTGCAACAATGTCCGTGCGACATTGCACGTAAAGCACTCAGTTCATGAGATCATTGACATGAATCTTGACTTACTCTGCAACAATGTCCGTGCGACATTGCACGTGAAGCACTCAGTTCATGAGATCATTGACATTGATCTTGACTTTCTCTGCAACAATGTCTGTGCGACATTGCACGTGAAGCACTCAGTTCATGAGATCATTGACATGAATCTTGACTTACTTTGCAACAATGTCCGGCCGACATTGCACGTGAAGCACTCAGTTCATGAGATCATTGACATTGATCTTGACTTTCTCTGCAACAATGTCTGTGCGACATTGCACGTGAAGCACTCAGTTCATGAGATCATTGACATTGATCTTGACTTACTCTGCAACAATGTCAGTGCGACATTGCACGTGAAGCACTCAGTTCATGAGATCATTGACATGAATCTTGACTTACTCTGCAACAATGTCCGTGCGACATTGCACGTGAAGCACTCAGTTCATGAGATCATTGACATTGATCTTGACTTTCTCTGCAACAATGTCTGTGCGACATTGCACGTGAAGCACTCAGTTCATGAGATCATTGACATTGATCTTGACTTACTCTGCAACAATGTCAGTGCGACATTGCACGTGAAGCACTCAGTTCATGAGATCATTGACATTGATCTTGACTTACTCTGCAACAATGTCCGTGCGACATTGCACGTGAAGCACTCAGTTCATGAGATCATTGACATGAATCTTGACTTACTCTGCAACAATGTCCGTGCGACATTGCACGTAAAGCACTCAGTTCATGAGATCATTGACATTGATCTTGACTTACTCTGCAACAATGTCAGTGCGACATTGCACGTGAAGCACTCAGTTCATGAGATCATTGACATAAATCTTGACTTACTGTGCATCAATGTCTGTGCGACATTGCACGTGAAGCACTCAGTTCATGAGATCATTGACATTGATCTTGACTTACTCTGCAACAATGTCCGTGCGACATTGCACGTGAAGCACTCAGTTCATGAGATCATTGACATTGATCTTGACTTACTCTGCAACAATGTCCGTGCGACATTGCACGTGAAGCACTCAGTTCATGAGATCATTGACATGAATCTTGACTTTCTCTGCAACAATGTCTGTGCGGCATTGCACGTGAAGCACTCAGTTCATGAGATCATTGACATGAATCTTGACTTACTCTGCAACAATGTCCGTGCGACATTGCACGTGAAGCACTCAGTTCATGAGATCATTGACATGAATCTTGACTTTCTCTGCAACAATGTCTGTGCGACATTGCACGTGAAGCACTCAGTTCATGAGATCATTGACATGAATCTTGACTTACTTTGCAACAATGTTCGGCCGACATTGCACGTGAAGCACTCAGTTCATGAGATCATTGACATGAATCTTGACTTACTCTGCAACAATGTCTGTGCGACATTGCACGTGAAGCACTCAGTTCATGAGATCATTGACATGAATCTTGACTTACTCTGCAACAATGTCCGTGCGACATTGCACGTGAAGCACTCAGTTCATGAGATCATTGACATGAATCTTGACTTACTCTGCAACAATGTCCGTGCGACATTGCACGTGAAGCACTCAGTTCATGAGATCATTGACATGAATCTTGACTTACTCTGCAACAATGTCCGTGCGACATTGCACGTGAAGCACTCAGTTCATGAGATCATTGACATGAATCTTGACTTACTCTGCAACAATGTCCGTGCGACATTGCACGTGAAGCACTCAGTTCATGAGATCATTGACATTGATCTTGACTTACTCTGCAACAATGTCCGTGCGACATTGCACGTGAAGCACTCAGTTCATGAGATCATTGACATGAATCTTGACTTACTCTGCAACAATGTCCGTGCGACATTGCACGTGAAGCACTCAGTTCATGAGATCATTGACATGAATCTTGACTTACTCTGCAACAATGTCCGTGCGACATTGCACGTTCTTGCCGAGATCCTGCTCAGGAATCAGAGTCTCAACTGTAGCCTCCTTCCAATCGTCCCGAACCTTTAACATATTACAAACAGAATATAACACAAGACATCTTCTCAAAGTTCATTGACGATTTTGTAAGTATAGATCAAAGAGGACTTAGGGCAATCTTTCAATACTCTGCTAATTTTTAAACGGTCGATCAGGACTGTATTGTAATGGTTACAACCAATGGCATGCCTAGAATGACTGTGTTAAGGTAGCACAACTGATATCTCATATCTTCCAAATAAGCCTATTTTTGGCAGAAGTATTAATAATCACTATTTACACGATACTGTGAAATATGAACAACTTCTCGTGTCTTGATTTTGAGATATTGTAGTTATAAATTCCTATTTTTAACAAGTAGTCTTATGGGGGCCATTAAAATCATGACGATTTCCATGCTATTTTTGAGTTTTGAATTTTACTGAGGTTCAACGTTTTTTCAAAAAACTGATTTCTAGATAGATAGTTGGACATTCTATGAACATACTATGGAAGTTTGGAACTCAATCTTCGCAGTTCGAATCTTTTTATAGTTCACACAGGAGTTTTTGGAACGGCGATTCGGAACTTCGCCAAACTTGGGAAGTTTGGAACGGCCGTGTGAATCCACCTTCACAGTTTTGTTCATTCTTGGAAGGCAGTAAATTGAAACCTCGCTATACGACAGGAGTTGCAAGTTAAATGACATTTTATGATTCATTTATACTTAAATATAGTTGAAATGTAGGAAAACGGTTTCTGAACTTGTAATTTCAAGATTTTTATTTTTTTGTATATGTATAATAAAGGTACTACCTTAACTGAATGGTATACTTGTTAATTGGAAAAACTAGTCGATATCTTTGTAGCTACATATTATGACAAATGAGAAATCTCTCTCATATTTTCATTGTAATTAATACAATAAAATACTCATATTTACCATCACTTTCACTAAAAGTAATCGTAAAATTCTAAAAAAAAACGTCCTACAATACACTCCCTACAAGACTGCTAGTACCTACTGTACTTCATAATCATGAAGAAAGAAGTAATAACTGTGCATATTGTCAACCCAGCATATGTGCATGTTTCATTTCATGTATGAGCCACATCAGAAGTAGAAGGCCTCATGTCCATTTCTCGATTTTCTTTCATTGAGAATATAATATAATAACGATTCATCAGTTGCAATTAGGCATATTGAAGCATTTACGTACATACAACATGATGTACTTTTGGTCTAGAAGGCAATCTACTTTTAATCGGTAGCTGACTCACTTTCTCAACACGTCTCAGCACTGTGAGCAGGTTTCCTCCAGCCAACTTCATGAGCTCCTCTTCGGTCCACGCGATCTCGCTCTCAGCCAGTTTGTCGAACAAGTCCGGGAACTTCGAGACATCTTCCAGACCCTGCGGGACCCTGAAGAAGAACAGTGCATTGTCTCGCAGATATACACAGATTTAATCGAATGTTGATGTATGCCATCAGCCTTTTAGGACATTTGTTTCTTAAGCCCCATTTACACGGTGCAATTTCTTGAACAACTTCTGTGCCACAGAGGTTCTGCTCGTGCGCAGTACCACTTTTGAGATGATAAAGGGAATCTGCACATGTGCAGAACTTTTGTGACACAGAAGTTGTTCAAGAAATTGCACCGTGTGAATGGGGCTTTAGAGAAAAATTAATTTTATATAAAAAAAATAGCTTTAGAACATATGAAAAAAATTTAATAAGTTTTAAGTAAGATCATGGATAATTTCAGAACAGTTTTGTGCAGGTGGCCCCGAAAAGGGCCGTGGGCGACGTTTCGACAGATTTACTTCCATCATTTACAAGCAGTCGTTTCCCGAAGATGAGGAAGTAAATTAATCGAAATGGCGCCCATGGCCCTTTTCAGGGCTACCAGCACACCCAACGTAACAAGCCGTCTTAATAATGCCTTGCAAGTTTTGAGTAAGTTGGTAATAAATTTAGGAATGGCTCAAGGTGTTTATAAGTAGGTTGCTACTTATATTATAAAATATAAACACCTTGGGAATGGCTGATCTTTCTCCACATGAGCACTCTTTCGATCAACCATTATTTAATATCTTATACATATTTTACATTTACAGGTACTCGTATTATTAGTTTCTGTTGTTGAATACATTGAGAATGACTGTTTGCCTATACGTGTATCTTGAAATTGGGGACAAAGTGTTGGGTTCATTTGGAAAGGTATGTTGGAAAAGGAAAATTAAAACTCTGTAATTATTATACTCACTCATCAACGCCGTCGAAGTCGCTGCCAATGCCCACATGATCAACTCCAGCCACGGTACGGATGTGATTGATGTGTGCTGTGAACAATAGAAACACTTTTTATTTCAAGATACATAAAAAGCATCAAAACAGTTAAAAATAATTCGAAGGCGTGAGAATTAACATGGGTGATCTATGAGGCAAACGGAAGCGAACGGGAATCGCACGGTTCGTCAAAGCGTTTTTTGAAATTTTGTCTTCCCGCTTAATAATTTTAAAAAATCAGATAGTAACGACCCATAACGGCCCAATAGACTAAATAATGCCGCACACTGGAGTTCATTATACCTCTGGTGCGACCTCAAAGTGTTAAATACGATTATTTTACTAAAAATATCGTATTTAACACTTTGAGGTCGTACCAGAGGTCATAATGAACTCAAGTGTGCGGCATTATTTATTCTATTGGGCCGTTATGGGTCGTTACTATCTGATTTTTTTAAATTATTAAGCGGGAAGACAAAATTTCAAAAAAACGTTCTGACGAAACCTGCGATTGCCATTCGCTTCCGTTTGCCTCTTAAGTAACTCAAACCAATAAAAATTGGTACTCGAAAAGAAAAAGATTGGCTGCTGGTAAGATTCCTTGACAATGAATCCTTGTTATTATCAATGAAATAAGAGTTCACATACTAGAGATAGATGATGCGTTAACACAGCCTTCATGGGATGTGCCATGAAACATTAATCAGCCAATCCTTTTCTTTTTATTGGTTTGAGGTACATCAAGCATAACCATTTTCCAACAATACAGTCAGGTCATGGGGTCGAATCTCCAACTCTACTTGGGAAATTTCCAGCATAAGCCGACTTGCCAGGTCCGACGCTCCTCATACACGTCTTATTCTCCTTCTTCTCCATCATCTTCTTCTCCATCTTCAACTTCTTCTCCTCCTTCCTCCTCTATGGCTGATATCGATTTAAAATATTGCAAGAAATATAAACCCAGTGTGGAAGACTCACCGACAACGTGGTCAATTGTTGCGTTTTTCTTGGAATCGCATTGGATGAATCCCGTGTAGAAGTTGACCATCACGACTCCTCCATTCTCCGCCTGAAACGCGCGTTTAATTCACTTCATATTCCTCCCAAGTGAATCAGTCAAGTGAAGGAATTTCATATTCTTGAGTTGAATCCCCTCACTCACAGACATGGTTGAAATTATCTATCTTACATTTTGATAAATGGTCAAATATATCCGATTTTGTAACATTCACTTGCGTCAATGGTAAATCGAAAGGAACAACATAATTGAACATTCGTCCAACTATGTTGTATGTATATTAACTTAGTGTTGTCATTTATCCTCTGAGGCTGTCTTCTAACTAATTCCTATACTCATGACTTGAAAACACGTTCACAGGTAAAATGTGGAAGTATATTGTGTACTTACCATCATTCCAAGAACATCGTCTTTGACATTGCGATGATGGTTGCATAACTCCCAGGCAGAAGAGTGAGAGAAGATGACAGGAGCTTTAGTCTCGGCCAGAACATCCTTCATTGTCTGAGCAGAGACGTGGGACAGATCCACCATCATGCCCAGCCGGTTCATCTCTTTGATCACATTCTAGAACACACGACAGATCGACATAAGGAAAGATACGCATTTGAACCTGCCACAATGCTGGATGCTATCGTAGCATCTGCATGATAAGGATATTAAGTTGTTGCTAACCTTGCCCCAGACGCTAAGTCCGTTATGTTCAGGAACACCACCGACGCCGTCAACAGGAGATCCGTCGGCCCTGGAAGCACAATATCATCCGTAAGACTGTAATACCTTTTAAATGGGTGAGATTGACTCACCAAGGAGTGTTACAAGAGTGTACATGGGGTGATCATAAAGTTAAGCACAAACTATTTTTTCAGATTCTCCAAAATCTTTATTGTGAAGTTACAGCTGTTATCGTGGAACAAGATTTTTGTGTTTGGCGATTTTGTGATAATTGACTATGTCAACAATTAATTTTAACTGAAATGTTGAAGATGTGACGAGTGGCTACCCAGTTTGATCCGAGACTTTTGACCGAGGAAAAAAAACACCGAGCTTTGGTTTGTCAGCAACTTCTTGAAATGGCAGAATGAAGATGACAACTTTTTGAAACGTGTCATTACCGGAGACGAGACTTCCCCAAAACCCCCAAAACTGAGTACCTCAGAACAGATTTTCTTTTTGATCCATTTCACAAATCATTACAAAATCGCCAAACATAAAAAACTTGTTTCACGATAACAGCTGTAGCTTCACAATAAAGAAGGTTATGAATAATCTGAAATAAAAAAACAGTTGTGCTCAGGAAGAGTCATGCTAACAATGCTGTCAACCGCACCGCTTGCCTCGGTTAATTGTCGGAACATTTTGATCACCCCGTATCTACTCACCAAGGAGTGTTACAAGAGTGAGTGTTACAAGAGTGAGTGTTACAAGAGTGAGTGTTACAAGGGTGAGTGTTACAAGAGTGGGTGAGATAGAAGTGACTCACCAATGAGTGTTACAAGCGTGAGTGTTACAAGTGTGAGTGTTACAATAGTGAGTGTTACAAGGGTGAGTGTTACAAGAGTGAATGCTACAAGAGTGAAAGAGATAGAAGTGACTCACCAAGGAGTGTTACAAGCGTGAGTGTTACAAGTGTGAGTGTTACAATAGTGAGTGTTACACGGGTGAGTGTTACAAGAGTGAGGGAGATAGTTACTCACCAAGGAGTGTTACAAGAGTGAGTGAGAGTCATGTATCTCGCACCCATTTCGTACATTAGACGTAGAACACTCAGACGACTGTCGATGGAGTGGCCGCCTTCAACACAGATCAGCGAGGCGATCTTGCCAGCTTGTATAGCATCCTCAATATCTGGAATCAGGTGAAGCATGCAATTGTGTGTTGATTTTACAACCTTTAATATACCAATTAATATAGTACTTATGAATTTCGTTGCTGCACTGTCTGTTTTCTTAACTTTAAAGCTCCAAGTTGATTTCCTTTGTGTATGATCTACGTATGTTAAAAAGATTTAATAATTCATTTATATATTCTTGTAAAGTAAAGGATTGGAAACAGGTTATTTATAATTGAATAGTCGCTTATTAATTTTAATATTGGGGGCCTAAATTGCCAAATGTTAAGGCAGATTAACTCATTTTTAGATTAAATTCCAATGATTTAATCATTTTGAATGAGCTGATTGTCTGGGCCGCTAATTTTGTCCAATATTAAAATAAAAACTAACTTTGGTAATATTGACACTAAATGCCTAAAGATGACGTTGAATGTTGACGTTGAATTTTAGAAGCTAAGATCGAAAAGTACAAATGGTGACAGATGAAGGATTTTTTAAAACTTATAGTTATTTTAAGAAATTATTTAATTTGATGACAAACGCTTGCAAATACACGGTGACTTGCATATAAATGATACGAAATCTTAAAACTATACTTTCAATATCGCATTACAATTTGCCTACAATATGCAATGTTTAAGTTTGAATTTGTTCTCCTGAAGTTCAGGAAGCGACACTCACCTTGCGCTGACTTAGCGAGCATCAGATCATTGGGATAAGCCTCGACCAGTCTCTTAATGACGTCAATCTGCTCCAGCGTCTGCTCCACAGCATCCTTGTACTGCGCCTTGCAAGACACGTAGGCGACCCAGAACTGAGAGAATAGTCCGAAACACAGCTGTATTAGTCATTAAAGTGATCAACTTTATTAGTGAGGATTCCATTCGGATGATTAGCTGTTCAGAAGTAAATCTGGTCTTTTGACGCAAAGTATTGGTTAATCCCAAAACTAATTTAGCAAATTGTAGTGTATTTTGCCATTTGACTAATGTCATCAAATACCGTTATATTGAAGTTTTCTCTTACAAAATGACACATGTCACAAATATGATAAGATGGATACACAATTACTGAGTTTTTAGATCACCTTCAGAATCATTGCAATAGAATTCCTAAGAGGTACCGAAATTAATCTGTGATTAACAAAACAAAATCGAGACTTCTCAATCTGACCAATCATAATGTCCTTATAATGACGGATCAAATAATAAATTGACTGAATTAAAATTATATTTTTAGTAGAAGATTCTATCAAGATCTTCTAATCTTCACGATCACTAAAGGATGGAATATCCTGGGCGTTCTGCACTTTTAACAATTTAAAAACATCCGCGCTAGATAGCGCCTGTAAAATGTTTCTGATAAAGATTATCATTATGTAGTTGAACTTTTCATATTAGATAGCGCTAGCTCATTGAAGACGTTCGAATGTTTATGTTCAGATTATTTTAGAGAGTGTGATTTCAAAGTGACCAGACAACTGACTTCTTTAAATACAATCGATATCGATTGATTTGCCGATGTCTGCTGTAATTACCACAAGTGAACGGTAATACAATCTACATAAAAAGGCTTCAAGTCTTGATGAAGCCATTGGTGACGCCAATGCGTTGTACAGCAATCACGTGTTCAAAATTTCACTTAGAGGCCAGGAAATTATGATGGGTTGAGTCGACTTGTACAACTAAATTATTAAAACAATGCGCACAAATATCACAATAAATACACGAAAACGCCCAATTCCTCCGACTACATACCTCACCTGGATATCCATACTATACACATCGATACTAGATAGGCAAAAAGGCCTAAGCGCTACTTTTCAAATTGTTCAGGAAACGAAAAAAACTCTTAACTAATTTTTCTGTGTGAGGTTAGAGTTCATTTTTTGTGTGGGTATTAGTTGATCCCCATAAAAAACACTCCGTGTAAAAATACCCGCCAAGTCTCTTCAACTATAAAAAAATAGAAGAAATCTAAAAATTCAACACTGAAAAGAAGTGATATCAAAAAAATGAGCCAAGTCAAAACTTAATTTTAAAAACCAAAATATACTTGGCGCATCGTGTATATAAATAGTATAGAAGCATATGCCAAAAATTAAATGTACCTAAATATATATAATATACCTATAATGCCCTTAAAAACGATGCGCCAAGTATATTTTGGTTTTTAAAATTAAGTTTTGACTTGGCTCATTTTTTGATATCACTTCTTTTCAGTGTTGAATTTTTAGATTTCTTCTATTTTTTTTATAGTTGAAGAGACTTGGCGGGTATTTTTACACGGAGTGTTTTTTATGGGGATATCACTTATTTTTTTAGTTTATTTACACAACTTGTAACACACATCGGAGCAACAATGACCAATTACTTTTAAAAAATACGCCATTTCCGAATTGGTTAATACGAAAAATTGTGTTTGGTGCTCAATATACCTAAGCTTAAAGTGATATTCCATGAAGAATTGCGCAAGCTTCGTTACAATCAGTCCAGCCGTTTTCGAGATATGGTATCACTTCCGGTTTTCAAAATGGCGACTAAAATTACTGCCACATAGAATTTATTTCTATAAATGTTATGTATCATTATAAGCCTTCTGAATATGTAGTTATTGTAGTAAGAGGTCATTTAAATCTAGTTCTTCATTTTCATGACGTCATTTCCGGTTTTGGTAATAGTACATCTCTACTTTAACTATTGATATTCCATATAGATGACCGTCTGAATCATTTGGCGCTGGTTTAATTCCTAACGGTCTAGCTGTTTTCGAGATAATACGTCACTTCCGGTTTCAAAATGGCGGCTTCCTGTTGGTTTTATAAAAAGGCACCTCAGACGCCAAAAGTGCACATGTGGTGAAAATTTCAGCTCGATCGGCTCAGCCGTTTAGGCTGTGGCGGTGATTGCGGTGTTTCCTGATATCATCATCATCATCAGATCAAGATAGGTTTTAAAAGGGGTGTAATTTCACGTTTTTCACGGCCCTCTAGCTCGCAAACGGCATAACATATTGTTCCCTAATTTGGTATATGTAGTGGGGTGGGCCATAGCTCGAAATTAAGATATATCGCAACAATGTGAGATTTTCTAATTTTAAGATCCAGTAGGCCGAAAATGCCGTGTTGTTGCTTACAGTAAAAGTGGTTGGTCTGCTCCTCAGTTTATTATGCATATACGGTATGTTGAGTGAGTGTGAGTGTACGGTACGACTTGGCTGGGTGGAGCGACCGCTCCACTAGATTTATTTATGATTTAATGGACATTGTACAATTCAGTTCAATTTAGTTCAGTCTGAAATAGTAATACATTTGGCGCTTACGCCCCAATTTACTATATCAAATTATAATTTCAATGTCGCTTAAATGCCCTTTAGTGCATATGACAAAATGTATGTCACTGACGCTTACGCCGTGATTAAAGTGTAAATATCTACAAAACTGTTCATATGTCGCTTATGTCCTTTTACCAGATTGTGTAAATGATATTTCAGTTATAGAAATGATAAAATCATTGATTTCTCAAAAAGTGGCGCTTAGGCCCTTTTGCCTATCTAGTATCGACATGCATGTTTTGAACTTGAAAGAATTATACTGGAAGCAAATGAATAACAATTAACTCTTACAAATATGATCATTCTATGTTAAATCCATTGCAACACAGAAACGAACTGACGGACGAACAAACCTGAGAACAGCACCAATGTCATAATATCTTGTGCAAGAAAATTTAAACCCTAGCTTATACGGCTCAATGCTTCATTGAATTCATTGAATTACACCTTTTGGTTCTTATGTTAGCGTCTAGACGCGAAATGAAGCAGAATGCATTATGTGATCTATAACACAAGTTAAATGCTCATAAGGAAAATGGTTTTCCGACTAATTCATCCTGGAAACATCTGGACAGTCAGGTCAGATTGTGACATCAGATGAAACTTCCCTATTGCATATCAAGGAAATGTCACATAGTCTTGTCTACCTGAGCTCCGACTTTTCCTTTGCGAAGTCTCGGAATATCCGTGAAGCAGCTTGAACAGTTCCAAGTGGCAGACTCTGTGAGGTCAGCGGAGAAGTTGAAGTTGGCGAGTTGATTGTTCTCTATGTTCCTTAGATTCCACGGCAAATCATTGTGCCTGCAACATTAACACAACAGCTAAAGTATACGTTGCGCGAGAGAATTAAAATTAATTAACAATTTAGACAGCTTTTCTAAAAATACATAATTTTAAGACAGATCACTGGGTGAATAAATAATTCAACAGAGAGTACTTTCTGATATATAATGGTGCGTTATACTGCCCTGCAACAAGGCTAATGGCGACAGATAAATGACATAAATGACGTTGAAGAATGGACGAGGATGATGCTGGGAAGGAGGTGGTCTTGTCTTTTAGCAGGGGAATCGAACTCAGGACCTCCAGAGTTCAAAGCATCACAGCCTGAGCCAACTTGCTCCTTGCTCTTTCGAATAATTTTGTGACAATAAATGTAAAAAAAAAAACATAGGAACACAGCTTTGTAAGACGAATTCACAACTTCAAAATGTTCAGGTCATATTAAGGTTCTAAGAATTTTCCCCAGTTTTGCAAAGTTCTTAAAATCGTAGAAAGATATGACTAATCTCCGTGTCATCTAAGCAATCTAAACAACACATTTGATTCTACATGTTCTGAAATCTTACCCGTCAATAATAGGCTGTTTAAGAAGCGCATCAGAGCCTTTCCTCGGCGTCTTCATTATTGCCGCATCCATTAGCGCCGGCGCCAATACCAGAGCAAGCAACAAGTAGCACCGCATCTCTGTATAACAAGTAACAATCAATTGCTACGTCAAACACTCTACATTGTTGCAATGCTGTCAAGAACACTGATTTGTGTCATTGAATGAACTATTAGCAGACGGAATTATGGCAACGTCAGATTAGTTTTTAGTAAACTTGAAAATTATTTAAACATGAAACTGATAAAAAGAACGAAGTAAAAAGTTACAACTTGAACTCAATGCATCACCTTATCGCAATGCGAATTAGATTATATTGTAATCGTCAGACGGCCATGTCAAAAATCTCAAAAAATGACCTTTCCATTACACTTCATAAAATGTCCATCGGAAGAGCTTTCCGCTTTAATCACATGCAACGTAAAATGCTTGTAGATATCTCAACTTGTGACCGATGACAACTCTAGAAATGACGTATTTAACCTGTCGGAACTGATTAAGCATGTGCAATGACAATTACTTTAGTCATTACTTCGCCTTGACTCAGTCCAGCTGACAAATTGCTAACTGTAATTTAATAGTTATTTCGTAATCTGGTTGAAGAGTCAGTTGCGTAAACATTGGAGATTTAAAATATTTCCAATAGTTCTAACTTTTGTAACTTTTATTCAAACTATGAAGATTTTGAAAAAAACTTAATTCCGCTCCTTTTCAGATTGTTGACGAGATTTTTTTTTTTTTAAGCGACCAAGTTGTAGAGATTTAGGCTCCTAGTTTCCTTATTTAGACATTTAAGCGATTAGTGTTTGCATATAAGAGTCCAAATTTTAAAATTGAAACCCTAACTTAAATTTAGGCCGTACACATAATACGAAATCATCTCTCTAAAAATTGTCGCTTCTTTACATCGTCAACAATGTGAAAAGAGACGGTGTTTTATCTCATTTGTTCGGAATATTTAATATGATATGTCATATTTATTCTCTTATGGAATTTTTAATTCTAATGTCTATTTTATTTTGTGTATCGTCTGAATCGATCTGCATTTGTATCATTTGTTTTTAAGTGCCTTAGGTATTAGGACTTTTTGTGTGGAAAAAAGTTTTTATTGGTAGGACTTTTTTGACAAATGAAATTGTTGAATCACATGATCCTGTTCAAAACTCGACACGAGAGCGCGGTTATGTTTCACTTTCATATCATTATGTTTGAACGGTTTGATCCGAGAATTGCATACAAAATCACAAACAAAACAAAGAAACAAATCAAATAGAGAAAGTGGCATAATAGTCCGCAGTAACGCTCGCTATAAATGTATACATTTTGTAAATGAGTACCTAAATGTTTCCAAAATCTGTGTTCTCCACTTACTTGCTAGCCGCGTGGACTTGCTCGCCTTCCCAGCTGTCGAACACTTACTGATTGCGCTGAGTGAAGGTGGAGTGACTCTCTAGCGTGACAAGATATACGCTGTCATTGAGAGGGTATAATCAGACTAATAATCACCAGGGAATGTCCGACATTATTGCGTAATTGCATAATTACTCGACACAGCACGAGTGCACGGATGCAAAAGACTTTTTCACTCAGTTATTCTGTGTGTGTGTAGGATAATACTTATGATTGCGGGTTTCATTATTTTAGGGGTATAATTAAGAATAATGTGACATAATTATCATGATGTAATGGTATGGTTAACTAGTAGGTACTTAGAGTTCTCAAGGTTGGGAATTACTGTTTTTGTACTTTGGCAAAACGGACGTTTTCAAAACAAATATTACTTAATAAGTATACGATAAAGAGCAATTTGAGTCTAGGTTATCTTCCAAACTGAGTAAATTTCGTGGTTATCCTTATTAGTCTCACTTTTCATACGCACTCTTTTCATCGTCTCCCATACAAAATAATGCATTGTATAAAAAATATCAAATTTATTAATAGAATATTTTGATGTAAGTATTGTTTCGTGTTGAAAATTTTATTGTAATATTTTTTCGTCACCAATTCAAGATACAAACGAGTTCAAATTGAAGGTCATGGAGGTTGAAATATTTCTCCTTTGTGAGAACAATAATTAGGATGTTTTTCGGGGATTCCCTGCGGCAGATCGTTTCACCTGCGGCACACGCAGTGCAAAACATGCGTTGATCATAGCTGTGAGAGAATCCTCATACATTCTGCAGGAACCAGTTCATTGTTTGTTTCCAAGTAGTAGTATCCCAGAAAAAAACACTCCGTGTAAAAAAGGCAGCCAAGTCTCTTTACTTAAAAAAAAATCAACACCGAAAAGGAGTGATATCAAAAAAGGAGCCAAGTCAATGACATTTCCAAATATTTAATCGTATCTTTGAAATAAAAGTATAAACACCGAGAAATACTTTACAAAAGGACTTGGCGCATCGTTTTTTTAAAGACATCATTCTATCCTAAAAGTGGAAAGATTATTAACAAGTAGGTATACATATTCCTCTTTTTATTTGAGCCAGGATCTATGAATCAAGCTACTTTTGGTAATGGCTATTTTATAATTTTGTAATGGCGATAGAAGAAAAATGTCATGCTGTAATAGAAGTTATAATAAGGGAGGTAGAATTAAATAACAAGGAAGTGGGCTCATATATATTCTTATAGCACTGTTAATATGGTGATATTAGAAGGATATCTTTTCATAATTTGATCATGACTGAGGGAAATCATGAAAAGTTGTCAAATAATTATTAACTATTTATAGAACACTATTATATTATGGAAGTATATTATTATGGTATATATTATACCATTATATGGTATATATTATTATGGTTTTAATAGTTGTTCAATGTGACTTCACTGTGTACTTTGTGAAATGTATTGTTATAAAATGTGGATTAATAGAAATGTATTTCATTGTGAGAAGGTGTAACACATGAGACTTAATTATGTTGACCACGAAACAATAATATGAAGATAACTATTGTATATTTATTACAAATATAGGCAACACGTTTCATCGCGTACATATTCAAATAGAAAATATTTTACAGTAGGTATGTAGGTATAATATGTAATTGAAAGTTGTGTCCCTATTATTCTAAAAATTCTAAATTACGGTTGTATATAAATGGCATATGCTTATGAATAGAAAAATGTCTTTAAAAAAACGATGCGCCAAGACCTTTTGTAAAGTATTTCTCGGTGTTTATACTTTTATTTCAAAGATACGATTAAATATTTGGAAATGTCATTGACTTGGCTCCTTTTTTGATATCACTCCTTTTCGGTGTTGATTTTTTTTTAAGTAAAGAGACTTGGCTGCCTTTTTTACACGGAGTGTTTTTTTCTGGGATATCACTTCTTTTGTTAGTTTATTCATACAGCTTGTAGCACATGTCCGAGCAAGGACTAATTTCTTTAAAAAAATACGCCTCAACCGATTAGGATAGGTACTAAGAAATTACAATCGGTCCAGCCGTTTTCGATATATTATAACGTCCCTTCCGGTTTTGAAATGGCGGCCGAAATTAATGTCGTCTTGAATTCATAATTATTAGTCATACTATTTCCAAAATTTGGTTGCAATCGGTACAGCCGCTTTCGATAATGACGTCACTTCGGTTTTAACAATGGCGGCCGAAAATAATGTCGTCTTTAATTCATAATTATTAGTCCTACACATTTCCAAAATTTGGTTGCAATTGGTACAGCCGTTTTCGATATATGACGTCACTTCCGGTTTTGACAATGGCGGCCGAAAATAATGTCGTCTTTATTTCATAATTATATTAGTCCGACATAATTCTAAAATTTGGTTGCAATCGGTACATCCGTTTTCGATATATGACGTCACTTCCGGTTTTAACAATGGCGGCCGAAATTAATGTCGTATTGAATTCATAATTATAAGTCCTACACAATTCCAAAATTTAGTTGCAATCGGTACAGCCGTTTTCGTTATATGACGTCACTTCCGGTTTTAGAAAATGGCGGCCGAGAGCACTGCAACCTTATATTTATAATTATTTACAATGTATGTTTACTAAATATCTATTTAAAAGTATAAAGTGGTGAATTTAGTGTCCTTTAGAATATTAATGACGTCATTTAGCATTTTTATGACGTCATTTCCGGTATAGGTAATAAGAAAACAATTTAGTTTTATCTAGTTGATACTTCATGAATGACCTTCTGATTTCAATAGCGCTAATTTCCGTCAAATCGCTCATGCCGTTTTCAATATATGACATCACTTCCGGTTTCATTTAGTGGTTCCTGCCGCCATTTCCGGTACCAATAATTTGTATATTCATTTATCCCAATTGATTTTTCAAATAGATTGCAAAATGAATATACAGGAGCTAGTTCAGTGGCAATCGGTACAGGCGTTTTCGATGTATGACGTCACTTACGGTTTCAGGAATGGCGGCCGAGAACACTGTGTATTGAAATTATAATTTTGTATTGTCTTTGTTACAATGTAAGATAATGATATGTGTATTTAAAGTATAATTTGATGAAATAAGCTAAATATTGCAAATGTATGACGCCACTTCCGGTTTAGAATATAAGAAAATTATATTTTAAAGTAACATACTTCATATAGATGACCACCTAAATCGAATGGCGCTAATTTCGTTCTAATCGGTCCAGCCGTTTTTCATATATGACGTCACTTCCGGTTTAAAAATGGCGGCACAAAAAATCACAAGAGGCAAGGTATCATCAGACGCCAAAAGTGCACATGTGGTAAACATTTCAGATCGATCGGTTTAGCCGTTTAGGCTGTGGCCCTGTCAACAATGTTTCCTGATATCTGAATCATCATCATCATCATCATCATCATCATCATCAGATAGCTTTAAGAAGGGGTATAATTTCACTGTTTTCATGGCCCTCTAGCTCGCAAATGGCAAAACCTATTGTACCCAAATTTGGTATATGGGGTGGGGTGGGCCATAGCTCGAAATTAAGACATTTCACAACAATGTGAGATTTTCCAATTTTAAGATCCAGTAGGCCGAAAATGCCATGTTGTTGCTTACAGTAAAAGTGTTTGGTCTGCTCCTCAGTTTATTAGGCATTTACGGTATGCTGAGTGAGTGTGAGTGTACAGTACGACTTGGCTGGGTGGAGCGACCGCTCCACTAGATTTTATTTTAGTGTTTAGTTTATACCAAACGGACGATGATGATGATAGGGAGACAACCAAGATAAATATTGGTGGGTGTAAATGGGAATAATTCGGGCATGCTATTATTATTGAATCTACCCAACATTTTTCTCAAAGTTCATAAGGCATCATTGAATGTGCTAAAACATAAAATAAATAATTGATATTCGGATTTAATATTCGGTATAAAAGGATTTGCCAAAGATCCCACTCACATCGTACGTACATATTTTAGCACATATTCGAGAAATTGATTTATTACTTATTAATTATAGCTATAGGTACATACATGATGCCTTTATATTATTGAAGAATAATTCCTAATGGTTTGCACCTCTAGGAATGTAGTAAAACTAAAACCTGCACTATGCCAAGTTTCTAACTGGATCAGTAAGGTGCATATGGTGTCATGTCAAGCGACTTCGCCTGCATTGAAACCAGTTCAATGGCATTGCTTTGCTTGATGAATCAAGTAAAAGTCAACTTCAAGAACATAGTGGAATCTGTTACTGGAGAAGTTTGTAGATGGCCGCAGCGAGCGCTCCAGTCACCCACATTGAAGGCGCCATCTTGTTGCCAGCCCCAGTCCTGAAGACAAATCAAACCCATCTTCTACATCGGTACGGAAATGCACTCGAAGGTAAATATTGGATTCATTCAAATAATTCAAAATTATGAACATTTTTAAAATAATTATAATTTTTATTTTTGTTCGAACTCGTGTGAAAGCTGAAATGTCTTGATGTTTATAATTTTGAATGGTACTAAAATTATTGCGATATTTTGGAAATATTTTCTCCAGTGTTTACTTTCAAGTACAGCCGACTCTATAATTATCTCACTTTGGTATAGTTTGAAAATACCGATAGTAGAAAAATGATGGGCATGTTTGATTCAATGAGAGAAAAACAGAAATATGTGTTGTCAATCATTATGAAGTACTGTAAAGACGGGTTCATGTTATTAAATAAATCGAATAGCTTTTTAATTATATTCCAATAAGCTGATAAAACTCCAATTTGTAGCTAATCAACTTCTGTCATGAGACAATATAATCATTTATAATCTTATCGGTCTGTAGACAAACGATCACAAACAGTTGATTTGCTTAGTATTTTTTGCTCTGTTGACGAAAACTTTAGGACCAAAAAAACAGATTATATTTTATCAGCAAACCGAGTGGAACAATCTGTTAGTGTTATCAACATATTAATCAACTTGTAGCTGCTTAAAAGTTGGACAACACATTGTCAAAATAATAGTTTTAATGAGGAACATCTTGAAATCTGCAGGTAGACATGTAGGGTCAACTCCAAGAGAAAGGTACACACTAGCAGTTAGATTACCTGCATGACTGGTTTAGCAGCATTGCCAGTAGGTAGAGACCTCCTGTATCTAGGCAACACAACTAACGCAGCTGTACTGCGGTGTAAGTACAGGGTTTACCTTTCACTTGCAGGGGTGTTACTTTACTTGAACATCTCTCATCCATCCAGCCAATGCGGCAATGGATTGCATTCGATTTGTTTTGCTATTGGCTAGAATAGACAGATGTACGTGTATATCTCATAATGAAAGTTACACATCAAGCTACTGGTTTTATCTTACTCTGACACGATGTCTGTGCGGCATTGGGTGTTCTTCCCGAGGTCTTCCTCCGGGATCAGTATCTCTACTGGAGTATCTGTCCACTCATCTCGCACCTACAACAACAACAGCATCAGTAACAACAACAATAACATAATCTTCTAGTCAGACTGTAAGAAGAAACTCACTTTCTCAACTTGTTCCAGAACTCTGATCAGGTTCCCGCCAGCCAGCGCTGTCAGTCTTGCTTCAGTCCACTCCGGATCACTCTCCAGCAGTTTGTCGAACAAGTCCGGGTACTTGGACACATCTTCCAGACCTTCGGGCATTCTGGGAAACAAGATTAGTACACGTCATCACTTTCTGTGAGCTTTCATTTGGACAGGTTTGTAGAGGTTTCTCAATGCGAATTTATTTTACACAATTATCAAAAAGGGAGCGGTCAAAGGGTGGAAAAGGGTCTCGGGGGTCGTCTAATCAGCCGAGGATTAGACGGTACCAAAACTCCGAGAAATGCCCGCGGGTTTTAACCTATACCATCAAATCCTACTCCCACGTCCACGAAGACATGAGTCGCGTGACCGCTGGGCAATGTATGGCATGCAATGGATGCATGTCATATAGCAGACGGGAGAGGGTGCATGCGAGTTCCCGGCGCATTCAAACTGGGGCCAATCGGCTAAGGGAACAAACCCCTACAGAAAATGCTGGTCCTCCAGGTTGGGGGTTTGGGCATAAGGCTAGCTCCCTTATCTCAGTAAAAGACGAACAATGCTAAGAAACCCAACGATAAGCCTCGGAAACCAACGGACGGAAAACCTTATAGACGAACAAAGCTAAGAAAACGGACATTGAATTTTGGAACATGGAACATTCAGGGGATAAGTACCAAACAACATGAAGTCTTCCAGCAATTAGAGAAGTATAACATAGATATTGCCACTCTGACGGAGGTAAAGAAGAAAGGGAGAGGTAGTGAGGAGATTGGAGAGTATCTGTTTTTCTACAGTGGGGTCGCAAAAGAACGAAGGGCGAAGGCCGGTGTAGCAATTGTGGTAAACAAGAAATTTAGGAAGTTTATCAAGAATTGGGAGGAGACTTCTGAGCGGATAATGAAAGTGGAGATGGAGATATGGGGTCACTGTTTGGTTGTTGTTGCTGCTTATGCACCAACGGACGATTCTAACAAGGCAGTTAAGGATGCGTTTGAAAATGACCTCATCACCCTCTTGAGTCAAGTAAGTAGTAGAAAGGAAATACTGCTAATGGGGGACTTGAATGGAAGAACTGGAAGGAAGGAAGATGATCTGGTGGTTGGAAGATTTGGGGAGAATGTTGTGAATGATAACGGAGAGCGACTAATAGAACTGTGTGGTGCATTGGATTTGAAGATAATGAATGGATTCTATCAGCATAAGCAAATTCATCAGTACACTTGGATGCAACCGACGAGAAACTTGAGATCGATTATAGACTATGTGATAATGAGACAAAAATCAGAGCTCAAGACTATGGACGTAAAAGTAGTTAGAGGGGCTGAATGTGGCACGGACCACATGTTTGTAAAAGCCAGAGTTTGGATTAAATACAGACATCATGCTACAACGGGGATGCAACAACCAGACCAGGGAAGAGTCGAGGGAAAGAGGTATAAGTTACACCTGTTGCGAGACGACTCTATCAGATTTCTGTATAAGTTACGTCTAGCACAGAAATTAAGCCAAGCAGGGGAGAATGAGACAGTAGAGCAGAGTTATAGCAGAATGAAACGAGCGATTCATGAAGCGGCGAGTGAAGCACTCGGGGAAGAGGAGTCTAAGGAAAGGACGGTGTACTGGTGGAACACAGAAGTAGAAAACATCATAAAAGAGAAAAGGCAGCTATATCAGAAGTGGTTGGTGAGTCAGGATAGAGAGGATAGGAAGCAGTATGCAAGAGCGAGCAGAGAAGTAAAAAAAACAGTCGTTAAAGCAAGAAATGAAGCCTGGAATAAAAGGTGCGATGAAATTGATAGACATATAGGAGGTACTAGGGCTAGAGAAGCATGGAAGACTATTAAGGATTTGAGGCAGGATACGCAATATAAATCCAAGGTACAGATGATTGGGATAGAAGAGTGGAGGGGGTACTACGAGAAAATGTTAAACGAAGATCGGAATGAGTACATGCAAGGGTGGAATATCTTACCTAGGCAGAGGCAGAATGTAGCAATTGGTGTAATAACCAAGAGAGAAATTTACCAAGCCCTGAGACGCACAAAGAATGGGAGAGCACCAGGCCCTGGAAATGTTTCAATAGAATTGGTGAAGAATAGTCCAGAAGGAGTCATAGAAATCCTACAAGACATCTTTAATAGATGCTTGATTGACGCTGAGCATGTACCAGAAGAGTGGAAGGTTGGATACATGAGCTCTATCTACAAGAAAGGATCCCGAACGGACTGTCATAATTATAGAGGAATCAACGTAACTGCATCTATTGGAAGATTGTATGGGCGTATTATAAAGACTAGATTGGAGCAAGAAGTTACCATTGGAGAAGAACAGTGCGGTTTCACAGCGGGGCGCTCATGTGTGGATAATATTTTCACCTTGAGGCAGCTAGTGCAAAAAAGGGTAGCGAGAGGCAGGGAGACTCATTTGGTGTTTGTAGATCTAGAAAAAGCGTATGACACAGTGCCGTTAAAAAGGATGTTTGAGGTGTTATACGACAGCACTATTCCTCATGCATATGTGGACACCATAAGAGACCTGTATGAAGGACAGAGGAGTGTAGTGAAAGTAGGAAATCGCATGTCCAGTAGCTTCGAGATTACGAAGGGTTTGCGTCAAGGGTGCTGCCTCTCACCTTCTCTATTCAAAATCTATATAGATAAGGTTTTGCAAGAATGGCAAGCCAAGTGTAGATGGATGGGTGTGCCTGTGAATGGAGATTACCTGCATTCCCTTCTCTTTGCTGATGACCAAGTAGTGGTTGCATTGGACGAGGACGACTGCAATTATATGATGCGGAAATTATCAGAAACATACGAAAAATGGGGTTTAAAAATCAATTTTGACAAGACCAAATACTTGGTGGTAGGGGGAGAAGGTAATGACATGGACGTGGATGGGAAGGAAGTGAAAGAGTGCCGAGAGTATAAGTACTTAGGATCTATTTTTTCATCGGAGGGAAGTAGTCGGAGAGATATTAGCAGCCGGATAATCCAGGGAAGACAAGCGGTTCAGAAGCTGAACTCGATGTGGTGGTCTGAACAACTGCAGAAGCCTACAAAGAATAGAATTTATAGCAGCATTGTACAAAGTATTCTTACATACGGATCTGAGACCTGGGAAGTAACGAAGAGGGATGAAGAGAGGTTGATGGCGGTTGAAATGGATGCGCTCAGAAGAAGTTGTAGGGTGTCAAGAATTGAGCATATTAGGAATGAACAGATACGGAGATGGATGAAGAAGGAAGAAACAGTGGTAGAGGAGATAGAGCGAAGGAGATTGTGCTGGTATGGACACTTAAGAAGAATGGATCCCCATAGGTGGCCCCTGAAGATATGGCATTGGACCCCTCCAGAGAGGAGGAAAAGGGGCCGACCGCCGAGAGAATGGCAAGAAGATGTAAAGGAGGCAATGGGGAGAAGAAACTTGCTGGAAGATGGTTGGATGGACAAGGAGAGGTGGCGATTGGGGTGTGAGAAACGGCCTGTGCTGTAAAATACTCACAATATATATATATATCAAAAAGGGCCATGATAAAAGTTGAACATTTGAACTTCTATCAAAGTATTTGAATGCATAATGCAAAATCTTGAAATAATGTTTTGAAATGGGAAGTTGTGTGGGTGAACTCGCCTAGTGACACCGTCGTAGTCGCCTCCGATGCCGACATGGTTCCACCCTGCCACTGTGCGGATATGGTTGATGTGATCTGAAGAGAGACATAAGAATACTCTCACTGGAATGGTTCGGGACGGCCGCAAAAATACAAGTTTACACGGTTCAATGTTTCACCCAATTCATTAGTTAGAAATGGATAATATCATGTACCTAACGTAATACTTATTTTGCTTCAAGTTAACATCTATGGCTACATTCATTGAACCAAAAGGTTTGACTCTTTAATGAAACGTTGAACAGTGAAAACGCTTGAGTATACCAACATATTGACCACCTCTTCTGCTAACAATCAAATAATAATACTTATAAGGTAATGACAAGAAGCTCCTCTGCAGGAAGGGTAGATACATTGGTTTCAGATAATATACAATAGAGATTCAGTTGGTCCTGAAGGCAAAGTGAATAGAAAACATGGCTGCTATACACAAGAAGCATAGTGTATCCACTGTATGCAGTTGCCATGTTAACCAAGTGTATAAGATTTTGTCATTGGAGGCGAACCTTGATCTGATCGACGCGACCTCCTTCATGCATTAGCGGCAAAAAGTTGAACTAAAAGATGACGTCACGAACTCCAAAACAACAGGCAATGTTAGTAGTTCTCTATTCTGCCGCTACGCTCGCATCGTTCCATAAAGTAGGTCGTTGGTGTTACACGTTTTGCCATGCAGTGGAATCACCATACATTCTATGTATACAAGGCTGTGTTTTCTATCCACTCTGCTGAAGGTGTAGTGAAGAATGAATCGGTAAGAGCCCTGGCGATATTACCAAAAGTTCTCAATGAGATGACGACCGACGAATGCGTGACGGCTGGCAAGGAAAGACTAGGAAACATGGCTCAAGGAAGCGAGATACTTCGTTTTGTCTTACCGACAACGTCATCAATTGTAGCTTTCTTCGTGGAATCGCATTGGACATATGTTGCGTAGAAGTTGACCATCACGACACCTCCATTGGCAGCCTAAAAGTTTCATCGTCATCGTTACTTTCTGCCATAACCAGGTTTAAAACGGGTCCATTCGTCCCCTTACTTCCAATGTCTCTGGATGATTGGAAAGAAAGATTCGACGTTTGCAATGAAGTGATTCGAAGTCGGTAACCCAACATTCCACCATCACTCTTCGCGATTTAATCCATAACACGATGTTTTGCCATGAGTGATTACTTCTGCACTTACCATCATTCCAAGTACATCGTCTTTGACATTGCGATGATGGTTGCATAACTCCCAGGCAGAAGAGTGAGAGAAGATGACTGGAGCTTTAGTCTCAGCCAAAGCATCTTTCATTGTCTGAGCAGAGACGTGGGACAGATCCACCATCATGCCCAGCCGGTTCATCTCCTTGATCACATTCTAGAAAGAAAAGCAATAAGTCAACTAGTCGCACAAACTGATCCCTTAAAACCAGATGGGTGCAACTGGAACAACTGGATTTGAAATACTATGATACATAGCAATTGCATTGGCCTTGTCCAGAAAGAGTTTATGTAACCTTTGGGTGTATCAAGCGGCCAAATTTCATACAGAATGTAACATCTAGAACATAATTCAGATAAAAATCAAAATCAAAATTTTTTATTTTTTTTAATTACATTTATTTCACTCTAGTTTTGAGGGATTTAGCCAATCTGCTCACAAGAAGCTAATGCGGCACTCCTAGAGAGCCTTTATAAATGCAGGCCTTGCCAACAAGATGTCCTGAACTGACCAACCGTAAGGATCCTGCAACTGTATACTGGAGTTTACACGAACATGTTTACAACAAGTGAGGTGCCGCTCTTTGCCTACCTTGCCCCAAGTACTGAGTCCGTCGTGCTCGACAATGCCACCCACACCGTCAGCAGGAGATCCGTCGGCCCTGGAGGAAGAGTGTTCTTTTAAGAATATTCAACTGAAGTAAGGCCATACAAAATTATATAGATGTAATAATAGTATTGTTCATGCTTGTTTCAATAGTTGTTAACAAACCAAGTTACAAGAGTGAGTGTTACAATTGAGTGTTACAAGAGTAAGTGTTACACGAGTGTTTTATGAGTGAGTGTTTCAGGAGTGAGTGTTACAAGAGTGAGTGTTACATGCGTGAGTGTTACATGCGGGAGTGTTACATGAGTGTTACAATAGTGACTCACCAAGGAGTGTTACAAGAGTGAGTGATGGTCATGTATCTCGCTCCCATCTCGTACATTAGACGTAGAACACTCAGACGACTGTCTATGGAGTGGCCGCCTTCAACACAGATCAGCGAGGCGATCTTGCCAGCATCTTGAGCATCTCTGATGTCTGAAATCACATGAGTCGATATCGTGCCAGACTTTGTTATTTGCTTAAAAATTTTATCGGGTTTGATGGATCGATTCAGAACGTCATAACAAACTTGCATTTCATTCACTTAGCAAACCACTGGTCATACAAATCATACTCCTTAATTTCAGCAAATAAATCAGACTTTGGCTGACAATCATTAGATTGTGAAATATGATTTTTGTTGATAACCTCAGATAGGTGGACGTGAATAAATACCAACTACAATATGAAAAGATTTTCCTCGAGTGTGACTCGAACCCACGAATCATTAGAATCATTAGAATCATTATAGATTCTGGGTTTCCGTTTTCTTGCATCGGGTTCGTTTCAAAATGTTTTAATCAATGAAAATAAATGTTTCAGATATGCCCATTTCGTTCGGAGTGGAAAGTTCACCTTGCGCTGACGTGGCGAGCATCAAATCATTGGGATAAGCAACGACCAGTCTCTTGATGACGTCAATCTGCTCCAGCGTCTGCTCCACAGCATCCTTGTACTGCGTGGTACACGGCACGTAGGCGACCCAGAACTGCAGGACAGATCAGAGACGTGTTTCTACAGGGTGGCTGCATCTGACGTCACAACGAAATCAGAATCTGACTGGGAAAAGCCTGAAGCTTTTTTTTGTATAGTCCAATGTTATTTGGCTTTCACTGAAACAACAATTTGTGCATGTTTGTGCGTTTTTTGGATGTGCAAATCGTGGATTAAGGCAAGACAAAGTATCATTCTTTATGAATTGGCAGTGGTGACGGTTTGTTCCGATGAATGTGCTGGTGACCCTGATAAGGGCCGTTCGCGACGTTTCGAAGGAGTTACTTCCTTCGAAAGTTACTTCAAAAAGTTACTTCCGTTCGAAACGTCGCGAACGGCCCTTATCAGGGCCACCAGCACATTCATCGGAACAAACCGTCACCACTGCCAATTCATTACACGATGGTTCCGAAAACGTCCACGACATTATCATTCTTTAATTTTCCAGGTATGGAGAAAGATTTGGGGTCAAAATAAAATAAAAATAAACGAAATTCGATATAATGTGTAAATAAGTGCACAAAAACTTTTTTAAACTACAGCTAATAAAAATTATGCGGTATTTATTCACATTTCAATATGGCGGCTTGTTTTATTACTACCATAGCAACGCATAGCAACCACACACAGGGAGATTCAACTATCCTATAAAGATACATAATTGCTATCAAATCATGGTGGTTTAAATAGTACTATGATCAAATGATGCAAATACCTGAGCTCCAACTTTTCCTTTGCGAAGTCGTGGCAAATCAGTGAAACAAGAAGAACAATTCCAAGTAGCAGATTGATCTAGATTAGCAGAAAAATTGAAGTTTGCCAGTTGATTTTTCTCAAGTTTTCTTAGATTGTAAGGCAAATCGTTGTGGCTGTAACCAAAACATAAACCTCGTAAAACCCGCAAGAATAACCGACTGTGAGAAGGAATTCACACGAGTCTTACCCGTCTATGATGGGCTGAACGTCTAAAGCATCCGAACCTTTCCTCGCTGTCTTTATCCCAGCAGCATCCATTAGCGCCGGCGCCAATACCAGAGCAAGCAACAAGTAGCACCGCATTGCTGTAACACCAGTTCTTTTAAAATGTTACAAATAATTTGAAATTATAATCACTAACCTATATATTTTATAATATGTTTATTTTTAAAATATGAGGGCAAAGTTAGTGAAAAATGTGAAATAAAAGTTAATCTTTATTCTCAGAATGTATGTTCAACTATTATTTTGAGAATCTACCTAGATTTTAAAGCGTGATCACACATATCTAAACGAAGATCGTTTTTCGCAATTAATATAGGTACAAATTATATTTTTGGAAGCAATATCATGGATATTATTGCAAAAGGATATTTAACCAAGTAGAGGATTTGGCTGAAACTTAATAATAACATTTTATAAAATCTTTGTCTTACTCTTAACCACCTAGCCGAATTTCAAATTGATCGGTTGAACCCATCAGAAGAAAAATATTTTGAACTTTGAACCAAACAATGGATTTCGAAATAATTTGGGTTTGCAAAACACAGGACCCTTACCTAATATCGCCAATATTTCAGTAGCACCGTGTTACTGTAGCACGATCGGCTAGTTGCCATGGCGACAATGGTAACTCCTATGGCTAAAACTTTTAAAACAAAAGTTGTGCTACAGTAACACGGTGCTACTGAAATTTGGCGATATTAGGTTAGGGTCCAGAGTTGGTACTTACATGTATGAAAAATTTCAGCGCAATAGGAAAAGCGCCTATGCCGGCAGTAACAGACAAACAAACAAAAACAGAAGTCTTTGCCTAAGAGCGTATAGGAGTCGCTCACTAAGCTCGCTCAATTAAATATTTGTTGAATATTTTCTGTCAGACTCTCACAAGGAACTCATGGGAATAATTAAGAATTATATCTTGTGACAATGATTAATGAGAATCAAAATGTTCGGCTGACAAATTCTCCGGACCTGATTTCGAGCATTAGATAAATAAACTTAAATATTCTTTTAAATCTAAGAATCTTAAGTTTTTTAATGCGACATAAATAAATACTAGGAAAATGCTCAGTGTAGCGCGTTGATGAGCGAGCACGGGTACGTGCAAATTCTCGAACCGGAAATGCGTACACAACGTACAGAAAACATAAACATCCACAAATCAGATTCAATTCAATTGGCACTGGAAAACATTAATTTCGATACTTCATTTCTGACAGCTATTAAAAGTGTCAATAAGTTCATACGTTCTTAACTGATTGGGATGAAAATTTGTAAAATAAGAGACAATGTTGGTCTGAATGACCATGCAAAATATGAGTTTGATCACATTTATTGAAGACCATTTTCATTTTTCAACCTATTAGGAGATGTTTATTTAAATTTTAACCAATTAATGGATTTCAAAACAAATTAGGGCCTGCAAACAGAAAAGGTTGTCTCTACATGTGTGCAAAATTTCAGATCGATTGGTGAAACGGTGCGACTTCTATTGCTCCAGATAACAGAAAAAAAAACAGAAAAAAACAGAGGTCCGTGTCAAAAGAGTCAAAAGGAGTCGCTCGCTTCGCTCGCTCAACAACATTTTAACTTCAAATATTCTCTTTCCACCATCATTTTGGTAATTCAATTTATAATACAAGTTTTTTTCTATAAGAGGAATACTTTGGTAATAAATGTTACCCATCGTTGATATAAAAGAAATTGTATAATTTGCTTGCTTTAAACGTAAAAGTTTTCCAAAATACGATGTTATTTTTATTTACAAATAACACTTGAAATACTATGTTTCACAACTTCAAAAGTTATTACAAAACGTTGAAATTTTGCGTTTTATAGAAATATATTAATTACTTAGTAGTCACACTTCAGCTGCTGACAGGCTCTCTTCAGGCAGACGACAAATCACTCACTGATTCTGTCAGGTACTCGACTCATCACAATAATCCAAACGATTAAGATTCAGATAGCTTAATTAAGTATCATAATGACAAATGATCATCAATCAATTTGGTAGCTTATTGATCCTTATGATAATGTGATTAGATGTACAAGCAAGAAGTGATGATGTTAGAGAGAGAGAGAGACTCTGTTCCTTAACTGAGATGAAACGCTGAGGGAGAATCGGTGTGTGCAAAGGATATTGAATGGGGGTTGATTCTGGATGTTTCATTTTCTTTTCACTTATACACTTATTATGTTTAAGATTTTCTTATAATATTTTCACTTTTATAGTTCTGCCTCCACGTTTACATTTTCTGAGTTCTTGACCGAAATAGTCCGAAGGGCGAAGATAAACTAAAGTTTCCTCAAGTGCCGAATTAATTCTTAATAATTGTGAAAGGTGAAGATAATTCCCGATTCAGTTCTGGTTTCCTAATTCGGGATCAATATACGGGATTCAGTCTTGGAATGATTGTAGGTATAGAATGGAGAATAGTGGTTCGTATTTGTAAAATTATTTTCAATATCATCAATACATTTGAAGAAGTCCGAGGAATTTACCTAGAAAACTATTCTTCAACAAGAATACATGTAGTATTTCTCACCCAGGTAATTCCAGCAAACTTTTTAAAAATAAATTCGCTTTATAAGATTTCCACATTATTATTGTATGCGTTAACATTATTAAATTAATTATTAATATAATATTCAAATTAAAGAACGAAACTATCACATATTGTTCTCAGTATATTTTTATTTTGGATCGTATAATGTCGGATTTTGATGTTGTCAACAAGAATGTATTGTTGAATCTTCTACTGCAGTAGTTTGTAAATGGCCGCTGTCAGCGCTCCTGCCACCCACATTGACGGCGCCATTCTGCTGCCACCCCCTTGACTGAAAGCAAGAGACGTCATAACAGAATGTATTGTTAATCTTCTACTGCAGTAGTTTGTAAATGGCCGCTGCCAGCGCTCCTGCCACCCACATTGACGGCGCCATTCTGCTGCCACCCCCTTGACTGAAAGCAAGAGACGTCATATCAGAATGTATTGTTGAATCTTCTACTGCAGTAGCTTGTAAATGGCCGCTGCCAGCGCTCCTGCCACCCACATTGAAGGCGCCATTCTGCTGCCACCCCCTTGACTGAAAGCAAGAGACGTCATATCAGAATGTATTGTTGAATCTTCTACTGCAGTAGCTTGTAAATGGCCGCTGCCAGCGCTCCTGCCACCCACATTGACGGCGCCATTCTGCTGCCACCCCCTTGACTGAAAGCAAGAGACGTCATAACAGAATGTATTGTTAATCTTCTACTGCAGTAGTTTGTAAATGGCCGCTGCCAGCGCTCCTGCCACCCACATTGACGGCGCCATTCTGCTGCCACCCCCTTGACTGAAAGCAAGAGACGTCATATCAGAATGTATTGTTGAATCTTCTACTGCAGTAGCTTGTAAATGGCCGCTGCCAGCGCTCCTGCCACCCACATTGAAGGCGCCATTCTGCTGCCACCCCCTTGACTGAAAGCAAGAGACGTCATATCAGAATGTATTGTTGAATCTTCTACTGCAGTAGCTTGTAAATGGCCGCTGCCAGCGCTCCTGCCACCCACATTGACGGCGCCATTCTGCTGCCACCCCCTTGACTGAAAGCAAGAGACGTCATAACAGAATGTATTGTTAATCTTCTACTGCAGTAGTTTGTAAATGGCCGCTGCCAGCGCTCCTGCCACCCACATTGACGGCGCCATTCTGCTGCCACCCCCTTGACTGAAAGCAAGAGACGTCATAACAGAATGTATTGCTGAATCTTCTACTGCAGTAGTTTGTAAATGGCCGCTGCTAGCGCTCCTGCCACCCACATTGAAGGCGCCATTCTGCTGCCACCCCCTTGACTGAAAGCAAAAGACGTCATAACAGAATGTATTGTTAATCTTCTACTGCAGTAGTTTGTAAATGGCCGCTGCCAGCGCTCCTGCCACCCACATTGAAGGCGCCATTCTGCTGCCACCCCCTTGACTGAAAGCAAAAGACGTCATAACAGAATGAGCGGTATCAGCTGTCATCATTATGGAGACGGGTTCAAGATATAAATAAAACGACCGCTCCAATAAGAAGATAAATCACAGATTTGTAACTAATCGACGCTGCGAGGATCAAATCAAGACAGTAATCTAAATAATCAGAAGAGAGATCAACTAAATTGATTTTACTTCAAGTATCATGATCTTTACGCAAGGTTTAGGAACACATAAACAGCTGTTTTTATAATTTTCATATCCGAGTACAATCATCTGTTATCTACAAACTATTCCACTTAAAACACTGGACAACACATTTCAATAACACAATGTAACAGTGTTTAACAAGCGCTCGGCCGAATCGAGAGAGAAAAATTGTTGCATGGGTGTAACTTTGACATTATGTTCACATGATCAGTCTGATTTTACCTATATTAGTAGCCCATTTTTCATTTTTGTTTCGTGCCTTGTTTATTGGGCGCCGGATATTTAACAAAACCGGTAAAAACTATGAAATTTCTGATACGATTGGAGCAGACCCGTTAACCAATTCATCTCAAATTTTAATCATGATTAAATAAAAGACAAACTTAGGGTTATCACTAGGCACATTTTTAAAATTAAATTTCAACGGCAGTCGCGAGACAAAAAAATAAAAAAAAATCACCAAAAATCAAGTAAAAAATTAAAAATGTACCAAGTCATAGCCCTAAATGTGTCTATTATATAATCATGATTAAAATTTCAAATCATTTTGTCAACCAATTTTGTCTCCAATCGTATCCAAAAAAGTAACACGTGATAAAATCGTTCGCTCTTGCACCACCTTAATGAGGAGTTTGTGACTTACATCGTCGCCCCGATGTCTGTGCGGCATTGGACGTTCTTCCCAAGATCCTCCACGGGGATCAGCGTCTCCACTGCAACCTCCTCGCTCAATACATCGCGCACCTACACAAACAACAACATCAGTAACAACAATAAAGTAATCTTCAGTTAGATTGTGAGCAGGAACTCACTCGCTCCACTTGTGCGAATACTCTGAGTAGATTCCCACCAGCCAGAGCTGTCAGTCTTTCTTCGGTCCACTCCGGGTCGCTCTCCAGCAGTTTGTCGAACAAGGCCGGGTACTTGGACACATCTTCCAGGCCTTCCGGCATTCTGGGAAAACAAGATAAGTACACGTCATTACTTTCTGTGAACTAGAGATGAAACATTAATAGACAAAGTGTCCATAGTTGACTAAAAATTAATACCAAAAAATACCGAAAATATAATTATATTGGGTGCTAAAACTAGAGAAAACTATTTGACTAAAACTTTGACTAAATACTAACTATTGGCTAAAACTATTTGATGACAATTTAATGTTAAAATTATGTTAAAACATATATATATTTTTATTTAAAACTGCCAACAACAATTGTTGGTTGCCAACAAAGACACAGAATAATACACAACATAAATGAAAAGATAACTAAATTAACAAAATCATGAGAAGTGACTAAAATTAGGTAATAAACATTTGAACTATGAAATTAATGATATAAATGGTTTTTCAAAATAATAACTGATCTCCTAATTACATCTATAACTATACTATTTAACAAAGTCTTATGCAACTTGTGCTTCACTACAAATGCTTTCAAAAATCCAGGAATTGTTCCTCGTGACCCAACCATTAGTCCTACGATGTCGACATGAAGCAAACCGTTAATTGCTGAATTGTTTACAAACACGTAGGTATATCAAGCATATATGAAATTGACGTTGTAGTCACTTGAAAATATCAACAAAAGGCAGTAACGCCCATGAGCTCACTGATCTACGTCGTCGAAGTCGCTTCCAATACCGACATGATCCCAGCCAGCCACTGTGCGGATGTGGTTGATGTGATCTGAAGAAGAACAAACCAATTGCTTTCACATTTGACACTCGCTTCTTGGTAGGGATATGAAGCTCTGTCGTCGATGCATAATGACAACGCGGCCCGTCTCGTGGTAATGTAATGAGCCAAGGTCAAATTCTTCGCGCAACTGATTGACATTGTCTTATATTTTACCAGATAGCAGGGAATCCTAACATAGTACAACAATGCTTCTTATGTGGTCGTATTTAACATATCTGATCGCAAGTACAGAACGGATCTTTATAACGCCAGAATGTGGAATGAATTGTGCAGCCTTCAACATAGACGAAAAACTTTCGGAGCTACCGTGTTAGCAGCACTGATCTCTATATAGGTACTTCCACTTCGTTGCGTGGATTGCGCATTGAACCCCTTCAGTGAGCCGAAAATGCATTAGATATTATGCCATTTCATGACATTACTACTAATAATGAATGTATACAGTGTTCCTAAGTTGTTAATAAATTATATCATATCATATCATGTGCTCCTTTTCAAGGTCATCAATTATAACAGCCTTCTACATGTGATCTGAATAATTTCTATAAATAACTTCTAATCAACTGATATTACATTCGTAATTTTAGTTAACTCGCTAGTTTTAGTTACCTACCTACATTAGTTATTATTTGTTAGAAATCCAAAATGTAATCACATCGGTGACTAAGAAAATGTAAACTTCACTCGCATAGCAATGATGCACAATCCACGTGTTATGTATCAGTGGTTAGCAGTACAATTCGAGCGAATGTCAATGCTATCAGTACTGCCAACGTCCGTATGTGGTGCAGGTGATGCATGCATAGCTTATCTTAACTTATCAACCAAAATATAATACTTAGATTCTAAATGCGTATATAAAGTGTTAATATGATTAGAAAGTTAAATAATTTTCTCTCACCAACAACGTCGTCAATTGTAGCTTTCTTATTGGAATCGCATTGGACGTATCCTGAGTAGAAGTTGACCATCACGATGCCTCCATTGGCAGCCTGCAAGTTCATCGACTAGTTAGTCCTGATTCAACCAGGAGGTATATTCGAGAACGTTTTCCCAATTCCATTCTGATGGAATCCTGCCACGGCCATTAGGATTAACATTCGATAAAATCGAATTCCATCAGAATTGAGACTTTAAAAGTCCTAGAATAAGACCCCAGGTTAAAGTGGGTTCAATCGACCCCATACTCTCAATATCCCCGGACGAAAGGAAGGGAAGGACAACTGTCGAACCCTTGCAATGAATCCATCTTATCGATCTTTCTGGATAATTTTGACTTCCACAAAGTGCCTTCAATATAAATTTATACCAAGACTCATTGAAGTGAGAAATGCAACACTAAACCATTGACTATCGCTCAGTATGGGACTCGTGACTGCTATAGCTGCAGCACTGAATGCTTCCGCCGATGTCTGAGGCCGCACTACAAACGACGATTCTGGCAATATAAAGACATTATTATTAATTTTGTTCAATGCTACAACATGCCTTCATATTTATAACATAGGCCTAAATTAAGCTTATTGTTGTGCTGCGTCAGCTTTCCGTGCAATCTTTCCAAATGTATAAGACGATCTCAGCCGGACGAGTGAAAAATTTGACCTTGGTCTGTACGTAAGAACGGGGCGGTTCCGTTTGTCACTAGACATCAAACGACAGATGACTGGCCAGTCGCATGTCCCCACCCCAGTGTACGTCAATGACTAAACGTTGCAGTCATGCCACCAAGAGTAAACAATTAGCAGCTTAAGATAAGTGCGACCCGTGCGCATGGGCACGGCACTTTCATTCATGGCAATGGTAATGAGTTCACTTCAAGTTATACATCGTGAAATAACATAAATAATTGATGCGTACGTCTTAGTGTCTACAATAAAATACCATGGCATATTTCATTACAACACAAATGCATTCATATTTTTGCGAAAACGAAATGTTTATTCACCAAACACGGTTTTGATCACCAAGAACCTGCGTCAAGAAGACTATCGTTCTTCAGCCATCTTACATTATTAGCGCATTCTCGGTGTCTTCATGGTCGAATAGGATTCTGCACTTACCATCATTCCAAGTACATCGTCTTTGATATTGCGATGATGGTTGCATAACTCCCAGGCAGAAGAGTGAGAGAAGATGACTGGAGCTCTTGTAATATTCAGAGCATCCTTCATTGTCTGAGCAGAGACGTGGGACAGATCCACCATCATGCCCAGGCGATTCAGCTCCATGATGACATTCTACAACAAAATTCAGGACGTTCAGGCGCGTAGGAAGGGGGGGAGGGTTAATTCTCCCACTCGAGCAGGAGTCTCAGCCCCCATTCATGGTAAAAAATGAAGTTAAGCGTCCCAGAATCACTTATAAATTGTTTAAATTCGAATGAAATGCTCTGCGAGGCTAAAACTGGGGGCTTTGACCCCCCATGATGAAAGAAGTTCATACGTACCTGAGGGCGTTAGATAATCCACCAAAACAACCATCAAATTGTTCAAGGATAATCTGTTCAAGTACACGAAGAGATCAAGCACTGCAATCAAGTTCTCTTCGACTAATCAGTAGAAGGTCCTGAACAAATGTAGGGAATTCAGCTACCGTACTCTATATCGAACAATAAAAGTCTACTTTGCCCTTAAGGAAATGTGGCTATTTGGATGGAGATGATAAATGCGAGATCTAAAAGTAGAAGTAGATAAATGCGTAGTAGATAAATGCGAAATCTACTTTGCCCTTAAGGAAATATGGCTATTTGGATGGAGATGATAAATGCGAGTGTGGAGAAGTACAGAATCATCAACATCTTCCAGTCTGTTCGAAACTGGTAGAACCTTGCTTTAATATTAGGAAATGACAAAGCCATCAGAGTGGCGGATTTTTTAAAGAATTTGATGCAATAGAATATGATGATCCAGTCTCGGAAAGTATAAGTACCTTGCCCCAGACACTGAGTCCGTTGTGGTCGGCTACTCCGCCTTCGCCATCAGCTGGTGACCCGTCGGCCCTGGAAGAGTAAAAATATGATGCTAAGCTTGCTTATCCTGTATCTCCGCTTGGAGTGTTATAAGAGTGAGTGTTACAAGAGTGAGTGTTACAAGAGTGAGTGTTACAAGTCTAAGTGTTACAAGAGTGAGTGTTACAAGAGTGAGTGTTACAAGTGTGTTGCAAGAGAAAGTGAGACAGAAGTTGCTCGCCAAGGAGTATTACAAGAGTGAGAGAGATAAGTGACTCACCAAGGAGTGTTACAAGAGTGAGTGAGAGTCATGTATCTCGCCCCCAACTCGTACATTTGACGTAGAACGCTCAGACGACTGTCGATAGAATGGCCGCCTTCAATAGCGATCAGCGAGGCGATCTTGCCGAATACTTGAGCAAATCTGACTTCTGAAATGAAATACGTCAATTTCGTCTGATGCATCATTCTTTGCTAATGAACACATTTAGTTTCAGAACTGTCAGATTTTTCTACAAGCTACAATTAAAAGTTTGAACATTGAACATTCCGGTTTTTCAATGAAATTAATATTTACGAAAATGTTGTAGAAGAAAGGTAATAAGAATTTTAAAAGATGTAGGACATTATTATATGGTAAGATATCTCTCAAGTACTCCATACATTGTCAATCTTACTTGACGACTTGCATGTCAAGCCGGGTGACCTTGGCATGAAGCCATGCATGAAGGATTTCTGTCCGTGTTGGAATAACTTCAATCTTTACTTAAAGTCCCACACATGATCAAACTTCCAGGATCGTCAAACAAGTTTGTTATGCCAGATTGACCGTGTATGAAGAAAGAAGAACATAAAGAATGCCTTGCTCCAAATATTCAACGTTCGTCTATAAAGACTAATATGTCACCTTGCTCTGATTTAGCGAGCACCATGTCGTTGGGATAAGCTTTGACCAGACGTTTGATGACGTCAATCTGCTCCAGCGTCTGCTCCACAGCATCCTTGTACTGCGCAGCACAAGGCACGTAGGCGACCCAGAACTGCAGGACAGATTAGAAGGAGTAGATAGATACGAGTTTATAAATATACAACAGAGCTACGAGATCAATGATGCAGTTACCTGAGCTCCAACTTTTCCTTTGCGAAGTCGTGGCAAGTCAGTAAAACAAGAAGGGCAATTCCAAGTAGCAGATTGATCAAGATTAGCAGAAAAGTTGAAGTTTGCCAGTTGGTTTTTCTCAATTGTTCTCAGATTGTAAGGCAAATCGTTGTGGCTGAAACCAAAACGGTGATTAATAATCCCCAAATAATACTTCTGTATCTCAAAAAAACTTAAAATTGATTCCGGAGGGGATCTAAATCTAGTAATTCTGCTTTCATCCAATCATATTTGTAAGAGTGACATGGGTAATTTTGTAAGAGAATACTTCATTATAACTGCACCTTGTTGAATTCAGTATTGAGTTAATTGTTGACTTCAATACGTTGCAGTATAAGTGTGCAACGCAAAATCGATATTATTTTCATTTACCTCTGAGGTGCAGAAATTATTATGAAGGAGCTCAAAGTCTTACCCGTCAATGATGGGCTGCTCATCTAAGGCATCTGAACCTTTCCTTGGCATCTTTATTCCTGCAGCATCCAAAAGCGCAGGCGCCAATACCAGAGCAAGCAACAAGTAGCTGCGCATCGCTGTAACAATGTATGGTAATTTAAAAATATTCAACTATCATTTTGGAATATACGATATCTAAATTTTTGAAAAGAACATAGATTTTTGTGAACAAATTATTCAATTATTTTGATCCTGATGTCCTATGTTTATTAGCAATAAAATCACTAGGTATATTAGTCAAACTACTGCACTAAATGGGTTGAACGGGTTTATTCAAAAATTCCGTTTTCCGTTTTGTTTCCATAAACCAATCACAATTTCTGCCATGAGCGGTTTCTGGACTTATGATTGGCTAAGAAAAAAAACGGAAAACTCTAATCGCAAACACGGTCTATGTTTAATACCTTCTTATCACTAAAGTAGTGATTTTAGAAATCATGATGTACAACTCAACTCATTTTTCTTTCCAATATTGTTTTGAGAGAGCTCCAGAGAGTTCGTTTTGTTCATGACTACTATGAGCGGATAAAATGACCGCCCTTCATTTTCAATTCAAACACTTATGCCCATACCACACAACCATAGCAGGTTCATAAGTTAACAGCCTACATTAAAGATTAAATAAATTGAAAACGCAGACAAGCTAAAGACATAGAATTTTTGAGCGAGCGTAGCGAGCGTCACCACGGTACTCTTATGGCACTTTCTCTGTGTGTTTGTTTGTTTGTTTGTTTTTTTTTTTGTTTTTTTTTTTTTTGTGGTCACAGCCCAGGTCAAACCGCTCAAGCAATCGATCTGAAATTTTGTACACATACTAACGTAATCTATGCGGTCCCTGGGATCGTTTTTGAATGGGCTCCCGTGATTGGTTCAAATTTAAAAAAAATTATCTTTCGATTGGGTGCTTTGATCAATTTGAAATTTAGCAAAAACATTGCAACCAACATTGTACCCAATCATAAAAAGTTTCAGCCAAATCCTCCTATTGGTTCAAATTTAAAACCATTTTTCATGTGATTTTTGACATTTAAACTAGAACAGATTGACCGATCAACTTGAAACTTCGCGTGGTCATTGGTACCAACATTTTAGATATTTTTGCCAATTTTCAGTCTAATCTGTCGTTATTTTCAAAAGTTTTGTCATTTTAAGGTCATTTTATTCTATAATCTTGAAAAATGTATACTAAATTGTCATCCCTGCCTTCTTTAAGCTTCTGTTCCAAGGCAAGGCCTGTAGAGCAGCCAAGCTATACCCACGGAATGACACCCCTCCTGCATCTTCGACAAGAAACTAAGACTAACTATTGAGCAATCCATCCCTACTTGTCGGTGCGAAACCGCCGTTCGGAATCTACTGCTTATCCACAATGTACAGTAAAATGAAAGCATTTTTGAGCTAGCGCATAAAATCGGATGCAGTACGAAGGCCAAATCCTCTAATTGGTTTAAGTTTAAATAATGTCTTCTGATTGGTCGACAATAAAAATGTTCACATTAAGTTCAAATTTTGCATGGTGATCAACAGTGGCGAAGCGTACCTTCAAAAAATGGGGAGACACAAGACAACAAATAAATAGAAAATAGCGTATTTTGGCTTACCTAAATTTTTTGTATATTAAGTATTAACTCAATTCGACGCACTTACGAGTTACGACTTATTTTACCATCTTTCTGGCTAATATCGAGATGAGGCGTAAGCCGCTTTGATTTTATTGAACACTTTTATTCGTATGAATGAGCGGCAAAACTGTTTGTTAATAAATAAATAATCGATAACGTCATTGTCAACGTCAGTTTCCATTTTAGTGATAAATAAATTATTAAATAATACACCGTACACAAACACAATACAAACGATTAACGAACTAAAATATCTGGAGGAAATAATACGTCTAATCAACGCAATTTCAATGCGTGAACTGACTTGTTTTGAAGTCTGACTCATTTTTCTAGATATTTTTAGTTTTACTGCTGACATTTGTGCGTTTATGCGAATGTTGTGTGTGTTGCACAACGGTGTAGGCGAGCGCTGCATGCAGCACGGCGGTGTGTACATTCCAGTCAATATGTTCTTGTTGCTGTCAAGGGACATTATAATAACCAAGGAGACACGTCTACCTCGGAGTCTATTTTGCAAGACTGTTATCGCATGGAATGTCCATACACAGTATAGGCGGGCGGATGTAAGTGCGAGTGGGAGTGAGAGAAAACATATGAATGCTTGAAACAACGAGTGGAAGAAGGATGCAGATACTTCTGCGTTCGCCTGCGAGGACACAAGTAGCTTATGTCTCCAGGGTTATAAGATAGGAGATGCGCGCGCAGCAGCAGAACTCGCTCGCTCGTAAAGACACCAAATTGAGCGGGTTTTCAACTGACAATCAATATGTTTCATTACAACACCAATTAATACATCAAATAAAATACAATTACAGCAAATTTTAATGTATGAAATAATATATGAACAGCACTGTCCGTATTTTCAAGGGGAGACACTGTCTCCCCTGTCTCCCCTGACGCTTCGCCCCTGGTGATCAAGACCAACTTAATATTAAATTTTACATATTGTAAGCCCAATCAGTCAAGTATTAACTGTAATTTTACGAGTTTAGTATGGGATGTCACAAGAGATTTCATCCAGAGTATTATGGAGATTGAAAAATTGCAGAGAAAATCGTCTTGTGCCGTGTCGTGCATCGTTACTATGGGGATGTTGCATGTTCTGTGCTCGCTCATCAACGCGTTACACTGAGCGTTTTCCTAGTAATATATCCATTGACTATTCCCTGCCTGTTTCTGACATGGTTTTGCCAATTCTTTGGGCGATGTATTTGATAGCTAATTGTAATCGTTTTTGGTTATACATTATTTAAAAAAATATATAGTTATATACTAAAAGGTTTCCTCGACAAATAAAAAGTTTCCGTTGATTAAAAATATGATTTTATGATCACTTTAAGTCGTAGGAATAATAGTAACTTAATTAATACTTAGTCAGGTTCCAGCTGATCAACAGGTCTTCTCTTCAGCGTGACGACAAATCATTAACTGATTGTATCAGGTACTCGAAACATGACAATAGTCTACGCGATTCAGGATGAAAAATTTAAATAATTATGATTGTCTGATTAGCTATGACTATAGCTATAGACTGACTATAGCTTGATAGCTAAATAAAACACTACTACTACTACTGAAGGCAAAAAGTTGTCTCTATAAATGCTGAAGAAACAACAGGAAAGCATCTAGGCGACAGTTCATGTAACAACCACTATCTGAACATTACAGGAAACCGAGATGTGTAACGCGTTTATAAACGAGCAACGTGTAATAGTTCGAACTGAAATGTACTAAATCATATCTGTATCTCAGAGGTAGAAGGGCAGAAGTCAATTTTCTTGATTTTGCACGCTATTGGATGAAGGAATCAGTTCTCTTAATTGCAGTGTGACTGGATGTCAACAAATACAGTTGTATTTAAGTATATTCTCGTACAAAATGACTCATGTCACCATTACAAATGATTGGATGTTTATGAGTTCACCTCAAGATTGAAATGGACTTCCGCTCTTCTACCTCTGAGGTACAGTCAGACATAAAAGTCAACTGAGAGCAAAAGCATCTTATCAATTATGGAATAAAAATATTAACTGCATTTATTGCAACTTATAGTAGCAGCACGATAACATTCATACACTTTGGAGTGAAAATTATCCACAATTTGCAAGTCATTGTCAGTCAAGGTACGGTACGGTTTCGATAATTCAATTTGGCAACACTATGGTAAAAAAACTCTTAATTGCTGAATAATTTTGATAAAAACTTATCAGAAGAGAATCCTTCTCCTTTTGGCTCATTTGGCACGGGCCTCTGTTTTTTTTGTGTGTTTTTCTGTTACTGACGATATACAGGCCAGAGTTTTTCTTCGATCGAGCTGTAAACCATACAGCTCACCAAGCAGTGGTCATTATGAAGCAAACATTCATGAAATAAATATTAAATATTTCAAAATTAATTAGAAATTTCTAAAATTTCAAATGGAGCTATCTGCTAGTTTGCTAATTGAGCGAGCGAAGCGAGCGTCTCCTTTTGGCTCATTTGGCACGGGCCTCTTTTTTTGTGTGTGTTTTTCTGTTACTGACGATATACAGGTCAGAGTTTTTCTTCGATCGAGCTGCAATTTTGCACACGTGTTCGGACATTCTCTGGGCGTTGCTGACCCTAATGTTTTTGAAATCCACTGATTGGTTAAAATTTAAATAAACATCTCCTGATAGGTTGAAAAATGAAAATGGTCTTCGATAAATCTGATCAAACTCATATTTTGGCTATACAGGTCAGAGTTTTTCTTCGATCGAGCTGAAATTTTGCACACATATATAGAGTCAACCTTTTCTGTTTGTAGATCCTAATTTTTTTGAAATCCATTAATTGGTTAAAATTTAAATAAACATCTCCTGATAGGTTGTAAAATGAAAATGGTCTTCGATAAATGTGATCAAACTCATATTTTGCATGGTCATTAAGACCAACAATGTCTCTTATTTTACAAATTTTCAGCCCTATCAGTTAAGAACGTATGAACTTATTGACATTTTTAATAGCTGTCAGATATGAAGTATCGAAATAACTGTTTTTCCACTGCCGCATGGATCTGATTTGCTTTAGGAACCACAGTGTTTAGATGCTATTTTCACGTTTCAATGAAAAGTAGATAGGTACATTTATAATGACTGAGTGGATAATTTTTTTATTCAATATGGATGTATTTATTTCTGTGCGTTCTGTACGCATTTCGGGTCGAGAATTTGAACGTACCCGTGCTCGCTCATCAACGCGTTACACTGAGCGTTTTCCTAGTTATTATTACACTTGACGATTCCGCTCTGATTTATGGATTTGCGAACCCGTGGTCTAAAAAATGAAGAAGAAAGATTATAATATTTTGTTTCCGTTATATTTTTTTCAATTTTAATCTATAATTAAAGATGTCCCGATAGATCTCATCACTCCCTTCCAGTGTTGTGACTTATCTAGATAAAATTATCTAGATAATTATCTAGATAATTATTTTTTATCTTTATCTTTATCTAGATAAATACTTTTCTTGTTATCTTTATCTTTATCTAGATAAAAAAATCGTTATCTTTTGTCTTTTATCTAGATAAAAAATATTTATCTATTTTAATTTTAAAATACCATAATGTAAATTAGAATTCATAATACCGGGTGGCGCAAAAAATCACCCTGATTGAGAAATAACTATATCGAAACTATTATAGATAGGATTCTGAAATTTGTACACATATTAGAAAACATACACAAATTTAATATTTGCAAGTTTCAAAAACATTTCTATAGTAGGAAAAAAGTTACAGCTGTTCAAATTTGGTTGTCAAAAAATTGATTATACGGAGCTCAATAGGGAAGTCTCGTGAAATTTAATTCTGGTAAATATCTAAATATCAACACAAATAATAATGACTGACACAGTTATCACCCGTGAAATCTAAAATTTTCATTCATAAAAATCAAATTCAAATATCATTGGTCATTTTGGCGGGAAAAACGGCCTGTAACAAGAATCAGAACTGTGATGTCATTTCCAAGTCTTTAACATTGTGTTGACATGGGGATTCCTTTGTTGCCATGGCAATATAGCAAACTGTGATGTCATTGCCAATTTTCCTGTTTTTAAATGAGAGGAGATCTATCAAACCTAGATCAAACTTGGTAAATTAATTACATGGTCCCACAACAAAAATAGTACCACATCTGTGTTCAGCAACATCTCAACTTTCATAAAATAAATATTATTCTGAAATCTAATCTTCACGAGACTTCCCTATTAGCGCACGTCCAGAAAACTTCCAATGGCCGGGACGCTGTTTCTTCAAAACACCGTAAGATATCAAGCTGAAAATTTCAAATTATATTCAAAATAGATTCGATTCGATTGTGTAAAAATTTAAATCAATAACAATTTATGTAACGACAGTTATTGAATCTTGAAGTTGAGCTGGAAAACAGAATAGTGGGGAAAATATTCATTTTTTTAACTTAATCTACATATTCTGATTTTACGTTAAACTTCAAGATTTCATTCCATTCATTCAAATTGATTGACATTTTTACACACTTGATCTTATTTCAATATAATTTGAAATTTTCAGCTTTATATCGTACTACGCAGTTTTGAAGAAACATTGGAAGTTTTCTGGACGCGCGCTATTTGAGATCCGTATAATCCATTTTTTGACAACCAAATTTGAACAGCTGTAACTTTTTTCCTACAATTCGCGAAAACAAGGAACATCACTGACCTCTGGTGGATCCTTTGGTACTTAAGATAGGGTGCATAATGGAGGTTAAAAGGGGGTTATTTATATAAATAAATTATATTATATTTGCTTTAAGTTGTTTGTTATGGCTGAAAAAGTAAAATTGTAACTTATTGTACATTTCAATTGTTTCTCCTTTTCCACTGCCCTTTGGAAGCACGAACTTCTAAATAAAAAAGTGCATCTAAAAAGTTTCCTGTCAGAAGTGGCTCCATCACTTATGCGAATAGGAATGTTATTGAAACCTGCACATATTAAATTTTGGTATGTTTTCTAATAAGTATGTGTACAAATTTCAGAATCCTACATAAAAGTTTCGATATAGTGACTTCTCAATCAGGATGATTTTTTTTTGCGAAACCCGATATATTAAGGATAGAAGCTATTATGTCTTACAATTTTATACTGACTTACATCATCGTTCCTACAAAAATTCAGTATCCTATCTCCCAATACTTTTCAAAACTTTTGTTAGAAAATAATGTTATATATAATGAAATCGGTGATTGACCTGTGCCGTTTCCAAATTTACGCATTAGAAAATTAAAATTATAATCCCCTATAATAATAATAGTCCCTTCCCTTTCAGTAAATTTTAATCACAGGCAGTAGGAACATCAATAATCTGGTTAGATATGCCTATAAAGTAACTGTTTGTAGATATACCTAATAATAATACCTGTAAAATTAAATTAGACAAGATTTTAGAAAATTATCTTTTATCTTTTAATATTTATCTAGATAATTTTTTTTTATCTTTATCTATTATCTAGATAATTTTTCAAAATATTATCTATTATCTTATCTAGATAAATTTTTGGCAGTTATCTATTATCTTTATCTAGATAAAAATAAAATTATCTAGTCACAACACTGCTCCCTTCTTCCATGTATAATTCAAACTAGGAAAACGCTCTGAGTAACGCGTTGATGAGTGAGCACGGATACGTTCAACACCTCGAACCGAAATCTTGTATGAAAATCTCCAAAAATTTCAAAAATATTGGTCCCAATAACCATACAAAGTTTTAAGTCGATCGATTGAACCTTACTGATTGAAGGGTTCCTTGTTAATTTTAAAAAATCACAGGATCTTGTTCCAAAAATATACCTGGGACCACTGATATGATATAAGTGTGTGTACACAACATCAGACCAATCTGTTGATTATAAGTGTCATAATTATGCGTTTGAAAGTTTCTGTTCTAATTACCTTGGAACATTGGAACTGAGGCGTGGCGTCAATGTTGCCGTGATCCATAGCAACAAGCAAAATGTCCGTAAAATGTCAATAACTTTTGGATTTAAACACAGATGTGTCTGAAAATTGTCAAAAACACAGATAATGTTGGTCCCAAAGACCATGCAAAGTTAATTAAGTTGATCGGTCAAACGGTTCTAGTTTAAATTTCAAAAATAACATTAAAGATGGTTTTAAATTTTAACCAATGGGAGGATTTGGCTAAAACTTTTATGATTGGGTAAAATGTTAGTGGTAATGACTTGTCAAAATTTCAATTTGATCAAACTAACCAATCTAAAGATATTTTTTTTAAAATTTGAACCAATCAGGGGATTTCAAAAAAATTAGGGTCTGCAACGCCCAGAAATGGTCAGTAGGTACATGTGTGCAAAATTTCAGCTTGATCAAAGTAAAACTGTGACTTGTATATCGTCAGTAACAGAAAAAAAACACACAAAAAAAACAAAAAAACAGAGGTCCGTGCCAAAAGAGCCAAAAGGAGACGCTCGCTTCGCTCGCTCAATTATAAAATCTGACGATTGTAAATAATATCTTCCAACCTCAATAGTTTTATTTTATTCAAACCTTTCTAACAATCATGTCGGGTACGGGTTTACAGAATAAAATTACAATCGTAAACCAATTCACGTGCATTTTAATCAGCTCCTGTTTGCCAGACTCGACGCATCATATTTCTTCGCTTCCTCTCCAGCATCTGCTCCACTTCTCTCCATCTTCCAACCACTTCTCCCTGTCGACTTCTTTCTGTATTTCTCCTCTCTCGTATACATACTTTTTGATTTTATCTTCTCTCTTGTTCTTTCTATACTCTTCTTTTAGTTTATATTCTTATAGTTTCCCATTCTCCTCTTGGAATCCTGTTCATCCATCATCTACTCTTCTACACCATTTCAGCCTCTCTCTTCCAATATTACAATTAAGGAGTCTAGATCTGGTTGCGTGCGCCGCTCTGGTAAGGAGAGTAAACTGCCCATGCTCTCTGGGTTAATTTCTAGCACCAAAACATGCTAAAAAAAGTCTGCCTACTGCCCAAGTTGTCTTCCTAGCGGGGGAATTTGGAATCATTTACTTACGTCGGTGGCTCAGCCGATAGCTGTTAATAGTTGTGGAAATCAAGAGCGGTACAATTTTCGATTTAGAAGGCGCAGCTCAAATTCAAACAATTGAGGTAAACATTCTGTAATTCCGATGTTTGGGATGGATGGTTAATTAAACTTCATTTAATTACAATAATATACATATAATTATAAATATAATACATAAATATCAGTATTTAAAATGCCCCGAAGGTGTTTTATACCAAAGTGTGATTTAGTTAATAGGAAAGTGAAGAGATCCACTTTCAGTGCACCAAAGGTCTGCTTATTTATATGAGATTCATCATCATTTTATCATTGTATTCATTATTTATTAACAATAATATACCTACTGCTCAGATAAAAATTGTGCACGTCAGTTATTGGAGTTAATTACGAAATAATTACATACAAAAAGTGTCAATCCCTTCAAATGTCAACAAAACATGTTAGGTTAGTGTTTCGTTTCCACTTCACAGTGATTCAAGTATACATGTTCAGCTAGAATCGTTGCTATTTTACTGACTGAGCCGTAGTAGCCGTCAATTGAACAAGCACACATATATTGTATCCAAGTGGCAGTATTTTTTCTTGGTTTTCGAAGATTCTGGGTGTTTAAATTTTCAAAGGTTTGCACTCCATACCAGAGCGGCGCACGCAACCAGATCTAGACTCAATGGTAATGGGAGGAGTCAATGTAGAATAATAGTTCTCTTTACTCACACTAGAGCACCACTGTCCATATAGTGGGAGAAACAGCCAATCAAATGTGTGTGGGAAAGACAGTTGAATTTCTTTGCTATTTGATTACTATAGCGTTAGTTACGATTAGCTCTCATGTGACGCAACAATATTCAATAGGTCGGACAAGCGATGCTAAAAAATTAAAAAATGCCAATCAATCAAGAAATTTGTGTCCTACTTTCCACTGCACACTTGAGTTGTCAATCTATTTATAGATTCGTAACTAACGCTATTGATTACTGTGCTGTCACAGCTTTCTTGACGGCCACAGCCCACATCCTTCTCCCAGTGAACACAGGTCGTCCCAGGGACAGACTATTTTTAGGATATCCTAGCCTAAAGTAGGACATCCTACTAGGATGTCCTGGGTACCTCCCTGGGATATCCTAATAAAGGAAGAAGATCCTTTTTTAGGAACATTCTTCCTAAATTAGGCAATTGCCTTTTTTAGGAAGAATTGTCCTAAAAATGGCTGCTACTGAAATCCTATTTTAGGACAATTCTTCCTAAATTAGGCAATTGCCTTTTTTAGGAAGAATTGTCCTAAAAATGGCTGCTATTGAAATATTTTTAAAAGTTTCTACAACAGTCAACAGAGTACTCTGCCCTTCGACTTCACAATATTGATTTTTAATTTCAGCATATCTCTTTATCGTTTGTTTTTAAGTAAGTTATATTATTTCCAAAATCTGCCCAGTATTATAAGATATTATAACAAAAAGAGACATGTCCTATTGGATGATAGGAAAAATGTGTATTTCTTTTATTTTGTACTGGAACCTAAGTTGTCACCTTGGAGTCGGAGCCATATTTTTTGGATGCAAACATTGATAACTGAATTAATGAATATGAATAATGCGATTCGTGCGAATTGGTGTCTGTGCAAATAGAACCTGTCTATTAAATATGGCAATTGCATCCCATTAGGGGAAAATTATCTTCCAAATACCATTCTATTATAATAATAATGAAAAATTATATATTAAATTTGTCATTTTCATCCTAATTTAGGAAAAGCATCTACCTAAATAAGAAAATGACGTCCTAAAGTAGGACAATGTATATCTTAAATTAGGCAGTTTCATCTTAATTTAGGAAAAGTATCGACCTAAATTAGGAAATGACGTCCTAAACTAGGACAATGGATATCCTAAATTAGGCAGTGTCGTCCTTTTTTAGAAAGGTCCGCCTAATTTAGGACGTACCTGGGATCGAAAAACTTGTGTAATTAGGACACTCTGGGGACACTCTGGGGATCATTTTAGGCCGAGTTTAGGACGGACTGGGGATGTCCTACCTAAGTAAGTAGTCTGTCCTGGGGACGTCCCAGGTACGTCCTAGTGTTCACTGGGCTGTCATCTGTTTTATTCGTGATGTCACATAGCAAGATAATGACTATAGTGGTCCATTCAATCTCTCTACTCCCCACTTTTCTCTAATTGTATTACCTATTCCTTATTTTTATATCAATAAAAATGTATTTAATATCAGTAAAAAAATTTTCGAACATTAGTCGATTTATATTTAATGTAACTTTTTTGTTTCTAAAACAATGATACATTCACGGATACATAATACGCTTGTTTTGTCTGCATTTCATCATGGTCCTGATAATTGAGTGCGGTTTGGAAAATCATTATCAACATACAAAGGAATTTTAATTTCAATGACCTTATAATTCAGCCTATAATTTGAATAACATTGTCATTATCAGTTTACAGTGGAAGCTTCTTTTCAACAACAATATGACTAGTTTCATTGATTTCGATTTAAGATTAGTTAACCTGGAATCAAGTTTATCTCTAATTGATAAGACTTGTTTTTAGTTCATTGTCAATGTCTTCTGTCCAAGGTATTTGGACTTCTTCTCTTGGCCTGATTACTGAAGGAGTTGATAAATGGCCGCAGCGAGTGCTCCTGCCACCCACATGGAAGGCGTAAGGCTGCTGCCACCTCCACCATCAGGAGTGCTGAAATTGCAGACATCAGGAAATTATATAGTTTTTCTGCTTGAAGTTTCTGTTCTAACCACCGAAGTAACCACAGTTCGAAGTTTCTAGTTCCACTTGAAACGTTGATAAGCCAGACGTGAGTCAATTTTCAGTTAAGAAATACGTGTACCATCAGGAGTGTAGGAGATAAATTTGTAAAGGGGGATAATGGTTTGAAATAAAAATGGCGGAAAAGACGATTGCTTACGAAGAAAAGCAAGCAAGTGACAAGGAGGCTAAATGTAGGATATCCAGGATAAATCAGGATAAATGTAGAATTCCAGAAATTAATTTAAATTAATTAATTAATCAGCAGAGCACCTTATATTTGATAGATCAGGAAACACTGGAATTTCATGTCTGAAAACATGTGGATCAGTTCTCTGGTTTTTATGAAGTATGATTACATCAATTTGTGATTTTTAGTGCAACAGATGGTTGACAGTATGACAAAGTACTGCAACATAATATAAATAATGAAGCACTTCATCCCCCCTGAAATCCTGTAGTTGACTATATCTTTCGCGGTATCGTTGCGCCTTTTTTAATTCCTTGCAAGCATCGTATTGATTGCTATCAAATTTTAATTAATTCCAGTTAATATTTTTATTAATATTTAATTATAAATAATTATTAATTTAATTAATTACTAAATGATATGATTGAATATTATTTTAAGACAATCTTGATCTGATAATATCTTATAGTTACAGTTACCATTCAATGAATTACAGAACTGGATAATGAGACGAGTGGGTTTGAGGCAGTTTGAAAAGCAATCATTCACGTTCTTTGGCTGCAATATGAATATTTCTATAATTATTTTTTCACAGACTGCAGAATACAAAAACATTAGAGTGAATAATAAACACCTTGCACAAAACATAGTACAAACATATAAAATCAATAAATTACAAATATGAAAGCACACTGAAATAAATACAATACAACACAATACAATACACAATATACAATACAATACAATGCAATACAATACAATACAATACAATACAATACAATACAATACAATACAATACAATACAATACAATACAATACAATACAATACAATACAATACAATACAATACAATACAATACAATACAATACAATACAATACAATACAATACAATACAATACAATACAATACAATACAATACAATACAATACAATACAATACAATACAATACAATACAATACAATACAATACAATACAATACAATACAATACAATACAATACAATACAATACAATACAATACAATACAATACAATACAATACAATACAATACAATACAATACAATACAATTTCTCAATAAGGTACAATACCCCACCAGAATACATTACAATAGAATACGATACAAAACAGTACGAATAAACAATTCATATATTTATTATTAGCACAATACAGGGTCTAATTCCATAGCAGCGCTTTTAAATTCGAGTGTGACTCCAATCTATGTACTACATACTATCCACACCACTCATTTCGTTCTGTTTTTGAGACAAGTAGAAGAATGACAAAGTAAAACTGTGACAGTGTGTTTGGTCCCTTGCTCCAGAGCCGTGAGATGGTTTGCTTGCGACGTCTGGTTCCACTTACTTGCCCACGATGTCTGTGCGGCATCCCGTGTTCTTCCCGAGATCCTCCTCGGGAATGGGCAGGTCTATCGTCGTCTCCGTCCACGTAGCTGCAACCTACAACAAATACAAATACAAATACAGCAGAGATCTTGCTGATTGCACAACATGGACATGAGCATGATGGGGGGGGAGTGTGGTGGTTTTCCCCGACTCCAATACCGAAAAATAAAGAAATTACGTAAAATATATGTTTTGCTTATACTCTATTTCCAGAAAAAAGGGAATACTTTGCCCGACCAATGATGCTGCACTTTTGGACTACTTTCTGAATTATCGCATGTTCATGGTTCTTGTTTAAAAATTTATTAAGAAATCCCGTTGAGTACAGCAACGTGAATAAGAGAGTATCCACAACTCACCACAATGCTTGGAACTAAGTTGAAATTTACCAAAAGATCCCCGGAGTTGCCCCGTTCCCGCATGTATTTATCAGCCTCCCCCGACCACCCTCCCCTCAGACTCCCAACTAAACTTTAACCCCCCCCCCCCCCTCTCCCCCTGTAAGTTCCCATAAGACTCATTTATAATAACAACTCACTCTCTCCACATCTTTGAAGACTCTGAGCAGGTTTACTCCCGCCAACAACATCAGCTCTTCCTTGGTCCACGGGATCTCACTATCGGCCAGTTTGTCGAACAAATCCGGGTATTTGGAGACATCTTCCAGGCCGTCGGGCATCCTGTGAAACACCACTTCCTTATTGTTGTTTCGATTTCTCATGATGAAAACATGAAGACATGACGTATTACTCACTCATCAACGCCGTCGTAGTCGCCGCCGATTCCGACATGCGAGACTCCAGCCACGGTGCGAATATGATTGATGTGGTCTGAAATCACGTAGAATTAGGGATTTTACTACTTCTGTCGGTTATTATTTGTTAGACGAGAGCAGAAAATGTGAACTGACAATTTGATGATGTCGAGTATAATGCATTTGAATCTAAATTATTCCTATACAACAAGGAGCTTCATAGAAAGTTTCCTTCAACAGAGTCCAATAATATTATACCATAAAAAACACTCCGTGTAAAAATACCAGCCAAGTCTCTTCAACTATAAAAAAATATAAGAAATCTAAAAATTCAGCACTGAAAAGTAGTGATATCAAACAATGGGCTCAAAACTTAATTTTAAAAACCAAAATATACTTGGCGCATCGTGCATATAGAAGTTTAGAAGTATATGCCAGATGTGTAATACATAAAATCTACGTACCCTATAATGCCGTAAAAAACGATGCGCCAAGTATATATTGGTTTTTAAAATTAAGTTTTGACTTGGCCCATTTTTTGATATCACTACTTTTCAGTGCTGAATTTATAGATTTCTTATATTTTTTTATAGTTGAAGAGACTTGGCTGGTATTTTTACACGGAGTGTTTTTTATGGGGATATCACTATTTTTTTTAGTTTATTTACACAACTTGTAAGACATAGTTGAGCAATATTGAGAATAACCAATTCCTTTAAAAAAATATGCCATTTACGAATTGGTTACTAAGAAAAATGTTGTTTGGTTCTAAAAGTATAAGCTTAAAATGATATTCCATGAAGAATAGCGAAAGATTCGTTCCAATCGGTCCAGCCGTTTTCGAGCTATGGCATCACTTCCGGTTTTCAAAATGGCGGCTGATATTACTGCCACCTAGAATAATTTATTTCTATAAATGTTATGTATCATTATAAGCCTTCTGAATGGATATTTATAGGTTTTTATATAAAGGGGAAGTGAATTCAGGCAGATTTCGCATAAATATGACGTCATTTCCGGTTTCAGTAATTAGAAAACTTTAGTTTCACTATTGATATTTCATATAAAGGGCCGTCTGAATAGTTTGGTGCTAGTTTTATTCCGATCGGTTTAGCCATTTTCGAGATATGACGTCACTTCCGGTTTCAAAATGGCGGCTTCCGGTTGGTTTTATAAAAAGGCACCTCAGACGCCAAAAGTGCACATGTGGTAAAAATTTCAGATCGATTGGTTCAGCCGTTTAGGCTGTGGCGGTGCTTGCGGTGTTTCTTGATATCATTATTATCATCATCATCATCTAAAGATCAAAGTGGTGTAATTTCACTGTTTTCTCGGCCCTCTAGCTCGCAAATGGAATAACCTATTGTTATAAAATTTGGTATATGTTGTCAGGTGGGCCATAGCTCAAAATTAAGATGTTTCGCAACAATGTGAGATTTCCCAATTTTGAGATCCAGTAGGCCGAAAATGCCATGTTATTGCTTACAGTAAAAGTGTTTGGTCTGCTCCTCAGTTTTTAGGCATTTACGGTATGTTGAGTGACTGTGAGTGTACGGTACGACTTGGCTGGGTGGAGCGACCGCTCCACTAGATGACTGAGTTATAAATTAATCCATCTCCAAGTGTGAATGTTGCGGTTTGACTGTTTTAAGGAAAGTCTTACCAACGACGTCGTCGATTGTAGCTTTCTTCGTGGAATTACATTGGATGAATCGAGAGTAGAAGTTGACCATCACGACGCCTCCGTTATCACTCTGAAATACACGAGCAGTAAATCAAAGACCATATGGATGAGGAAGATAGAAACATTTTGGTACGTTTTCGACCCTTGAATCTAACGAAATTGCGTCAAAGGAGCAGTGCCAAATTTATCTTTGAAATTCTTTGAATAAATATGACAAATATTTTAAAACAGCATAAAATGTAAGTAAAATGTCAATCAGTTTTGCTTGACTATACTTCAATTTGTCATAAAATTTTGGTCCCGATGACCTATAGCAAAATTTGAAGTTGATCGGTCAAACAGTTCAATTTAATTTTCGACCAATACGGGATCTCGATCAAAAGCAATATCTGTGACCGCTCTTATGACATTTGTGCAAATTTTCAGATCGAAGTTGTGCTCTGGGCATTGCCTATACAAAAGCACGGGATGATCATCAAAATATAGTCGCATTATAAAACAGATGAACTTTCCATAGTTTCCCCACTAAAACTGAATAACTTAATATTGAACTAATGTGCCAGCTGTGATTACCAGAAGACTCAGGACATCATCTGGGACGTTGCGATGATGGTTGCAGATCGCTCGGGCAGAAGAGTGAGAGAAGATGACTGGAGCTCTTGTAATATTCAGAACATCCTTCATTGTCTTAGCAGAGACATGGGACAGATCCACCATCATGCCCAGCCGGTTCAGCTCCATGATCACATTCTACAACACATGGAGGTCGTTTGGTAAGAGATATACAAACACATTTGCAAGATAGAAGGATCCTATGATAATAATCCTAAAATAAACATGTAACTTCAAATGTAAAAGAAATCAAATAAATTGGGACCATCATCAAATTGAGGTATTCAATAACATAATTTTAAATCATTTGATATGAAATCGATCACTAAACAGTTCCCCGGTATTTTCTTCCGTGCAAGGAGCTTGACTTATTATACGCATCATATGTGCGATGACACTTAAAACAATTAAATTGGTTCAAAACTCGGCTTCATATTCGATAAAAATGGTCCAGAACATCTGATTTCAAAAAGGGTTCTTCTTCAAAGTAACTAGGAAAACGCTCTGTGTAACGCGTTGATGAGCGAGCACGGACACGCGCAACACCTCGAACCGAAATTATTTCTATCGAAAATATCATTAAAAGCCAATAATTCTTGAAATTCGTCAGACTTGTAGGTACAAAAATCTCCAGATATTCCTGAAGTATTAGTCCCAATAACCATGCAAAGGTTTAAGTTGATCGATTGAACCTTTATGATTAAAATATTCCTTGTTAATATTCAAAAATCATAGGATCTATTTAAAAAATATATACCTGGGACCACTCATATGATAAAAGTGTGTGTACTTACACAATATTAGACGATCTGTTGAACGGTCATATCAGTTTCATACGTTTGAAAGTTGCTCTAACTACCTTGGAACTATAAAGAGTGAAAGTAGCCGTGATCAACATTTTTGAGTAATTTGACAGCCAACACGCAAAATGTCCGTAAAATGTCAAGAACTTTTGGATTTAAACACAGAAAAGTCTGAAAATTGTCAAAAATACAGATAATGTTGGTCCTAATGATCATGCAAAGTTTTAAGTTGATCGGTCATACGGTTCTATAGTTTAAATTTCAAAAATCATATGAAAGATTTTTTTAAATTTTAATCAATGGGAGGATTTGGCTGAAACTTTGTAAGATTGGGTACAATGTTGGTCTTAATGACTTGTCAAAATTTCAAATTGATCGGAAAAACCAATCGAAAGATATTTTTTTTAAATTTGAACCAATCACATGATCCCGTTCAAAAACGATCCCAGGGACCGCATATATTACGTTAGTATATGTGCAAAGTTTCAGATCGATTCGTTGTGCCGTTTGACCTGGGCTGTGAACACACAAAAACAAACACACAGAGAAAGTGCCATAAGAGTACCGTGGTGACGCTCGCTACGCTCGCTCAATCAGGATTTGGGGAGAGAGAAATTGTTCTCTCGATATGTCATTGGAAGTCAAATAGGTATTCTTGTATAAACCTACCTTCCCCCAAGTACTGATGCCGTTATGATCAGAAATCATTGCACCTCCATCTACTGGAGAACTATCAGCCCTGAAAACAAGATACATCACCTTAACGAGTGTTACAAGAGTGAGTGTTACAAGAGTGAGTGTTACAAGAGTGAGTGTTACAAGAGTGAGTGTTACAAGATTGAGTGTTACAAGATTGAGTATTACAAGCGTGAGTGTGACAAGAGTGAGTTTTACGAGATTAAGTATTACAATATTGAGTGTTACAAGCGTTAGTATTACATGAGTGAGTGTTGCAAGAGTGAGGGAGATAGAGTGACTCACCAAGGAGTGTTACAATATTGAGTGTTACAAAAGTGTTGTTATAAGCGCGAGTGTTTCATGAATGAGTGTTACACATTGAGTGTTACAAGAGTGAGTGTTACAAGAGTGAGTGTTACAAGAGTGAGTGTTACAAGTGTGAATTTTACAAGAGTGAGTGTTACAAGTGTGAATGTTACAAGAGTGAGTGTTACAAGTGTGAATGTTACAAGAGTGAGTGTTACAAGTGTGAATGTTACAAGAGTGAATGTTACAAGAGTGAGCGAGATAAAAGTGACTCACCAAGGAGTGTTACAAGAGTGAGTGATGGTCATGTATCTCGCACCCATCTCGTACATTAGACGTAGAACACTCAGACGACTGTCTATGGAGTGGCCGCCTTCAACACAGATCAGCGAGGCGATCTTGTTTTCTTTTTGAGCGTCTTCGATGTCTGAAATCAATCATTTTAAACGACTGGTATTAATGTTTAAATAGAAACGCTCTGTGTGAAATGTGTCTCACCGCTTCTAATGATCATTTCTCGGGCAGATACTTACATTGTACGTACTCCTCTTATAATAGATCGTGAAATCATTTGTAATCTTTGTATTCTTTGTTCATTGGTATTTGTACCATTTTGTTGTTATGCCTTGTTCGATGCCGTTTACAACTATTAGTGAAGTTGTAACTAGAGCGAAGTAATTCCAAAAATTACCCTCTCCTTGTTAAGTCTTTATTATAGAGACATTATGAAGGTCAATTGCCTATATTGTACAGCTCCTTGGGTACAGCCTACGAGAAATGAAGTAGGTACCCACATAGTTTCTGTGGCTGAGAGATATTTTGACACATTTTGTTTTTTACGAGAAAATGAACTGTAGAGAGTCTGGACCCTTACCTAATAAAATCTTGTCACTACGACGGTCTTACAGTACGACCGTCGTAGTGTAAGACCTAGTCCGCCAAAGCATGCTAGAGATCTAGGACGCCGGTACGACGGTCGTAGCACCAGTCACGTGACATTAAAATTAATATTAAATTCGGACTAGGCCGGGACTACCGTGGACCGTCTTTTCTTGGTCTTACCGGGGTCTTAGCGTGAAAAAACCGATATTAGGTAAGGGTCCTGAGAGAGTCAACCCGAGAGAATGTATTTTACCTTTCGCTGTCATGGCGAGCTTCAAATCATCAGGATAAGCCTCGACCAGTCTCTTGATGACGTCAATCTGCTCCAGAGTCTGCTCCACAGCATCCTTGTACTGGGCATTGCAAGACACGTAGGCGACCCAGAACTGAAAGAATTCGAAACAGAGACGAGTTCCATTCACAAGTTGTATTCATCATTGTATTTCAGTTGTCATTGCATTTCAAGTCAGACTACATATAGTACCTCCACGGGACTGTTTATTGTGACACTTGCTATTTTCATGCATTGATTTTTATCTTTCATAGTACTTGAGCTCAACTTTCCGCTTATTATTTCATTTGAAAGTGTACTGTTTTCGTTCGAGACGGAATGGAAAGAAGTTATAAATAAATAATTGTCTCGGCCTTAATCTTGATTTACAGTCTATAATGTGTGATCAATCATAAATAAATTACCACGGATTATCAATGTATTAGTTTTTCCAGCTTTTGTCAGTAAAATATCTATGTATACTCATATTTATTAGGTATATGGTAATTCGTCGAATTTGCCACACTCAATAACGAATATGTCTACTCTTCCATCTTTCGTCTATCCATCAATTTATTCAATCCGTTTTCGTCTTCCCACCATTGCTCCAGGTGATTCTTCATTCATCTTGCTTCAAACCAAGTATATTCTTCTCATATTTATTTCAACCCTTGCTGATTTCTTTTCTTGTCCAGTTCATTACCCTCATCCAACTAAATAACATTTCCAACGTCCCTTCCAATTTTTAGAAATAAACTTTCTTCACACTGTGCTTCTTTTTTTGCAAACTTGTTAACCTAAGCAACGCTCCTCAAATGTGCTTGATTTCACCATTATCCAACTCATTAACCAAGTTATTGTATGAAATTGAATTTGAATGAAGTGCCATTGTTGAAATGTGAAACAAAAAAGCTTCCTATTTTCATATTGGAACGCCTCAAGACAAAAATCCCCAGACTTATTTCCGTAGATTACCTGAGCTCCAACTTTTCCTTTGCGAAGTCTCGGAATATCCGTGAAGCAACTTGAACAGTTCCAAGTGGCAGACTCTGTGAGGTCGGCGGAGAAGTTGAAGTTGGCGAGTTGATTGTTCTCTATGTTCCTTAGATTCCACGGCAAATCATTGTGTCTGCAACACAAACAGAATAGTTGGCTCAGTTGTCAAGCCCAGGTGTGGGGAATTATGAAACTAATATTAGTACATTTTAAAAAGTGTGGTGAACTGATTAGAAGAACTTGATCTAGCTTAAGTTCCATTAGAAGAATGGGTGTAACATATGATTAGTTTACTAGTGCCGACTATAGAGACTGATAACAGGTGGAGGTAGGTCGTGACACTTACCCCCCCCCCGTCTATCTGGCACTACGCAGGTCTATTGCTTACCCGTCAATGATGGGCTGGTCATCCAGAGCGTCTGAACCTTTCCTCAACGTCTTCAACCCAGCAGCATCCAAGAGCGCCGGCGCCAATACCAGAGCAAGCAACAAGTAGCACCGCATCTATGTAACAAATTCGTTTCAATTTAAAGCAGATTATGAGTATTTGCAATTGGAAATAGTCCATGGAGTAACTACCGCCTATACATTTATTTATAGTTTTAGAATTTGCAAAATAACCAAAGTCACGTCTCATTGCTTTAAACGACAAAAATATAATAAAAGATAAAACAACAACTCTGTTCAAAAGTTCATTAATTCTACATCTTCCTGGATATTACCCTTGAATGTTCATATTCAATGATATTACATAGTACCTATACATGCGTCCGTACATAAGTGAGAAATATGGTAATGGAGAGATTTCGCCCACCTCAAGCTGCGATTCAATCTTGCAGTAGACAACAATTTTGTATCAAGCTATATTTAAATAATAAACCATCTTATATGGAACAATGTCATAATAATGAAGATAAAGTAAATAAAAAGTGAGCAACATCCTGGATAATTTCTCCATTTATTACCGGACCAAGATCAGCAGTTATTTATCATCTTTATTATTACTTGATTTATTACTTATATAATTGAAAACAGATTATTTACGGGCAATCGAAATGTCCCGCCTTGAACCAGTTACTTCAAAGAATTTGATAATCCCTTGTTATTCTGTTATGTAGCAGTGCGACACGTACCAAGTATTGAACAATTAGTTGTTGATCCTTGGTTTAAAGTTCATCCTGCTAAGCTCGCTCTATCTCTTCATTATTGACAGATCATAATCTTAGTGTCTATACTTAGGATACTTTATTGCTAGGGCACTAACAATATTATCAAAAATCCCAATGATAAGAAGAGAATAAGTCTTAATTGCAAATCTGCAAGAAATAGAAAATAACACCAGAAAATTTCAACATTCTGTACATTATTACAAAATTCATCCAAAATGCAATTATTCGGTAACCAGTTTGAACAGTTACCTACAATTGTTAACGTTTAATAGAATGCTCTGCATCACGATTTAAAGATGATTTAGATCGCAGCTTATTTGAATTATTTCTTAGAGACGTGAGGAATAGTGGTCAAAAGTGAATTGAGATGCAGCCTTGCTCCTAATACCAACATAATGCCGGTATTGTTTCATTATATCCCCCACCCCCCACACCAACACACACAAAAATTACACAATTTTGAAATTTTGTTAGATTTTCCTTATTTCATTAACAGTTAAGAAATCGATCTAAATAGTTACAGCAACAATCGTGAGAGAGCGGCCTTGAAGCATAGAATAATAAAGTGCTTGTGTTGCCAATTGTCCAAGAGTGTTGCGGATAAGTCACGTATTTAATGAAATTATACAAAACACCATAAAGATCATACAATATGGCTTTGCTATAGTAATAAAAGTGTGATAACGAAAAAGCCAGCCAATTTCAATTCAAGATGTAATTTCAATCATACATCAAATTTAACTTATTTTTGTAATAAACATTATGGTAACATGCAATTTTGATCTTGATAGCTGATTATCAAAATTAATAAAAAATTTGGGTCAAAACCAATCTAGTATCAAAGGATAAACATTTATAAATTACCAATAATTTCTTACCATTTGGGTCGTGTTCACCAAAAATATACATTTAGAATTGTGTTAATATTAATAAAATCTTTAATAAAGAGAGCGATATTAAACATTTTCATCAATCATATTGATAATTAATATATGAATAGGTTTTTAATTACATTCAGGATACAGTAAAATAAAATTATAGTGATTCTAGGGAAAACATTCGCTCCTAAAAAATACAAACGGTTTTACTGAAAATGTATGTAAACCTGTACCATAGTTTTATTATAAAACTATAAAATATAAATTATATAATATTAGTATAAGAAAAGAAAATATCCCTAATGTAAAACAGAAAAAAACATACTCTCTAAAATAAAGCCCCTAATCATTTTCTGAAAATGTATAAGTAGTTTTATAAAACTGTAAAATATTAGCTTAAAAATATTATACATTTTCATAACCAGTTTTCTCACTTTAGTTCTTCAAATTGTAACGTGAATGTCGGCACACGAATGTACCATGTAATGTTGCACTCACTCTGTTGTTTGTATCAAGTCTGCCACACTCACTGCAAGGCAAGCCACCAACTGGATTGGAAAGAAATCCGCAACCAAATATCATGCCATGCTGTCAGTGAGAGAGATATCTTGGAGATCTCTCACTAATTGCGGTGTTGGGAAATCTGCTCGCTATAGCAGCACAGCAGCTCACGTGCCAACCAGGTCACGTGCTTCGCTTCAATACAGGCGCGTAGGAAGGGGGGGGGGAGTGGGGGTCAATGACCCCCCCACTTTTCATCTTGACACCCCCAGATATAACCCCCAGATACACACAAATTTTGATAAAGAGATCCAAAAATGCACAAATTTGCTCCATTATGAGGTTGAATTCTCAAAATTTTCCCAAGTTTTGCAAAGCTAATTGAACAGAGGTATTATCCAACTAGGAAAACGCTCTGTGTAACGCGTTGATGAGCGAGCACGGACAGGCGTAACAACTCGAACCGAAATAATGTCTATCGAAAATATCATTAAAAGCCAATAATTCTTGAATTTCGTCAGACTCAAGTATAAAAATCTCAAAATTGTCCTAAAACATTAGTCCCAATAACCATGCAAAGCTTGAACCTTTTGAACCTTTCTGATTGAACTGTCCCTCGTTAATATTCTAAAATCACATGATCTCTTTAAAAAATAAACCTGGGACCACTCATATGATAAAAGTGTGTGTACTTACACAATATTAGATCGATCTGTTGAATGGTCATATCAGTTTCATACGTTTGAAAGTTTCTACTCTAACTACCTTGGAACTATAAAGAGTCGAAGTAGCCGTGATCAACATTTTCGAGAAATTTGACAGCCAACACGCAAAATGTCCGTAAAACGTCAATAACTTTTGGATTTAAACATAGATTAGTCTGAAAATTGTCAAAAATGCAGATAATGTTAGTCCCAATGACCATGCAAAGTTTAAAGTTGATCAGTCATACGGTTGAAGTTTAAATTTAAAAAATGACATAAAAGATTTTTTTAAATTTTAAACAATGGGAGGATTTGGCTGAAACTTTGTATGATTGGGTACAATGTTGGTCGCCATGACTTGTCAAAATTTCAAATTGATCGGAACTACCAATCGAAAGATATTTTTTTTTAAATTTGAACCAATAACATGAGCCCGTTCAAAAACGATCCCAGGGACCGCATAGATTACGTTAGTATATGTGCAAAATTTCAGATCGATTGGTTGTGCCGTTTGACCTGGGCAGTAAACAAAAAAAAAAAAAAAAAAAAAAAACACACAGAGAAAGTGCCGTAAGAGTACCGTGGTGACGCTCGCTACGCTCGCTCAATTAGACAATAACTCATTTGTCCAACATAATCATCCTCATGAATACAATTTAATAATTACACGTTAAACTATGATACCGAATAAGCACCGTTTTCAAAGCAATTCCAAAATCTATTCATAATCGATTATCTTTAGGGATTTTATCGAATAACAAAATTTACAGATTATAATGCATTTTGTCAAAGTTTCCCAAGAATATTGCATATCACAAATTTTAAATTTCTTTGAAAACGATGCCAAAATAGCTTCAAATTCGATTCTTTTGCATCAAAAACTCAAAAAATTCCCTGCGGGGCCAATGGGGATTCTATAAAAACAAATAGTTACAGTTATATTACATTTGTATAAAGTTTCCACAGAATATTGCATTTCATACATTTTAAATTTCTTTGAAAAGTATGCTAAAATAGCTTTAAGCTCGATTATTTTGTATCAATAACCCAAAAAATTCCCTGCGGGGCCAATAATGGGTATTAAAAACAAATAGCTACAAATTATATTACATTTCTTAAAGTTTCCACAGAATATTGCATTTCACACATTGTAAATTTCTTTGAAAAATATACAAAAATAGCTTCAAATTCGATTCTTTTGTATCAAAAATTCAAAAAAGGCCCTGCGGGGCAATTTGGGTTGCGGGCTTCCCAGACCCCATTGTAACGACGACTACTTTTCCTCACATTCATTGATCCCCATAATTTTGACCCCCCCCCCCACTCAAAATGAAGTTCCTACGCGCCTGCTTCAATATCCTCTACTCTCTCTTGCGGTGGTGGTAAATCTGCTCGATATAGCAGCACAGCAGCTCACGTGCCAACCAGGTCACGTGCTTCGCTTCAATATCCTCTACTCTCTCTTGCGGTGGTGGGAAATCTGCTCGCTATAGCAGCACAGCAGCTCACGTGCCAACCAGGTCACGTGCTTCGCTTCAATATCCTCTACTCTCTCTTGCGGTGGTGGGAAATCTGCTCGCTATAGCAGCACAGCAGCTCACGTGCCAACCAGGTCACGTGCTTCGCTTCAATATCCTCTACTCTCTCTTGCGGTGGTGGGAAATCTGCTCGCTATAGCAGCACAGCAGCTCACGTGCCAACCAGGTCACGTGCTTCGCTTCAATATCCTCTACTCTCTCTTGCGGTGGTGGGAAATCTGCTCGCTATAGCAGCACAGCAGCTCACGTGCCAACCAGGTCACGTGCTTCGCTTCAATATCCTCTACTCTCTCTTGCGGTGGTGGGAAATCTGCTCGCTATAGCAGCACAGCAGCTCACGTGCCAACCAGGTCACGTGCTTCGCTTCAATATCCTCTACTCTCTCTTGCGGTGGTGGGAAATCTGCTCGCTATAGCAGCACAGCAGCTCACGTGCCAACCAGGTCACGTGCTTCGCTTCACTATCCTCTACTCATTGAACAGATAAAACTAATGTGTCATGGGAATAATTTGCAATTGGGAAACTGTAACATGATTAATAAGTACTCATCATCTTTCACTCCTGAGCAGCGGAATATCGTCGGACCCAAATGTTTCGTGATGGTTGTCGGTTGATGAGACTTTTCCACGCCGATTATCCATCTTCGATGCTCATATTTGTATTGAACGACCCAGGCGCGTAGGAATAGGGGGGAAAGGGGGGAAATGACCCCCCCTGTCTGGAGCCTGACCCCCCCCCTGCCAGAGATCCTGACCCCCCCTGCTAGTGACTCTGACCCCCCCTGCTAGAGAGCCTAACACATCCAGATATTCACAAATGTTGATTAAGTGTTGCACAGAATGCACAGATTTGCTCCATTATTAGGTTGAATTCTCAAAATTTTCTCAAGTTTTGCAAAACTAATTGAACAGAGGTCCAATCCAATGATCCAATGAGAAAACTCATTTACTCATTTGTCCAACATCATCATCCTCATGAATCAAATTAAATAATTACACGTTTAACAATAGATTCCAAAACACATACAGATTTTTCTTATTGATTGCTTATTGCTGTTGCTCTTGCAACCTTTTTCAAATGGCGATTCCAAAATCAATTCATAATCGATTCTCTCTCACTAGAATTCAAGTATTTCCCTGCGGGGCCATTTAGGATTTTGTCAAATAACAAAATTTTATTTTGTCTATTGTATCCCCAAGTATATTGCATAGGACCCTTGCATAGATTCTTTAAATTTTTCCTTTTTTAATTTTTAACTTATTGTATCAATTGCTTTTCTCTGTTAGTTTTTCATAATTTGTTGTTATTTTATATGTTATGTCCACTTGTGGAGTTTTACTCTGTTGGATATATTGTACAAATAAATAAATAAATAGGACAAACATTTTAAATTTCTTTAATAAAGATGCCAAAAAAGCGTCGAATTCGATTCTTTTTTTTATCAAGATGTAAAAAAATGCCCTGCGGGGCCATTGGGAATTCTATAAAAACAAGTTTTCGTAAGTTCCACAGAATATTGCATCACACATTTTACATTTCTTTGAGAAGAATAGCTTAAAATTCGATTATTTTGTATCAAAAATTCAAAGAAGGTCCTGCGGGGCTAACTGGGGGTGAGTCCCCCAGACCCCTCGTATAGCGTTTCTGTTTTAGAAACCACGAGTCATCATCGACTTTAAGCCGGCACCCGTCAAGGCGTATCAAAAATATTGTGTCTCATAAATGCAATCGCAAAAACGACTAAACTATTTCCGATTGTTAATGTTAACCAGTCAATAAATACGCTTCTTTGGTCGAGTTTCATTCATTTTACTTTGTTCGGACAACAATCCCCAAGTGAAGCAACAATGCACTTGCACGTTACCTACCTAATAACTTTTTGAAGAACATGTAAAGTATGAATTTAAAGAAAAGTCATGCAATCAAATTCAGTTCAATTGTTCATTGAACAAATATCTAAAAATATTTTAATTTCTCATTCATGGACAGGTTACACATAGGTAATTGCTTTTTTTATAACACAAGGAAGAAAGAAAAATATTGCATTCGTATGTGCTTCATAATCAAAAAATCAAATCACAAAGAAACTCACATAAATATACCTATAATGGCTCAAAATGATTATTTTCAGTGTTAATTGGGTTCCTTACTCCACTGTTATGCAACTTTGGGATGTACTTTTGATAGGTACCCATTTTCTCGCAATACTATTGAGAAAATTTAAGAAATAAGGAACATTTAGAGAAAAAGAATATTTTACATATATTTTTTTAAAAAGTTGTATGAATAATAACATTTTTTTATTTTAAAATTTCTTGGAACAATTTCTCGGGATCTAAGACAATTTCTTCTTGACAGATTTACGTGAAAATGGTATATATATAAAAAAAATGTTGGTCCCAATGACAATGCAAAATTTAAAATTGATCGGTCGAAACGGTTATATTTTCAATTTTCAGCCAATCACTGGATCGTCTCAAAACTATACCTGTGACCACCGATGTGTGCACCATTTCAGATCGATTGGTTGGACGGTGTGCTCTAGGCAATGCCTACAAAAACACAAACAAACAAACAAACAAACAAACAAACAAACAAACAAACAAACAAACAAACAAACTGTAGTGATCGTGTAGATATTATATAAACCTTGCTTGACATAGAGATGGCGGTGATGAAACTTGTTTGTTTCAACTTGGGAAGTCTCCTTAAAATTAGATTTCAGAATAATATGTGTTCAATGAAAGTTGAGATGTTGCTGAACACAGATGTGGTATTTTTTGTTGTTGTTGTGAGATGAATAGTTTTCAAGGAATTAATCAATAAAGTTTGAAATATTTCTTACAATTTCAAAACAGGAAAATAAACAATGACATCACAATTAGCTATATTGCCATGGCAACAAAGGAATCACAATGTTAATACATTGTTGGAGACTTGGAAATGACTTCACAAACAATCCTGATTCTTGATACAGGCCGTTTTTCCCGCCAAAATATCCAATGACATTTGAATTTGATTATTATGAATGGAAATTTTAAATTTCGCTGGCGATAAGTGTGTTTGTCATTGTTAATTGTGTTGATATTTACAAATTAACTAGAATAAAATTTTATGAGACTCATTTTATATTGGCGATCAAAGGCGACGGGCGAGGATCAAAGTATAAGTTTACTTGTAATTTAATAATTAATGGAAATTCCTATCACGTTTGATTGATGGTTTCATTGTTGGTTTAGCGGGGCTACGATTAAATGTATTTAATTTATAATAAAAAAATATAAAATAATATATATTTTATACAAGCAAGCAAGCAACCAACCAACCAACCAACCAACCAACCAACCAAACAAACAACCAACCAACCAACCAAACCAACAAACAAACGACCAAACAGTCAGACAGACATACAGACAAACAAACAAACAGACAAAACACACGATAATAGAAAAATGACTTGAGAGTAACGCTGCGCTTTCAACAAGCTGATAATGCGAAATGGCATTCACAATCACAATTGCTTTAATCTGCCGCTTAATCGCTGCCTCTTACAAGCTCCAGTCTTGTAAGGTGAAGTTCTTTTCTTAATCCAGCACAAAATCCGTTTTATTACAGCTGCCGTTGTAAAAGTTCAAGTGGATGTTGATTATATAATAGGGTAAGAGGCCAACGCAAGAATAGAGCACAACCTTCTCTCGGGGAGGTTATAAAATATTGATTTATAACTATACAAAACAAAAAGAATCTTAGAAAGTTACCTCATATCTTTCTTGCGAATAATGTCGATCATAAATTAATATGACGCATGTAAGATATTAAATTAAAATGAGAGCCATTGAGAAAAGTAGAGGAATGATGCACTTCAAATTATGTTTCTTATGTCATTAAAATTTATTTTCACCAATGAATTAGGTTCTAAGCAAAATTATCGAGCCGCCTCGGAAGCCATTTTTCCAAGACCGACTCTTCCTTCTCCCCGTCTTCTTCCGTCCTTCCTCATCCCTTTTCCACATGGCATCTCCATCAATCCATGTTCACTCACCACTTTTGGCTTTGATTTTCATCCACGTCTCTCCTCTTTCTTCCAGAGTCCCCTCCACTCTGCGCATCCACTTCGTTCTCGGTCTCCCTTCCCAATCAACTCGATATACTTCTTGTTATCTTGGACAGTTTCGTCACTCTGGAGATAGGTACGTTATATTGAATCCCCATAAAAAAACACTCAATGTAAAAAAACAGCCAAGTCTCTTCAACTAAAAAAAAAAAATTATGAAATCTAAAAATTCTGCACTGAAACGTAGTGATATCAAAAAATGAGCCAAGTCAAAACTTTATTTGAAAATTAAAAAATACTTGGCGCATCGTGTATATAAATAGCTTAGAAGTATAGGCTAGATATAAATACATATACTTATAGTACCTTTACCTACAATACCCTAAAAAAACGATGCCCCAAGTATTTTTTAATTTTCAAATAAAGTTTTGACTTGGCTCATTTTTTGACATCACTACGTTTCAGTGCAGAATTTTTAGATTTCATAATTTTTTTTTTAGTTGAAGAGACTTGGCTGTTTTTTTACACGGAGTGTTTTTTATGGGGATATCACTTATTTTTTTAGTTTATTTACACAACTTGTAAAACTTATTAGGGCAACAATGGCTAATTCCTTTAAAAAAATACGCTATTTCCGAATTAGTTACTAAAAAAATATTGTTTGGAGCTAAATTTAAACTTAAAGTGATATGCCATGAAGAATTGCGAAAGCATCGTTCCAATAGGTCCAGCCGTTTTCGAGATATGGCATCACTTCCGGTTTTCAAAATGGCGGCTGAAAGCTCTTACAAATTGTACTAATATGTATATAAATACTAATATTTCATTATAAGCCTTCTGAATATATAGTTGGTTTTTATATAAAGGGAAGTGAATTTAAGCAGATTTCGCTAAACTATGACGTCATTTCCGGTTTCAGTAATTAGAAAACTTTAATTTAACTATTGTTATTTCATAAAGAGGACCGTCTGAATCGATTGGCGCAAATTTCGTTCCGATCGGTTAATCCGTTTATGAGATATGACGTCACTTCCGGTTTCAAAATGGCGGCACAAAAAATTCATAAGGGCAAGGTATCATCAGGCAGACAAGCTGTATATGTGGTGAAAATTTCGGGTCAATCAACCCAGCCGTTTAGGCTGTGGCGGAGACCGCGGAATTTATTGGAAGATGAATCATCATCATCATTATTATTATTATTATTATTATTATTATTATCTGAAAGCCGTACAATTTCACGGTTTTCACGGCCCTCTAGTTCGCAAAGGGCGTAACCTATTGCTCCCAAATTTGGTATATGTTGTGGGGTGGGCCATAGCTCGAAATTAAGATATTTCGCAACAATGTGAGATTTTCCAATTTTGAGATCCAGTAGGCCGAAAATGCCACTTTGATGCTTACAGTAAAAGTGGGTTGCTCCAGCCTTTTTATATGAGAGTGTGCGCGCCGTACGACTTGGCTGGCGTGGAGCGACCGCTCCACTAGATATCATTATAAGCCTTCAAAATATGTATTTTTATTGCATGAAGAAGGGTTTCAGGGTGTTTTTCATGTTGATGATGTCATTTCCGGTTTCGGTAATAGTACATTTCTAATTCATCTTTTGATATTCCATATAGATGACCGTCTGAATCATTTGGCGCTATTTTCATTCCAATCGGTCTAGCCATTTTCGAGATATGACGTCACTTCCGGTTTCAAAATGGCGGCTTCCGGTTGGTTTTACAAAAAGGCACCTCAGACGCCAAAAGTGCACATGTGGTAAAAATGTCAAATCGATCGGTTCAGCCGTTTAGGCTGTGGCGGTGATAACAACGTTCCTTGATATCTGAAGAAGAAGCGGAAGAAGAAGATACCTTTTAAAAAGGGGTGTAATTTCACTGTTTTCACGGCCCTCTAGCACGCAAATGGCATAACTTGTTATTCCAAAATTTGGTATGTTGTCAGGTGGGCCATAGCTCGAAATTAAGATATTTCGCAACAATGTGAGATTTTCCAATTTTAAGATCCAGTAGGCCGAAAATGCCACTTTGATGCTTACAGTAAAAGTGTTTGGTCTGCTCCTCAGTTTATTAGGCATTTACGGTATGTTGAGTGAGTGTGAGTGTACAGTACGACTTGGCTGGGTGGAGCGACCGCTCCACTAGATTGACTTAGCATTACAATGTTCTATTGTATACACAAATCGTACAGGATGACTTCGTAACATTTAGCACTTAGCTGCACTAGAAGTCACATTAAATAATCATATCAATATTATGTATTGTCACGAGAATGCCTTTCTCGTTGGGATCATTATACAATTTGGGGGTTGGTGTAACTAGATATAGAATAGAAAATAGAAATACATTTACATAGAGAGCAATTTATACTTAGGCAGAGAATAAAGTAATATTGAGTAGTGAAGCTACAAGGGTGAAACTGTTCTGGCACTTATCTCACAATGTCCGACCAGACACGTGGTCCTCGGCCCCATGCCCGTCCCGCACGTCCCGCGTATGTCCCGCACCCCTGGAGTCCAAGCGATGTTGCCGTGGCTGGATCTTCTGGCCGACTCCCCGACAGATCGCCTCGTGGGCTCCCAGGTTCGACTTCTCAATAGCTGACCAGGCAGTATGATGTATCGCATGATCTGAGTGCCTAGTCCTTCCTGGTGGTAGGCAGCCCGCCACGCAGGATTGTACCGCGGGTCACGAAGTATTCGGGATAAGAGTGAACACTAGGGTGGTTCTAGAAGGATGGCGGGCTATTAGGGTGAACTAGGGTGTACGACAAAGGGGTTCAGAAAGCGGGGTATGTAATGGAAATACGAGGTATCGTGACAGTATTGTGATACTTAGAGATAGAGATATTTAGAATGTATACTCTTACAATGTGACTCATGTCACAACACAAAAATGCCTGGTTTTTAGTTCACTTCAAAAGAATCTTTGAAATGTATATTTGACCACTGAGCAATAGAGCTTGATTACATAATTCCACCAAAGTGTGCAACGCCGAGGAAAAAGGAAATGGACTTCCACCCTTCTACCTCTGAGCTACTAGTTGTTCTTATAGACTCATCATAAATAATATCATCATGCATTATTTCACCACCAAACTGCCTCCGCTCCATTAAGCTACGACAGAGAAAGCAATTCTTCTATATTTTAATGTTTACTACAGTTAACTTGTGGTTAACACTAATACCGGGTGGCCCAAAAAAAACGTCCAATGGGCGAGACACCGCTGTGAATAAAATACTGCAGATATAAGTCCAAAATTTTTATATGTTATTTATGTATTTTATTTATTTTGTCTTTTATTGATTGCACAACGATACATACAAAGTACAATCAATATGGCGAGGTTCCACCTCAGTGGCTCTTCCACCTAACCATAACAAACATATAACAAACATACCAATGTTTGATGTGTGAAAGTTTCAAAAACATTTCTTGTGTAGGAAAAAAGTTACAGCTGTTCGAATTTGGTTGTTGAAAAATCGATTATACGGAGCTCAAAGAGAAAAAGTCCAATGGCATGGACACCTCTATTTTCAACACTACTAATGATATCAGGCTGAAAATTTCAAATATTATTCACAACATATGAGTATCTATTGTATAAAATTTCAATACATTTGAATCAGTGGAACGAAAGTTATGGTATCTTGAAGTTGAGCTTAAAAACAGAAAATATTGGAGATTTCACTTCTAAAATTAACAGTGAAATAAAACTTGAGAAATTATCTCTGCGTGTATTCTGATTTTTAAGCGCAAACTCTAGATAACATTACTTTCGTTACATTGATTCAAATGAATTGAGATTTTTACACAATCGATAGTAATATATTTTGAATAATATATGAAATTTTCAGCTTAATATAGTGAGCAGTTTTGATAAACAGCGTCCCGGGCATTGGACATTTTCTGGACGCATGATTTTTTAGCTCCGTATAATCGATTTTTCGACAACGAAATTCGAACAGCTGTAACTTTTTTTTCTATAATAGGTACGATGTTAAAACTTTCACATATTATACCTTGGTATGTTTTGTATAATGGGTGTAATTATCAGCCTAATATGTGCAGTAGTTTCGTCACAGTGATGTGTCGCCCGTTGGACGTTTTTTTTGGGCCACCCGGTATAATATCATCTCAGCAGCACAAGATTACAACGACGTAAAACTCGAAGTCTGAACGTGACAAATTGCACTCAAGTCAGGATACTTTTCCCATCAATCAGTGATAGCATCAGGTAAAAACGAAAATGCCGCAATATTCGTCTTTATCAATTCATCCAAATCCACCTCTTATTCCAGACAATGTCTAAGATTAGGAAAGTTTAATAATATAATGTCAAGGGACTTACTAAGATATGCTCGCGGGGGGGGGGGGGGGGGCGGGGGGGGGCAAGGTCAAGCTCGTAACCCCTGATTCTTGAGACTAATTGAAACACATGTATTTATCGTTTAACGTTACACACCTCGGAGTAACGCTCTGTACTTGTATTCTTGTACACCATCACCTCCCAATCATCATCATAATCATTCATCCGTTGCCATTAGCCTAGCTGCAGAACAGTGCGACTTTAAACAGAACTAAAACAAAAATGTGAGGGGCAAAGAATGACTTTTCTCTGAAATAATGGGCACACGAAACAAAAACCATTTAATTTTGCCTGAACGTTTTCGAATTCCAGGGTGGGGGGAGGGGTAAGCCCCGTCTGGACACATATTATAGTCGCACTGTTCTGCTATTAGATTAATGGCGAGGGATGAATGACTTTGTAGATGCTATGGGAGATGCTGTTGAAGAGGTGGGAAAGATGGAGGGTGTGATTGAGGTTTTTGTGACTTGTTCATAGTTTGCACGACCGTCTTTTGTTTTACAAGAACAATGTAAAAAGTGTATTTTGTACAAAATGAATATAAAAGAACGAAAATAGCCCTAACTACTAATTATTTAAATCTGATCCAAAACACCTCTATTCAAAACAAAACTAGACATTTTAGTTAGCATTTTTTCCCTAAAAAACTTTGAAAGGATGATAAAGACCTACTGGAAATAAAAATAAATGGCACACATTTGCACGCCTGAGGTATAATTTCATTGAAGTTAAATATGAATTTTTTTCTGACACCTATAGTCTCATAGATGTCACTTTAGTTAGTATTACAAAAACGCGCAAACGTACTTGACTATACTAACTCCTGTTCAAATTGAGATCATTTATAACATGCTCTTCTTCACATTTGACAGGATATTTTGATGTTGGCTGATAAAACTGTCATTGATTGTTTTACAACAGGCAATCTAGTATTGCTACTTGACTGTACATAATGATTGTCATCTTTGTCAATGACCATCGTAATCAGAAGGCTCTACTTGATTTTGTATGTATGTACATCCACGTTCTCTACTTCGCAGTCCAGCCGCGAAGCAACCCGCATTGCATACAGGGCAGTTGTGCTGCCTAACCTCCTGCAGAGATGTCAATCAGTTGTTATCTAATCTAATGTATAATTATTGTTTATCTCTTGATCTCAAATGCAGGAGGGCAGTGGTTAATTTGTATTAGAAAAGGTGGGCAAACCCAATGTTTAAAAAAATGGGGAGAAGCCCATCAATTGTCGAGGGAAACTATGGAGGTTCTGGAGGAGAGCCCCCCAGAAGAATGCGGGTCTGGGGCGCACAGCCCAGCGATTTTTTTTAATTTTAAGAATAAATTAACAAATTTTTACCTCTGTCTTGTTTTTCACCATTATTCCCCCTCTAGGACAGTAATTCAAAAGGTGAATTTAAAACTAGGAAAACGCTCTGAGTAACGCGTTGATGAGCGAGCACGGATACGCGGAACACCTCGAACCGAAATTATGTCTATCAAAAATATCATTTAAAGCCAATAAATCTTGAATTTCGTCAGACTTGAATAAAAATCTCTAAATATTCCTAAAATGTTAGTATCAACCCTTATGATTGAACTGTTCCTTGTTAATATTCAAAAATCACAGGATCTCTTTAAAAAAATATACCTGGGACCACTCAAATCATATAATATTAGTGTGTACACAATATCAGATCAATCTGTTGAACGGTCATTATTAGTTTCATTTCGTTTGAAACTTTCTGCTCTAACTACCTTGCCTTGAACTGAAGATTCGAAGTCGCCGTGAATTTGACAGCCAACACGCAAAATGTCACTAAAATTACAAAACCTTTTGAAAATAACTACAGATTTGACTGAAAATTGGCAAAAATACCTTAAATGTTGGTACCAATGACCATGCAAAGTTTTTAGTTGATCGGTCAATCGGTTCTAGTTTAAATTTCAAAAATCACAGGAAAAATGGTTTCAAATTTGAACCAATGGGTGGATTTGGCTGAAATTTATTGTGATTGGGTACAATGTTGGTTGCAATGTCTTTGCTAAATTTCAAATTGATCAAACCAACCAATAGAAAGATAATTTTTTTTAAATTTGCACCAATAAGGGGATTTCAAAATTTTAGGGTCTGCAACAATCAGAAATGTTACGTACTAGTGTGCAAAATTTCAGCTCGATCGAAGAAAAACTCTGACCTGTATATCGTCAGTACAGAAAAAAAAAAAAAAAAAAAAAAACAGAGGTCCGTGCCAAAAGAGCCAAAAGGAGACGCTCGCTTCGCTCGCTCAATAAAATGCAAGTAATTTTAAAAGTATCATATTATTTCTAAGAAGTGTTCCTAAGTGTATTTGGGAAAAACAGTTTTGCACACGAAACAATGGGTTGTCGAGGTGGATGGGTCCTTATGCGGGCCCGGGCCGCACAGGCCCGGGAAAATTTTGAAATTCCAAAGTAAATTTTGACTATTTTTATAGGTTTTGGACAATCATTTTTGGCGATTTTATATTTGGTCACCTAAGAGTATTTTTTCACAATTATGAGCAATTAAAAAAAAAGGAAACGCTATGGTTACCCATATTTATTTTAAAAGTTGCGTAAGCTCAGCTTAACCTTAAAAAAAGGTGGGTAAGCCGGGCTTACGCCCAAATTAACTTATTAAGCACTGCAGGAGGGTATAGTCAACACAATGTGAAAATGACCCAACGATCGATGCTGATATTTTCCCTTCCTTTTTCCTATTTATAAGTATATGCCATTTATATACAACCGTCATTTGGATTTTTTAGAATAATAGGGAAACATCTTTAAATTACTTATTATACATACCTACTGTAAAATATTTTATATTCGAAATTGTACACGATGTCACTTGTTCCCTATCTGTGTAATAAATAGGAAGGTACACAATAGTTATCTTCATAATATTGTTTCGTGGTCAACATAAAGTCTCAACATGAAATAAAATTCTATTAATCCACATTTTATAATAATACATACACATAAAAAACACTCCGTGTAAAAAAACAGCCAAGTCTCTTCAACTAAAAAATTATTATGAAATCTAAAAATTCTGCACTGAAACGTAGTGATATCAAAAAATGAGCCAAGTCAAAACTTTATTTGAAAATTAAAAAATACTAGGCGCATCGTGTATATAAATAGCTTAGAAGTATAGGCTAAACTCCGTTTCATGCAGTCTAGAGTCCTGTTTAACATAGGTAGTCCTATACCTGCCCATGCTATCTAGGACTCTAGACCCCATGAAACTGAGTTTAGATATAAATACATATACTTATAGTACCTATACCTACAATGCCCTAAAAAAACGATGCGCCAAGTATTTTTTAATTTTCAAATAAAGTTTTGACTTGGCTCATTTTTTGATATCACTACGTTTCAGTGCAGAATTTTTAGATTTCATAATTTTTTTTTAGTTGAAGAGACTTGGCTGTTTTTTTACACGGAGTGTTTTTTATGGGGATATCACTTATTTTTTTAGTTTATTTACACAACTTGTAAAACTTATTAGGGCAACAATGGCTAATTCCTTTAAAAAAATACGCCATTTCCGAATTAGTTACTAAAAAAATATTGTTTGGAGCTAAATATAAACTTAAAGTGATATGCCATGAAGAATTGCGAAAGCATCGTTCCAATAGGTCCAGCCGTTTTCGAGATATGGCATCACTTCCGGTTTTCAAAATGGCGGCTGAAAGCTCTTACACATTGTAGGTATTAATATGTATATAAATACTAATATTTCATTATAAGCCTTCTGAATATGTAGTTGGTTTTTATATAAAGGGAAGTGAATTTAGGCAGATTTCGCTAAACTATGACGTCATTTCCGGTTTCAGTAATTAGAAAACTTTAATTTCACTATTGTTATTTCTTATAGAGGACCGTCTGAATCGATTGGCGCAAATTTCGTTCCGATCGGTTAAGCCGTTTTTGAGATATGACGTCACTTCCGGTTTCAAAATGGCGGCACAAAAAATTCATAAGGGCAAGGTATCATCAGGCAGACGAGCTGTATATGTAGTGAAAATTTCGGGTCAATCAACCCAGCCGTTTAGGCTGTGGCGGAGACCGCGGAATTTATTGGAAGATGAATCATCATCATCATTATTATTATTATCTTAAAGCCGTACAATTTCAAGGTTTTCACGGCCCTCTAGTTCGCAAAGGGCGTAACCTATTGCTCCCAAATTTAGTATATGTTGTAGGGTGGGCCATAGCTCGAAATTAAGATATTTCGCAACAATGTGAGATCTTCCAATTTTGAGATCCAGTAGGCCGAAAATGCCACTTTGATGCTTACAGTAAAAGTGGGTTGCTCCAGCCTTTTTATATGAGAGTGTGCGCGCCGTACGACTTAGCTGGCGGGGAGCGACCGCTCCACTAGATCAAGTACCTACACAGTGACGTTACATTGAATTTATATTAAAAAATTTAACTTTATACACTTGGCACTTCAAAAATATATAAAGTGTTCCATAGATAGTTAGTAATTATTTGACAACGTTTCATGATTTCCTTCAGTCAAGATCAAATTATGAAAAGATACCCTTCTAATATCACCATATTAACAGTGCTATAAGAATATGTATGAGCCCCACTTCCAATTGTTATCTAATTCTTCTACCCTTATATTACCTATCTACAGGTGCTCTACGTGCGCAAAGCATTTCATTAGGTGTGGCCAGAAGCATTGTAAGACTATCTCTTTGTGGGGGGGGAAGCAGTGGCGTGTCGTGAAAAATAAGGCAAGGGAAGCAAATTGCTGGGAAACGAATTTGCCATCACCAGGAGGGGGGGTCTGGGGGGCTCGCCCCCCAGCTTTTGCGCCGCAGGGAATTTTTTGAATTTTGACTATTTTAGATGGGCTAAAAACGATTTTGAATGTATCTCGCTGAAAGATATTCGAGATTTGTGAGGAATATCTGATCAAGTTCTTCTGACTCAAAATTGAAAATTTTTGATTTTATGAAAGAAATAGAAATCAAGTATACAGATAATATTTTTTGTTTATTTAATATAATTTATATCATTCATTAGCAAAGTAAACTTGCTGTATTAATATTTATTTGCTAAAATATAAAAGAATTAGATGTGAGGTACAACATAAGATTCATTTGCAAGATGGCTTCTGTATATAAACAAATAAGTATAATTACTCCCTTGCCTCAATAATTATTACCGGGGAGGGGTATTTTGCTCTGGTTCTTGGCAATGGTGTAGTACAGAGTAGTACAGAGTATTAAAGAGACCTTGGGTGTAGTACTAAAAAAAATTATGGGTATACTAAAAAAAATGACACGCGAATGGATGAAAGGGGTTTAAGGGCGAAGCGCCCAAGTAAATTTTCCTCAAGGTCATTTCGTTTTGGTGCATTGTAACGATTTCATGAATCACTTTTTGCTGTAATAAAAGCCAATAAAGTGAAGTGAATTATTTTAAAAATTGATTACACATTAGTTGACTTGTAGAAAAACTGGGAAGTAATTAATTAAATTCTTGTACCCACACAAATGCCGTGCAGATATTTTTTTATTTTGGTTATAGAACGGGTTTAGGTACAATGAATTTACAGACAGGTACGGTATTTTTAAAGGAAAACAGAGCAGCCAGTAATTTATATTAAAAATAGAATCAAACAAAAAAAACGCGAAGCGATTTTTATTTTTATTTTGTCTACATTAGAACGAGTTTTAAATGTTTTTATAGGTAGGTACGACATTTTTGAAAGAAAATAGAAAGGTCATTCATGTATAAAAGTCACACACATAAATGCCGCGCAGCGAATGTTTTTTTGGCTTCCTAAGGACGAGTTTAAAATAATTTTACATTTCTATATTTTTGAAGGAAAACAGAAAGTCATTTATAATTTGTATGCAAATCACACATAAAAATGCCGCGCAGCGATTTTTTGGTTTTCGGCTGCATTGGAACAGGTATACCTACTATAAATTTGAAGGAAAACGGAAAAGTTTTTGTTTTCATTAGAACGGGTTCAACATGATTTTACAGGTAGACTATACTTTTGAAAGAAAACAAAAAGTCATTAATGAATAAAAAAACACACATGAAAATGCCGCGCAGCGAAGTTTATAATTTTTGGCTACCTTAGGACGGGCTTAAAATGATTTTACATTGACAATAAAATCACACATAAAATAGCCGCGCAGCGAAACTTTTTGTTTTTGGCTAGATAGAACTGGTTTAAAATGATTTTACAGGTACTATATTTTTGAAATAAAACAAAATAGTGAATAATTTATAAAAATAAATAATTCACACATTAAAATTCAATGCCGCGAATTTTTTGGTTTTCGGCTCCCTAAGACGGGTTTAAAATTATTTTACATTACTCTGTTTTTTAAGGAAAAGTCCTTATTTTATATAACTGATAAGTAAAAAAACTATGCATAAAAAAGCCGCGCAGCGAATTTTTTGTTTTTGGCTACATTAGAGCGGTTTTAAAATGATTTTTCAGGTACTATATTTTGAAAGAAAAACATAAAACGGCCGAGGCTGATGCATTAGGTATGGCCATGGCCATGTCGGCCATACCCGTGCGCACGCCTATGCCTATCTATTACAGCATGAAATCTTTCTTCTATATCGCCTTCGCCATTGACAAAACTATAAAATAGCCATTACTAAAAGTAGCTTTTTTCATAGGTTCTGGCTCTAATAGAAAGAGGAAAATATACCTACTTGTTGAGCGAGCGACTCCTTTTGACTCATTTGACACGGACCTCTGTTTTTTTTGTTTTTTTTGGCTGCTAAATGGAGCAATAGAAATCGCACCGTTTCACCGATCGATCTGAAATTTTGCACACATGTAGAGACAACCTTCTCTGTTTGCTGACCCCAATTTTTTTTAAACTCAATCAATTGGTTAAAATTTAAATAAATATCTCCTGATAGGTTGAAAAATGAAAATGGCCTTCGATAAATCTCATCAAACTCATATTTTGCATGATCATTCAGACCAACATTGTCTCTTATTTTACAAATGTTCATCCTAATCGGTTAAGAATGTATGAACTTATTGACATTTTTAATAGCTATCAGAAATGAAACATTGCAAATGAATGTTTTTCAACTGCAACTGAATCTGATTTGATTTAGGTACAAGTGTGTTTAGATGCTATTTTCAATTTTCAGTGAAAATCAGATACTTTTATGTTGAATAAGTGGATCATATTTTAATAATTCAATATGGAACGTATTTCCAAACAAATCATTTTGAGTAGTATTCGCAAAACTAAGAACCTTGATTGACTTTTCGTAAATTCGTATAGTTCTGATGGCCGTGCTTCCTGTGTGTTTCATAAGGTCTGTTCGTTTTGCTTACTGCAGTTGCAGTAGCAGCAGCTTACAGTAGGCCCTGGTAACTCTTGCAGTAGCTTGCTGTACCAACACAAAACGAACGCATTTGCAGCAGGATGACAGGCTGGCCTTTTCCTATTGGTTGGGAGGTTTGTGAATTTGGCGGGAAGAATGTACAAATAAGTGAGGTTATGTTCTGCATTTATAGAATTCTTGTCTAATCCCAATGCATTTTTATATAAATATGTATCATTTCATAACATATAACTAAACTAAACTCTGAAACAAATACTCATTTCCCTCCTCCTTAGGCGTTTTTCACTATCCATCCATAAGAAACACATTTTACATTTCAAACATCCGCCATTTTGCTGCCTACTGCAAAGTTACTGAAGTTACATCACCTCCCTACCCAGCTGTAAGAGCAGTCACTGCGCAGCTACTGTCAGTGTCAAATCGAACACAATCGCAGTGACGGAACAGCAAGTTTGTTGCAAAACGAACGGATTTGCAGTGAGCAGTAAAGTGCAGTAAGCAAAACGAACAGACCTATAGAGTGGTGTTTGTTCTCTTCTTGTGATCACACCTCATTACAAATCTCTCCAGCATTTTGCTTATTTTCGTTGAAAAAGTTTGACAATAGGGAAGTCTCATGAAATTTTATTCTAGTAAATTTCTATAAATAAACACAAATAATAATGAAAAATACACTTATTACCTGTGAAATCTTAAATTTTCATTCATAAAAATCGAATTCAAATATCATATGATTTTTGGCGGGAAAAACGGCCTTTATCAAGAATCAGAACTGTGATGTCACTTCCAAGTCTTGAACATTGTGTTGACATGGGGATTCCCTTGTTGCAATGGCAATATAGCAAACTGTGATGTCATTGCCAATTTTCCTGTTTTTAAATGAGAGGAGATCTATCAAACTTTGTAAATTAATTAATTACATGAGAACTATTCGTCCAACAACAAAAATAATACCACATCTGTGTTCAGCACCATCTCAACTTTCATAAAATAAATATTATTCTGAATTCTAATCTTCAAGAGACTTCCCTATTGGGTGTGCTTTGTGAAGGTTTTAGTAAAGTTCCCCGCTTTTATAGCTGGTGACATTATTTATCGAGAGTTTTTGTCCGAACATTGAAATTTCATAATAGTCTTCTTCTACCAATACTTGTGGAAACGTTGGATTCATTCCGTTTCTGAGCTTCTGTCTAGCCTGACATTTCCTTTAAGAACTGTTTATCGTTGTATCTAGGTTTAATAATGTTAAAACATTTATTAAGTTTTCTATGTGTTAACGCATCTTTGGTTCTATGTTTGCGCACGTGTCCGGTGCTCGCTCATCAACGCGTTGCACGGAGCGTTTTCCTAGTAAATTTATTTCCACTTTTAGAATAGAATGATGTCTTTAAAAAACGATGCACCAAGTCCTTTTGTAAAGCATTTCTCGGTGTTTATACTTTTATTTCAAAAATACGAATAAATATTTGGAAATGTCATTGACTTGGCTCCTTTTTTGATAGTATCACTCCTTTTCAGTGTTGAATTTTTTAAAAGTAAAGAGACTTGGCAGCCTTTTTTACACGGAGTGTTTTTTTCTGGGATTCCTCCCTCCCCTAATTATTGAAGACAATCTATACCTGAGTTGTATTCACACAGACGTTTCAAACTTGGAAGTTCTGAACGACTGTTCTATTTAGAGCCTTGTTTGTTTAAAATCAAATCAATCTTCCATTTCAAACGTTTTCTTAGTTTTTAAAATGGCGATTCAGAACCTCGGAAAGCTTGGGAAGCTTGGAACGGCAGTTTGAATCGGCCTTATTGCATTACGTATATGAAACTTAAGATTAATTAAAGTTATTTGAGGCTGACGGAATGTTAGATCATAATTCCACCTAACAGGCTGCATCTTCTCTTAATTTCTGAGGAGCCTCCTTGTCGAGCAGCACCCTTGGGAACGAGGGGTCCGGATTGCAGGTTTAAAATATAGTTTATACGTATCTAAAGGCATAACAGACAGGGAGCATGCATGGTGTGTTCTAACTCAATGGGCAGATTGTTACATTGCAATGATAATATCTATTTATTGCATTCATTATTCTTGAGTAACATTGCGATATGCGTGGCCGGCAAGGCAACATTTGAAGACAAAATAATGCCCAAATTATTATGTTTAGTGGAAATTGGGAGCTTATAAGCAAGTTTGTTGAAATATCAATACATAAAATAGGAAAATCTCAACACCTAACATGCAATTCAAAGTAGAAATCTCAAATCTAAAAATCTCAACTTCCACTCCAAAATGCCACCACTGTGTAAATTTTAAAACCTTAGTGTGTACACCAAAATGCAAAATCTGTTCATTCAGGCTGTCATTTAACACCATATCAAACTTAATATTCTTTTTTCAGAATAAATTAAATTCCTTCTAAGAGGAAGTATTACATTTTATAATATTAATCAATAGTTTCGACACTGAATGATGTTGACAAATCATTGCCCAGGGAAAACATCTTTCCAGCATAGGTAGTAAAATAATAAAGATTTTACAGACAACTATAATCTGTGACATGTATTCTATGAATATATTTGAGGTACCTATTGTGGACGCACATATTTGACCCGGCTTCAAATTTACAAATATACAACAAAGCATGAATTTACTACTCACTCGCCCCTAGAGAACACATAATAACCTGCACAAGTCCATCCCACTAACACTGATGCACCCCCTGCAGTTCCCGGTTATAAGCACTGGTTCCTCACTCACTGCTCGAGGGGTAGATCAAAACATTGTCCGCGAAGATCAGAATGTTAGTCAACGGCAAGGCTGAAGCACGAGGGGCCTGAGTAGACGTGACCTTCTTGCTGGTTGGTTGCGACGGACACCAATGGAAAGAGTGGCTCGACGGGAAGGACGCAGACGCAATGGCGAGTTCTTCTGTCTGCGTCGCAATCCTCGGTGAAGACCTCTCCTTATCTTTGAGGCCCTCCGCCCCCTCGGTCGGCCACAGGGCCATCAAATTTCTCGCGGAGATTTCCCACACTCCTGGAAATACAAATATCAAATTAAATGCAGAATATGGTAACATACTAAAGGTGGGGGGGGATGTTGTTCATGTTAGTTGGGAACATAAAAAAAGTTGGACATTTTTCAGGTTATTCTGAAATATTTTGAATCAATTTTGCTGATGATTTTATTCCTAATACGTACACTTATCATCATCTTTCAGGAACTGACAAATTTGAGTGTTTGGAATTGTAAAAAGACTATCAACAAAGATAGCAGAATTTTATTCCTTATTTTCAGCAATTATCGAAATATATTAAAAACTGGCCCGGCTATAATTGAATATCAAGTTTGAATGCAAATCAGTGATTGTGTTTTTATTTTGCTCTTCCAATAAACCAGCATCATTTAGAGTATTTCACACCAACGTTTCCTAGATAATGAACTTGAATAAAATAAAGAAGAGATGGGTCGATACCACTTTTTCACCAATACCGATAGGTACTCACTTTATGATTAGCGATACCGATAGTATCGCCGAACTTTTGTTTCTTTATATTTCTGTAGTTCCTGTCCACCAAAGTCTCAATTCAATCAAAATTCACAAAACTAGAGATTTTTTTGGAGATTATGTCACTTGCAACCTTGGCTCTGATTGGTTGAGGCATCTGCCAATGGTGATACAGTGTAATAAGTATCAAAGTATCGAAAATATTGCATTAAAATTGACCTATACTGATACCACCGATACCACGGGTATCGGTATCGGCCCATCTCTAAAATAAAGTACAATCTAAAAAAAATATGGAACCTACACATTTAGTTTCACTTTGATTCCAGAACTTTATAGTACCTACTTTCTTTGACTACACTTTTTTAACTACGTGACAAAGTAAAAGGGGAGTAATGAGATCTTCCAAAGAAAGGAGATCGGAAAGTAAAATTGCAACAGTTTAAAGAGGAAAACACAGTTTAGGAGAGTAATGCTGACATTGAGAATGCATTTCTGGTCTTGATGGGTGGCTCCGACAAAAATTGAACATGTTGACATTCGGTTCATCGACCATCACATCATTTAGGCATTAACATGGAGTGTGGTATGGTAGACTGAAAATATGAAAATTGTATTAAAGATTGTGAGACAGGATTCCATACTTGATCTCTTTTGACAGAGCAATGCGTTCAAGCGCGGCTGCCTTGCGTTCAGCTGCAGTGGCTTTGCGCTCTGATGCGGTGGCTTTCCGCTCCGCCGCAGCGGCTAAGCGGTCTGTAGCTGCGGCCTGCAGCTGGAAAGCATCGCTCATGGTCTTCGCACTCTTGGCGATTTCCGCAGCTAAGTCGCACAACTTCTTCTGTAGCGGCAGTCGCTCTTCATCAATGCTGCCCAAAGAAGTTGTCGCTCTAACATACGGTGAAGTGGTAATGTTGTAGTGTGTGTTTTCTGTAACAAAATAAAAAGTGGGGTTAGCATAGATAGATTTGATTTAGATTAATATGGTTTAATGGCACGTCGACAGCGAGGTCATTTTGCGTACATTAAGATTGTAATTTGAACTTTGTTCAATATTTGGAGGTCATGGGGAGTGGTCGATTAAAAGGGCCCGGTCCGCTGGAGTCTACGACTGGTGGGAAGGCCAGGCCAGAATAGGGACAGGAGGGTTCGGGAGGAAGTCCGTCTTGAGGGGGGAAGCCGGCCCGAGGGGACCGCAAATTCAGAGGAGGGCATGGGTTGGTCGACCCTGGCTGCTCTTTGTCTGGACCTCACCACTGACCTGTCCGGCATGGGTAGCCCTTACACATGAGCATTTGCTCGCCGGTTAGCTACAGTGTATCATTGGCCAACACAAACACCACCAACGCGCTAAGGTGGCACCCGTCAGGGCAAGCATAGATAGAGATTCGAATCCGAATATTTTCCCCATTTTCTTTCCTTTGTTTTTTTAATAACCTAACGCCTGAAAATATTGAAAAAATATTAGTAAGCCACTGTCATGCAAGAACAAGAGACTAGAATGTAAATATTGTAATTAAAACTGACTTGTCTAATAAACAGAAATTAATTGATAGGAAAACAGTGTTGTTGAAGTTATTTTCTCCCAACAAAATTTTTGCCTTTTTGCATATTTTGTTGCCTATTTTGGCTTTTCATACTGCATGTTTTGCCTATTTTGGTACCTACTTTGATATTGCATGTTTTGCTTATTTGAGCATTTCATATTGCCTATTTTAAGGATTGATACTGCATTACTATCCTGTCTCTAGTTATGATTATTTAATTAAAACAATTTCGAATTTTGCTGGACTGTAACTGTGTGTTTACCTCAGCAGTAATTAGTAGAAAAAAAGCAGAATTATCTAATTGAGCGAGTGACTTGCTCAATTTGAAGTTAAAATCATTTGAGGTAAAAATTTAAGCATTTTCAGTTTCACACTTCATTTACAAGTTTTGAAAATTCTTGGACAGGGGCCCTATTCTAGAACTTTTAAATTCCCAATTCCACTAGAATTCAATTCCATCCAATGTTAATCCTTATGGCCGTGACTGAATTCTATACGAATGGAATTGGAAAATCGGTCTAGAATAGACCTCCAGGTCTGCAAATCCCTCTAAAACACCGGACACAATGTCAACTTCTGCGAGTGCGGAGTGCAGCTCTCTCATTGGTTGACAGCTGTCACGTGACCATCAAGTGACACATATCAGCCAATGAGAGAGCTACACTCCACTCTCGCGAAGCTGACATTGTGTCCGGTCCGGTGTTTTAGAACATTATAGCCACCTCTTATAATATAACGGCTCCACCTCTTCGACGATGGTGAAATTAAACTTCTTTCAATGTATACCTGCGGACAGAATAATTGACGGTAAAAGGCTAAGTTGGTGATCAAATTACCGCCAATATTTGTTGCACAGAGAAATAATTATTATTGAGGTGGTTGGTTGGTTCTTATAATCAAACCCTCCTATCCCACTTGCTCGAAAACAGCGTTTACCTCTGTTGTGTTTTCGTCAAGGTAATCAAGTTTTGAAAATTTATGTAACCACGGGTGAACCTATTGAAAGGTACATTCAATGAGGTTATTTACATGTTGAGCATCCTTTCAAGTCAACATGGTCATCAACATTGCTTATTTCCATCATAGTAAATAATTACAATTAAAGACGATTGTGGAGCCTATAGCTACTTACGGAGCGGAGAGTTGGGAACTGAGCAACCGTATTAAGAGCAGTATAGAAGCGTATTAGAAGAGCGTATTAGAAGCGCTGGAGATGGATTGTCTAAGGCGCAGTTGTAGAGTGTCTCGTATTGAACACGTTCCCAATGTAGAAATTAGGAGAAGAATGGACGTACAGGACTCAATAGTGGACAGAGTGGAGGAGAGGCAGTTATCTTGGTACGGCCATATGCGAAGAATGGGTGAAGAGAGGTGGCCAATGAGAGTTTTCGAATGGACCCCGGCAGAAAGGAGAAGAAGGGGAAGGCCAGCGACGTCATGGTTGAAGGGGATTGAAGAGGCCATGCATGGCAGACAAATGCGGGACGTCGACTGGCAGGACCGAGATGCTTGGCGGTAAGGAAACGGGAGACGGCGAAGTCGTAAAAAAAACTCGCCATTAGTATTAAAGACAAGGGCCAAGAACTCAGAAACATACTCTTTGCTCCGTGCTTGGACGATCTGCTCTTGAGTTGACGCTGGAGATTGTGGGACTGAGTTTCACCGGCCTCCGTATCGGACTCGATGACGGCGTCGGCCACGACTACCATCACATCCTCGTCAACGTCCACGACACTGTTCTCATTCTCCTCGGCATAGTATTCCTCAGTCGGTTGATCCTGTAAATTACAATCATGTCACTACTTGTTCAGTAGTGTCAAACAGTTTTAATTTTCTAAACACCACAATTAAGCTACACACTACTAGCATCTACACACAGTTGGCAAATATAGCAAAGGTGTTGGTCCCAATCACCATACAAAGTTTTAAGTTGATCGGGTAATCCCTAATCGGTTCTTGATTAAATTTCAAAAAATAGGAGGATTTGGCGGAAACTTTGTTAGATTGCGGACAATGTTGGTTCCAATGACTTTGCAAAATTTCAAATAGATCGGAGCAACCAATCGAAAGATAATTTAAAAAAAATTTGATCCAATCACAGAATCCCGTTTAAAAATGATCCCAGAGACTGCTAAGATTACTTTAGTATGTGTGCAAATTTCAGATCGATTGGTTGTGCGGTTTGACCTGGGCAGTGCAGGTAAAAAAAAACAAACAAAAAAAAAAAATGCCGTAAGAGATAGATAGATATTATTGTTTACGGCGCTCAACAGCGGGGTTATCAGCGCCAGCCAAGTCATACAACAAGGTGCTGTAATTAAAATGTAAATATATCGCTAAGCGAAGTCATGTTGTATAAGATTGTCATATTGGTTAAAATCAACTACTTTCTACGCTAGTGCGAATCGATCATGTAAAATATAGTAGTCGGTCTAGATAAAATGTGAGCTGGTATTGCAGTGAATACTGAGGTCATATTGAGCCAGGTGCCGTTTTTAGAAATACTATCCCTGGCTCGTCAAAAACTATAGCATAGCTAACTACTTGTCTATGATAAAACTTCTTTCAGCAAGGCGCTGTGTGTAACTAGATTAAATCTAAGGTCCCAGTGTATTTCAGAAAGTCGACACTCGTTACGCTCGCTCAATTAAAACCACTACCTACTATGCCGTACTAACCGTACACACCCAACCGGGGTTTTTGAAATTATTGAGCTATTGGTATCAACCCCCCTAAATAGATTTTGTCAGACTGAATGTAGGTATCAGATTTTTATTTAGCAAAATTTCAGATCCCAGGATATCAGGGTCATTTTCAAAAATGTTGTACCTAGATTTCCGTCCCACCACTTTCGTATTTTTTTATTGGCTTAATTTGGCAAACTATGACATCCTTTACTTGCAAATTATTCTGTGTATATATTTGAGCATCAATGTGCCTCAAAAGTGGAGAATTTTTATGCATTTCTATGATTTTTTAATACGTTATGTGTTAAAAACACGGATTTTCCTAGGTCCCAGCACCCATTTCTTAAGAAAATAATGTTAATTTCAATAACTGCTGATTTTTTTTATTAATGTTATGACTGGTCATTAAAACACTAGAGCAATTCATCTCTCTTTTTACATGAAAATATAAACATAAAATAAAATATTTCAGCTATATTGAACTTTTTAAGTGTGTCCTGCAAAAGCTGTCCTTTTTGAAATGTCCTTTTTGTAACGCGTATTTATAGGGATTTTCATTTTTATTAATTTCGTGTTGAAAGAGGAGTTTCATGACCAATATGTTTCCTCAATCACACAATATCAATTTGTTTTCCTGGTGCTTCTCCATTATCAACACAGTGTCATGAAGAACTTCTGTGCTCGAGTGCATTTCATCACCGTCCCTTTTGTTTTTGTAACGGATGAAAGTATATGAAATCCTTCAATATTTTATTTAATCATTCATAATATTGCACATTTGCTTAGCATGTTTGCAATGCAATTTTCAAAATTCAATTCTAAGATTCTATGCTTTTTCTAGGAATTTTGCAAGTAACTTTTGTCCATTTTGTAACAAGTCCACTTTGTAACGTTTTAATAATAATGTAATTTATTGAGCACATAAAATAGGTACATAATTGGTCTGTATTCAACAATCGAGTCGTTGATCTTCCATACATCCATCTCTCTTTTAAAAAGTGGACAAATTTGGATAAATTATGGAGCAAATGCATCAAAATAAGTCGGTAACATATATTCAGAATGCAGGTTCTGCAGTTCAGTCAAGTCTTGATGTGTTTGCACAAGTATAATAATTTTTCAACTTTGTGACAGTCAATTTCGTAACGAAATGTCCATTTTGTAACACATGTCCACTTTGTAACGCATAAACTGAATTGAATTGAATTGAATAAACTGAATTGAATTTGTTAAATCAAGGCCATATTAATTAGAAATGTAACATAATTGTTATCACTTACTCATTCCCTCCATTATTTAACTTTTTAGTTTTCGTTAAAAAAAAAATGACAATTTGAGTGTTTCAATTTTTTAAATTAATATCTTTTTAAAAAGTTCGCTGCTGAATGCTGTTTTATATGCAGTATTTATTACATACTAAAATGCTACACCGACAAATTGCATTTAAATTAATATTTTTTTTAAATAAAAAAAAGTATCAAATCTACATTTTTGAAAATGACCCATCAACTAAAATTTAATCTATATTAAAATACTAGTATAAAATGTCTACCTAGATGTCAAAATGTGACATCCCAATGGCTCCCCCCCTGTCATACAGTGTCACATAATGGTGTACACTCCCCCCCCCCCCCCTCCCCCCTACCCTGGGCGGTAATTCATAATTGGCCGTTTCGTATCAATTGATACGGCGTCACTACCGTGTTAAATAGATAGCACTCTAGTGTGCAGTGAGCCCGTATCACGTGAAACGACAAGACACGGCAATTTAGAATAACCCTCCAAGCGTAACACCCTTCATGTACCTCAGCCCCCAAGATCCTCCCCCGATCAGTCAGATAGTGTTTACCTCGGATGCGTCGGGTGCAAAGCCGCCCTCCTGGACGATCTCGTCGAAGGACATCTCCCAGCCGCACAGCAACATGAGTCTGATCTCCATGTCGGTGAGCTTGCTGTTCGTCGGTTCGCCTCGGCCCGATCCCGTCTCGTACTTCCTGATAGCCAGAGCCTTGGACTTAGTCTTGGCTTTCCAGTCGGTCCATGTCTAAAAAGTAAAAATTATATTGATGGGCATCTCCTTAAATTTCGCATTCAGTTGGCTGTAAACATTTAAGTGTGACTTAGTGAGTGATTTTTCAAGATTTTTTTCAAAGGAACAGAAATTTAAAAAGTTGAAGAGTACGCACACATTTAAACTTACTACAAGAAATGATGCAACACACTGAGTACCTACAGTACGACCTCAGAGTAGTAGTATAATAGTGTTTAATGTCATGTCGACAGCGAGGTCATTTTGTGCATCAAGTTTTGTTTTTTGATTATGATACGGAGGTCATGGGGAAGGTTGACCACCTCCCCGGAGAAGTACACTGGTGGGAAGGCCAGGTCAGAATTGGGACGGACCGGGAGGCGGGAGGGTTTGGGCCAGGGACCCGTTTCAAGGGGACATGGCTCGAGGGAACCGCGAATTTCAGCGAATTTGTGATCTCTGATAACGTCCTCGAAGTGTTAAAAATACAAAATATCATAAAATAATGTATAAAATAAACTAATACGGTATGAATTCTAGGTTTTTAATTGGAGACGTTTCAAGTGAACTGTGTCACCCCTCATCAGGCTCGGAAATGTAACATTTTAAAAAGAGAAAACAAAACAGATAACATCATAGAGACTTATAAAAAACAACAATTACACATAGAATCAGAAAGCAGAGTCAAAAATCATTGGGCATGCGTAGTCATCAGTCCAAAAACTAGCTGCGTCCCATGCGGCTCCTCGTGCAGAGTGCAGGAGGGTCTGAATCGCATTGAAGAGGATGGCTCAAAGCAGCTGGCTGGGAAGGCGTTGCAGGTTCTGTAGGCTGCACCCTTATTTTAGCCAACACTGGCTTCCAAGCATGAGGCAGGTAGATACTATCTTCTCTCTTGTTGCAGTTGTGAGGCCTTCTCTCAATTTCAATCGCCTCGCGGATAGACCGTATGGCACAGTTCTCAACTGCAACAAGAGGCCTCATAGCATCGAAATTGATGGAGTGTCCAGTGTTCAGTACATGTGTCGCTAGCGATGACGTGGTGGTCTTGTTCCTGACGTCTCGACGATGTTCTTTAAGCCGAGTGGACATATATCGACCTGTTTGGCCAACATACGTTCGAATACAATCCGAGCAGGGAATTTCATAAACCCCCTTCTTCTCTAAATGTATTTGATCCTTGACCGGCCTCAGCCTCATGCTTGGAAGCCAGTGTTGGCTAAAATAAGGGTGCAGCCTACAGAACCTGCAACGCCTTCCCAGCCAGCTGCTTTGAGCCATCCTCTTCAATGCGATTCAGACCCTCCTGCACTCTGCACGAGGAGCCGCATGGGACGCAGCTAGTTTTTGGACTGATGACTACGCATGCCCAATGATTTTTGACTCTGCTTTCTGATTCTATGTGTAATTGTTGTTTTTTATAAGTCTCTATGATGTTATCTGTTTTGTTTTCTCTTTTTAAAATGTTACATTTCCGAGCCTGATGAGGGGTGACACAGTTCACTTGAAACGTCTCCAATTAAAAACCTAGAATTCATACCGTATTAGTTTATTTTATATATTAATGATGTGTTCTGAAACATTAAGAAGCTATAAAATAATGGTTTTTAACACTTTTGAGGTTGTACCAGAGGTCATAATGTAAGTTCCAGTGTGTGTGTGTGGCATTATTTCGTCCTAGTGAGTTGAAATGATTAGCTCTAGGTATACTCTTTGATTTTTGAAAATTCTGTTTGAAGAAAAAATGAAGAAAAAAACTCAAAAAACACTTTTTGTGCATTAATACTATGTGAGTGAAGTAGTAGGTAGTACACTTCTCTAAGTAGGGATTTCAGTAATTTCCTTTTATATTTTACTTAGTAATTATTTAGATATGTAAAATTGCTGTAATAAATGAATGGCTTTGTAAAGGAAGAATCTTTTGTTATTTTCGACTTCAATGGGACTGAACTGATGAGGTTCAATGGGAAACCGAAATACTTTTGTTATATTTTCGTAAGAAATACCTAACCCATACAATAAAGTGGAATAGGGAACTCTTTCTATTTGTGGAATTAATTTAAACTGTGAAATATTAAAATAGTAGTGTAGTGTAAAATAGTAGTTAGTAGGTACTAGTGAAACAAAAAATTATTATTCTGGGATTAATAGTCATAAAGGAATCTTTATTCAAAGTAGGAATGAAATTGGTACATTTTCAAACGCCCAAAATTGACCCAATGGATAGAGTCCCGTAAAAGTGGTTTTATTTTTTAACAAATTTCGTTTTAAAAATAAGAAATTTCGCGTCTAGGCGGTGTTATTCAAATAACCCTCTATTTTGTTACCACAGCCCTGAAAAATTAAAAAAGTGTAGGTATTGGGCCTATTAATTTATGTCACTTCGGTGTATAAGGAAGGATAGGTCCACGTAAATAATAGTGGATACTGATTGCGTTGAGTTTATAATGTACATAGTCATGTCAGAGGGAGGTACATAATAATATTATTGTAGCATTATCTAGACTATTGTGTGTAGTGTATGCCTCTGATGATTGATGCATGACAGCAAGGGCTATTTTTTCTTGTTGCATTTATAATGTTATTTTGGAAAATATGGCGTGATTTCGTCCTTATTTCGCAGTAAATTGACCTATTTCGTTTTTATTGTTGATTTTTCTTCAATTTCGTTATATTTCGCAAATAAATTCTTATATATTTGAACTTCAAATTACATGACTCGTGCACATTGAGCAAAAAGAGGGTTATCTGAACAACTTTGATTATTGAGCGAGCGAAGCGAGCGTCTCCTTTTGGCTCTTTTGGCACGGACCTCTGTTTTTTTGTTTTTTTTGTATTTTTGTTTGTTTTTGTTTTTGTCTGTTAACCCTCCAAGTGCCAACGTCGATTTTTTCGACACTTGAAACTGTATTTCTAGTGCCAACGTCGATTTTTTCGACACTTCGTAAAATTGGGGCCCTAAATTTTATTTAAGGGCGCACAGTGTATTTTATTGATGGATTTGTTTATTTGATCAATAGTGGATCAATTGTTGAGCTGGATCAGTCGGTAAAATTACTTTAGAAGGCCGTGAAACATGATTCATAAAGATGGTGGTGAATTCTCGCCCATTGTTACCATGTGTGCAATTGCGCATGCGCAACTACTAAAATCGACGTATCTTTTATTCTATTGCATATAATTGTTTGATTATTTTTTTGGTATTTCTCAGCATTGTAAATTACATTTATTTTGATAAAAACGATTATGGTCATTAGTGATTATTTTGTGCAAATAATTTGGCAAAATACCTTTTTATTTGTAATTAAATTTTATACGATTAATTATATTTTTAATCAATTGATATTTCGAAAAAAACTAAAATGTCATGCACTCATATGATTCTTTGGAGTCTTCTGAAACTTTTAAAACCAATCTTAATATTGTTGATCAATTATTTCATCTTCAAATTAATTTTCCCATTTATGTCCACATTTCTGCTAAATAGGGCTGGCACTATACACTTTTTAGCCTTGGCACTTGTAGGGTTAATAGACGATACACAGGTCGCACCGTTTCACCTATCGATCTGAAATTTTGCACACATGTAAAACCAACCTTCTCTGTTTGCAGGCCCCAAATTTTTTTAAAATCCATTCATTGGTTAAAATTTAAATAAATATCTCCCGATAGGCTGAAAAATGAAAACGGTCTTCGATAATTCTGATCAAACTCATATTTTGGCCATACAGGTCAGAGTTTTTCTTTGATCGAGCTGAAATTTTGCACACATGTAGAGACAACCTTCTCTGTTTGAAGACCATAATTTTTTTGAAATCCATTCATTGGTTAAAATTTAAATAAATATCTCCTGATAGGCTGAAAAATGAAAACGGTCTCCGATATTTCAGATCAAACTCATATTTTGCATGATTATTAAGACCAACATTGTCTCTTATTTTACAAAATTTCATCCCAATCAGTTAAGAACGTATGAACTTATTAACATTTTTCATATCTGTCAGTAATGAAGTATCAAAATGAATGTTTTCCAGTGCCAGTTGAATTGCATCTGATTTGCTATATTTACCAGGATGCTTAGATGTTATTTTCAAGTTTCAATGAAAAGCATAATATATTGTGTTGATTGTGTGATCATATTTCAATTCAATATGGATGTATATGTTTTCTGTGATTGTGTACGCATTTCCTGTTCGAGAATTTGCACGTCCCCGTGCTCGCTCACCAACGCGTTACACTGAGTGTTTTCCTAGTTATGGTGTGTTCGTTTACCCTGCCAAAAGCTACAGCAAACTGCCACAAACACACATCATCCAATCAGATCGCTCCTCTGTAGCTTGTGGCAGTTTGCTGTAGCTTTTGGCAGGGTAAACGAACAGACCTCTAGTGATTCCCGTTCTCATGTCAATGTACACTTTCGGAGCCATCTTGATTTCCTTGTGAGTACCACGTGACTGAAATTCTCACATCTGATTGGTCAACGACGTCAATCGGGAATCTTCAATCGTCTAGTTTAGAGCTAGTCTCTATACTCCCCATTCGATCGGTAATTGGTATGAATCGGATGATCGGCCAGTTCACACGCGCACATCCAATGAGACTTATGGTAGAAGTATACCAATTAGTTGCGTGCAATCAACCGTGTGAATGGACCTTTACTCTGTTTTTTTTGCCAAAATGCTAGGTACTTGATATTTCAATGTGAGTTATCAAGGAAAATGTCGGAAGTAAAACAAATGTTTCTATTGAACACTATTTGGGGTCTAGTTTTTTATTATATTTCTTTATTTCCTTTCTAATATAAATTAAATACAATTAGGTAAAGATTACGCAATACAAAAGGAAAAAAGGAAAATTTTTAGAGAGAGTATACGTAGCCTATTACCAATAGAGATCAGTGATCAGTGGCACAACCCTCTAGGAAGTTTTTATTATATTCAAAAAAATCGAAGATCTGTCACCTTTACTAACTGCTGACATAGGTACTACCTACTTACAGTTTTCCACTTTGTTGCATTCTTGGTGGCTCCGAATTGATCCACGTTTAGTCTCACAGCCAGAGCTTCCCAGGTCTTGTCGTCGTTCGCTCTACCCAACAGACCTTGTGGTTGACCTCGAGAAAACTCAGGATGTGCCTCCATATAGGAGAGTAAGATCTCTTGCTGGGTGCTGCTTATTTTCACGTACTTGGTCTTGACCATTTTTCTAGTAATTTTTACAAAACCATCAATTTTCTGTAATGAAAAACAAATTTGTTGAGCACGAAATATCCAATGCAAAATTGTACAAGATGTTCTACGCAGTCTGGGGTCCTCTAGAGGTAACATGTACAGTAGTCCTATCCCTGCTGAAAAATCTTGCTAAGATCTTTGTAAGATCTTGCCAAGATCTTAGCAAGATATTGCAAACAAGATCTTGCAAGATCTTAGCAAGATCTTAGCAAGATCTTGTACATTATGCCGCCAAAAAACGTTAAAATTTCATAAAAAAATAAAATTTTCTATAATTTATGAGTACTCCAAATCCAAATCCAAGATCTTGATAAGATCTTAGCAAGATCTTGGCAAGATTTTGGTTAATACAAGATCATAGCAAGATCTTGCAAGTTCTTGCAATATCTTGGCAAGAATTTTCAGCAGGGATGCCTGGTCATGCTTACGAGGACTTGAAGACTGTAACCTAGAAACCTATTGAATTATTTTGTAACAAATAATGTTAAAATATGAAAATTACACAGGCTAATGGGTTTCATTAGTCAAAATTTGACTCGCTTTGTGGATGAGCCGTACTATCACATTACAATGCATAGTGAATGGATATTACAAGGCACATTTTACAAGGCACAAAAGTTCTCGAGCTACTACCCAAATATATGGAAAGTAGCTACTGTTAAACCTTTTCCAAAAGTAACCAACCCTATTGAATTTAAGGATCTGCGACCCATCAGTGTACTCCCGCTTATCTCAAAACTTGCTGAAAAAGCCATCTGTGAACAACTAAACAGACACTGCAATTCTAATAAAATCATACCTGCTTGGCAATCTGGCTTTCGGAAAAATTTCAGCACAACAACAGCACTAGCAAATATAGCTGATGATATTCTACGAGCCTCGGACAACGGACTTATCACGACCATGGTATTATTAGATTATTCCAAGGCCTTCGATACCCTTAACCACACTTTACTCATTTCTAAATTGCACTACTTTGGACTGAACGAGAGGGCATTGGAGCTTTTCAAATCTTTTATCACAAACAGGTTACAGAAAGTCAAAATAGGGCCTAACAATTCCGACTATAAATTAATCAAAACAGGTGTGCCGCAGGGCTCAGTACTCTCTCCCTTGCTGTATTCCATTTATACATGTGACATCGCATTAGGTAATCACTGTACTGCACATTGCTTTGCCGATGATACTCAGCTATATTATTCTTATAAACCATCAGAAAAGATTACAGCAGTGGAAAGAATCAACAGTGACCTTAAGCTAATAGAGTCTGCCTCACAGAAACATGCCTTGCACTTAAATCCATCCAAGTCTATGGTAATCCACTTTAGCAATCGCAGTGGACTTAATTTCATTCAAAATGAGAACACAGATATCCTGGTGGATCAAAAGGTGTTACCTATTGTAGAAAATGTAAGAAATTTGGGTCTACACTTCGACTCTACCCTACGGTTTAAAAAGCATACGTCAACCCTTCTGCAATCATGCTATTCCAAATTAAAACACTTGTACCAATTTAAAAATATTTTGTCACGAAAAGTTAAATTCCTGCTGGTTGAATCATTAATAATCTCAAAATTTGATTACGGCGACGTTATCTATGGAAACTGTCTTGATAGTGTGAGCGCTAAAAGACTCCAAACTGCGCAAAACTCTTGCCTACGTTTCGCATTAAACATTAGACGCTACGATCCTGTCTTAAAGAGACCAAATCATATTTCCTGCCATTATGCAGAAGTTGGCTGGCTCAAACTCCAGGAAAGACGTAATTTACATATATGCAACCTAGTCAATAAAATCCTAGAAACTGGACAACCAGAATACCTCCATAGCAAACTCACTAAAAGAAAAGACATTCATTCAGTAAACACACGTGGTAAAAATAAACTCTCTTCACATTCACACTCTACTAATTTATTCCAAAGATCGTTTTCATTTAATGCAGTGAAATATTATAATGCAGGGTTGGGTCAGTAGAATATTCCGCGTAGAAAATAGGTAATCTACGCGTATATTCTACCGTAGAATATGTAATGTAGAATATTACTTTACATTAGATATTCTACACGTAGAATATTAAAAAAGTCAGATGAAATTGGTTGATATAATTGATAAATTTATTGATTTCAATTTAATAAAAAAATTACATTCTTTCTCCTTAGATGTATACATATCTATACATTTTACTCAATAAGTAGCATTAAATTAAAACGCAATGCAATTTATTTATCGATAATAATACTGATCCATTTCACTCATACTTTTGGTTGATGCTGTGGATATATTCATTTATTATTATTAAAATTGTAATGTAAACATGAAAAATAATAAGCAAATCGATAATCAAATAAAAATAATAGTTAGTGCCTATCTAACCCAAAATGCCAATGTGAGAAATACTTGTCAAGATATTTGAAAGGTCAGGGTGGGTTTACAATAGGCTACTTCACTTCCTACGATGTTCAAAGAAAATTAATCGGAATTCTTTTTCATTCTACTTCCACATTCTTCTTTACATTTCAAAGAAATATCGAGTGCTCCCTGATGTGTGATTTAATAGCGCTTAGCAATCCTCTAATGACATGTTTTCATTTATTTTTCATTTACACAAAGTTAGTATTAACCAGAGGAAGTAGAGGCTTGCTTGTTGTTTAAGGCGTTGTGAGTTGCGACTCAAACTAAAATAACTTTAAAATTAAAACAATCATATGATGTTAATTTAAGTGTACTGAACGGTTTTATCATTTTATACCATAACAAAAAATATTTATCAGTTGGAACCTGCTTAGAGCAAGGCCATTCATCCACAGGCACTCGAAGGTACCTACTTTAACACGATTTTGGCTACATACTAAATGGAGATTAGTACTCATCGGAGGGCGTATCGTTCAACTTCTGTGTGTGGTACACATGAAGAAGCTTTTTTGACTTTTCAAAAGTCAGTCTGTTCCTCAGTGGGCTATGTACATAGGACCAATTGCTAAATACTCTCTCAAGTTGTGCAGATGACGCTGGTATGTTTAATAACTTTTCAGCAAGGTTGCTCAGGCTGCCATGTTTACGTTTCGTCAAATTCCAAAATGATTTTGGATCTGTAACACCTTTGTTTCTGAGTTTTGTGAAAATTGATTCGCCTGTAGAACTGCCAAATAACGCCAAATCGTCCAACCCATTCGCATCAAGCTCTTGAAGGAGAAACTCTTCGACCTAGAATAGTAAAGGTAGTCAGTCGGTTATTTTATTTCAGCAAGAGTTATATGAAAACCAGGCTAGCTAGTTATCTTTAACAATATTGTATACCTCATCACGCTGGTCTTCAGTTAATCTCTGCCCTCTGTATACTGGATGCAAAAAATTTGCAGCCAATCCATAAGTGGTCAGTGCATATGCACGTCTCTCCTTCAATTTCTCTTCATACTCTGGGTATCCTTCAGGTAACTGCAATAGCATCCACTCTTCGGCTGCGTCAGCAATGCTGCACGTTGTTTTCTGGCACTTGTTAATTAAAGTGCAAATAGGATCAAAGAGCTGGATTCCATCCTCAACTTGCTTCAAGAAGTTGGCATCGAATATCAATTGTAATGCGTTCTGTTCAATAGTTATCCCTTGCCCAATAACCTTCTTCATTGCCGGTAGATTCTTCCTGAGGCAAACGAATGCATCCCTGTTACTGCACCATCTGGTGTCGCACGCAAGACTTATTCGACCTCCCCCAAATTGTAGTAGACGAGTCTCTTGATCTGCCGATGTAAAAGCCTTGAGAACCACATTGACTCTTGAAGCAACTGATGCTGAAACCAATTGTTTAGCCAATAAATTTGCTGTATGGGAATTACATGTCACGTGCCACAAATCTACAATTCGGCCCATTTTCATCATGTTCGCAGCATTATCACTGCATACTGCGTAGAGTTCCGAATTGTACTTTTCTTTAGCTTCCTTCTTAGCTTCCAACACAATGTCTTTTAATGCCTCACCAGTCTCCTTCTCTCCTGATAAATCCCAGGCATTGAGGAATCCCACACCACCTGCAGCATTGTGAATCATTGCGGCGACATTTTTCGTATTTGCAGATTCATTTTTCCACCCGTCAATGAGCAGCACAGACTGAGATCCAAAGTTCAATGCATTTTTACAAGCCTCATATTCCTGGTCAAGGATCGTTGTGGCCAGTGTTTTCCGCGTAGGACCCTTGTATGCAGGGCGCAGAGTTTTCACAAAATTCTTGAAGTGTTGCGATTCAACCACGCTTAAAGGGATATTGCATCCAAAAATTAATTTCCCAAGAGCACGGTTGCTGCAATCATTTTCTGACTTTGTCATCCGATCGTAATACTTATATTGAGGACAAGGATTCTTTAAATGTGTTGTTGGTTGTGTCTGCGATGCTTCTGAACCAGATGTAGTCATTGACATTTCACTTAAGTCAATTACAGCACTAGCTTCATTCATCAGTGAAGAGCATGGTTGGATTTCTGTCCCATCTTTAGAGCCAGAAGGTTCTAGATAAAATGACAATAATTTAATTAATAATTAATTATGTTAAGTCAAATTTGACTCTTGTGCATTTCATTGCTATCTTATGGAAGAAAAGCTCAATTTTAGATTCACCAGGGGCCCTATTCTAAAACTTATTTATATTCCCACTTCCACTGGAATTTGGATTCACCGAAACCCAATCCCAGTGGAATCGAGAATTTTAAAATGGAATACAAGCACTGCTGTACCTACATACCCAGTTAATGGCACAGAATGCTACCTATAAAAATGCACTCATTGTGTTAAAATTATTGGTGTAATTTACCATTTAAATTATAATGATGAATTTCCGAACGACTGCTTTCTATCGACACCTCCGAACTGCACAGAGAAACCGGTGGATCGTCTAGATCTTCATCGCTGCTGTAAATGACCTGTGGCCTCCTTTTTAAAGGTCCTCCTCCAGTACTACCAGAAGTAGAAGGGGTGGCAGTGGCAGGTTGCGTGGACTGCATTGGAAGGCGGCATACATTTCTAATAAATCAAAATCCCTTATCAGAGTATTTTCTTCTAGTGGAAATTTGATTAAAAATATAAAATAATAAATAGTAATTCATCAAAATAGTAGTATTTTATCATCCATCAGTGCATAAATGGCAGGAACTGGACAAACTTAAACTATATACCTTGGGGTTTCCCCTCTCCATAACCTACATAACCAAGATATTTAAATAAATTTAATTTACTCACCTATGAGACTTTAATCGCTTGGCAGCAGTGTTCTTGAGAGTCTTCTGGCAGACAGTGCAATATGTTGCACATTTTCCATTCTCTTTTATAAATTTAAAAGACCCATCAAGCCACAAGGTGTGCTTTGGTCTTCCTGACATGATTATGTGTCCAAGGTCATTAAAACAGTGTTGCCAACATGTATTTTTACATTGAAATTGTGGCGCCAAACTTTAAAAAAATCATTTACATATTCTACGTAATATTCTACATATTCTACATGATATTCTACGCGTAAGTAGAATAATAATATTCTACGCGTAGTTACCCAACCCTGTTATAATGAGATCCCAAACTCTATGCACAGCGTACAGCACAAGCTATTTAAACCACTTCTTAAAAAAATGTTCCTGGAGAGAAATAGAGCTAATAAATAATATATTGTAGATAAATACCTAGCCAGATGTTACTGCAGACGCACATCACATTACATACATACCTTGTAATTTAATTTATCATGAAGTTTTCAGTTCCTTCAAGTATCTGTTACTATTGTCTTTGTTATTATTACTCTAATTATCCATATGTTTTTTGTTCCTTAATGTCAATCAATAACTTATCCATAGTCGAATTATACATTGTAAAATTTTCCTTTTATTCACATATTTACTTGACACTGTACCACTTATGTTAACAAAAGAGTTAAGTGGAAGAGAAGTCACTGGCTTAACTTCGCTCTACAAATAAAGATATTTATTATTATTATTATTATTATTAAATTTACAACACTAGGTAGTCGGGAGTAACTCCCTGGACCTCTATTTCCAAGATTGTACGAGTGCTCTTATAATCGAGCATGACGTAAAAGTGACGTCCATCCGAACAAAATAACATTCAATCTGCCACGTCAGTTTATTATTTTGTTTGGTCTGTCGTCAGGCGGCCGTGAAACCGTATAAAATTTGTCTTGAACGATCTCGAAAATAGTTCCCCTGGTAACTGGAAGAGGAGTTCTTCCCTCAAAACATTTATCTATATGCCTACCATCATTTACACATATTCAGTGACGGACCCACTAATATACCTACTAGGTAGGTAGGTACTTCTGCCAACAATGTTATTTTTTGTTGTGCATTTGAAATTTGGATGGAGCTGTAGTAATGGATATAAATATAAAGAATCTTTAAGATTTAGTATGGAATCGTTTAGTTCTTCTAACAGAGTAACAAAGGGTGCCAGATGTGAATGATGTTATCAAATGCTGGCTGTTCAAGAAATTCTTACCTAGTAGGTACCTACCTAGCCTACTACCTACCTAGCTTCGACAATGTTGCAAGCAGCTGTCAAGACTTATAACTTCATTGTAGTTTTTAAGGAAGTTCGTATGGCATCGTCAAACGTGATCACGGTTCTAATAGTGTTAATACGAGCAGATTTTACATTCTAACATCAATATTACACAAGACAACGATAGATGGGAACAATATTTTGTTGTTGATGTTCGATAGCAACACATAACCTCACTTTTCAGTTTTCACCGCCTTCTCGATTGACAGTGACAAAGAGGGAAGAGAACTTCGGCTTCCAACCAATGATGGGAAATTGAAACATTCAACAAGTGTGAAGTTTTTGTAATTTTATTATAGTAGTGTCAGTAAATCAATAATTGTTTTAATTGGATATATTAGCGTGCGAACTATTATCATATCATTGTATAATAATTGCTCTGACGTTCGGGCGCATGTACCTAATTAATTGGTAAGTTTTCTGGACAAGAATAACTTCACATAACCTTACTCTCACACTGACCAAGTCTTCACATTTTGTATTTGTATTTGTAATATATCCTGCAAATGTGCTTTGGCACGGTGGCAGTCTTTTCTTTCTTCTACTTCTTTCTTCACTTTTTCACTATCATCCTTTTATATTCCAAAAGTTCTTCAGCTCTTTTCGCTGCCTCACTTAAACTGTTCCAGTCTTTAATTGTTCTTCTTATGAAGCTGTATTTTCCTATGTCGGTCTTTGATCCTTCTACAGTTATTTCTAACCCTCTTCGAACACTTCTCTGAACACCGTCTGGTGCACCGTCTGGTGTAAACACCAGTTTTTACCTTTTCAATTGACATGATACACTAGTAGTAGGGAATGTGACTTACCTATATTGTTATAACAACACCCGACAGAGACTGTAGAGTCTCTCGGTCCAAATGGGAACGAAGAGGAGAGATCATGGGTTCATTCCTGGCTCCGCAGAAAAAAAAACTGTAAACCTTTTCAGAGCTGTCCCAATCTGCTCCATCCCTATAACCACTGTAGTAGCGTAATAAACACAAACTGCACAAACTGCACAAACTGCACATTCAAACTTCTTTTTAGCAGTTCCCAGTACCTAGGTCAACACCATAGAGATTCATCCTACTAGGTACCTACTTATCTCTATGAACAAACAGACCTCTAGCCTAGGTACAAAGAGTAGATAGGTAATAGTACAGACTACCTAGATAGCCTTCGGCTTGTAGTAGGCTACCTAAGGTACTTAACTACAATTATGCAACCACATTTATACAATATCGGAGAAATAAAGTTCACTGCTCTGCAATATCCACCCTAAAGTCACAACCACTTACTAAGCGCTTGAAAATCAATGTTGTGAACAAAAGAAAATTCCCACAACCCACCTTCTACCTTTAGAAATAGTTCTTCAATAGTTCTTACGCCTTGACGCAGACTGTAAAATTTAACATCGTGTGGAAGTTGGAAATTTCTTTACTGGGAATCAAACCCATAATCTAACACCTACCTATGTGTATGCCCAGACTGCTATCCATTCATTTTCATCGATCCCAGATTTGACTTTGAGTGGGGGCTACTTCCACTTAGCATTCAATCATTCATTTTCATCAATCCCAGATTTGGCTTTGAGTGGGGGCTACTTCCACTTAGCATTCAATCATTCATTTTCATCAATCCCAGATTTGACTTTGAGTGGGGGCTACTTCCACTTAGCATTTAATCATTCATTTTCATCAATCCCAGATTTGACTTTGAGTGGGGGCTACTTCCACTTAGCATTCAATCATTCATTTTCATCAATACCAGATTTGACTTTGAGTGGGGGCTACTTCCACTTAGCATTCAATCATTCATTTTCATTCAATCCCAGATTTGACCTTGAGTGGGGACTACTTCCACTTGTAATTAGTCCATCTCTGTCTAATTAATTAAGGGCCGGTATAACCAAAGTTAATCTGAGCCGGATTAACTAAATATTGGACTAAATTGGCGGCCCAGCCAATCAGATATATCTCAAAATGATTGAAACAGTTCAATTTAATCCAAAAGTTAGTTAATCCAGCAAGTTTAACTTTGGTAATACAGGGGCTAATGAACTAAAACCCAGATTGTGTTAAAACACTCCTTATTAATTCACTTGTTTAATTTCACTTGTTGAATTAGGAGGAGACAATTCCTCCTCCTCCTTGACGATTCTAAGTCAGAAGCATGAACTCATAGGCTAATACAATTATTAATTAATCCTAGTTTACATTATTCAATGTTTCATTCAATTAATTGAGTTTTAAATCATTTGGTTCGACGAATGTAATCGTGTAGACGCAAAATTGAAGCAAAAGTACGTTTCATATTTTAGAACCGGTCCTATTTTTCCTTCAATGAATTAATTAAAACATTGAACGGTCTAAACTAGGCTTTACAGGTACCTACTCCAAACAAAATTCATAAGTCTTTAATTTCACTATAAATTTCACTTTGCAGTAAGCCTTTTATGATAATATGTACAACCACACACATTGAATACCTATAGTTACTATACCGGTTTCCCATATACCAACATGGGGATTTGGCTGGGTTCTTTTGATGTTGACCCTACCTTACACAAAATACACTCACAGAAGATTGATGTGAAGCTTTAGTTGATAGATTCTTCACTGGCCAAATAAAAAATGATCGATGAATAAATTTGTGATCATGTTCCATAACGATCAATGTTTGTCAATCTACTACTAGAGATTATCTACTCTAGTAATCTACTAGAGTAATCTATGAGAGGTAATCTACTAGAGTGAGACAAGGAGACCACTTGGACTAACTTCTGATGCTGCGATCTAACATTCAGTCAATCAGATTAATTGAGCGATCATTTTTAGTTGTATGTACTTAAGAAGAGTTCTTGAATCTTCATAACACTTCATAACACTTTCAACAAGTTCTAACTATAACTTTTTTACTTTCTGACTTTTTTCTAACTTTAAATGAAATATTTCAGAACTTTATCGAAAATGAATCTCAGCATACCTGACAAAATATTGCGCTATGAACAGTTTCTAAATGACCACCTGAAGGAAGATCTAAGAAAAGTATATCTTAAACATGATGTTTTAAACACGGAGATCAGCGAATACATCCAGTTGAAAAACTCTCTGCAAGCCATCGCAGATATCGGCTCTCTCGAAGATGGATTCAAAACCAAGATGGACATCGGCTGCAGTTTCTATGCTCAAGCTAACGTCCCGGACATATCGCATGTCTTCGTCGATGTGGGCTTAGGTTGTTTTGTCGAGTTTACACACGATGAGGCATTACAGTTTATTGAGAAACGAATCGCTTTGCTAACGACAAACACCAAGAAACTTAAAAAAGACAGTGCTCAAATAAAAGGCAGAATTAAATTTGTTTTGGGTGCCTTAGGTGAGCTGCAAAAGGGTCTGTGATGTGAACACTTCTAAAAAAAACTTTCAAAAGATTAATTAATTGTACTAGGTAAATATTTTGTAAATTATTTAAGTAGGTACCATGTAGACCTATTAACTTTGTATCTACCTTTGTAAAGTACATGTACTTTACAAAGTATTACTTTCTATACAGAAGCATGTAGGTACTAAAGTAATTAATTGATATGAAAATAATCTCATGGAGAATAGTTGTTTTGTTAGTGGCAATTACGGAGGTTATTTTATAAGTTTATTTCTTGATATTTTACAGAGATTAGGGAATTTTAATAAGGGATCTCTTAAATGTCTGGTTAATAAAATATGTGATAAGTACATGATTTACTATCTACATTTTGTAATACCTATCTTGTTTTTATTTATAAAATAATGCTGTACGTAGGCTACAGCAGGAACAGGCACAATGAAATCAATGAAGTCTATTGAGTCAGTCACTTTTAATTAACAACTTATTTAATAATGATCTGGCTTCCTGTAAAGCAATCAGCAGAATCTATTAAATTCTACAATTGACTTAATCAGGAAGAACCATGCAGTTTTAATTGCTTCAAGGTCGTAGTTAACTAAGTTCATAAAGGAGCCACAATCTGTAGCTGTGAGCAGTTTTCAACTGACCATGGAGGCAGGGGGATCGAAAGATTGGTTCACGAGCATTCCGAACCAATCACGACACGGAGATTTCCTGCGCGATGTCGCGCAACTTCTCCAGGAGACTGTGTTCTCGCGCGTGAAACGCTCGAATCCGGTTGTGCGGTGGCGCGAGCCGGCTCAACTGCGCGACATTCTGCCCATCGAGTTGACGGAAGAACCTATCTCGCAGGAGGCATTGGTTCAGGCGGTCAAAGATACGGTCACGTTTAGCGTCAGTACGGGACATCCGTATTTCATCAATCAACTCTTCTCGGGGTAAGCCACTTTTTATTCTATCTTTACCTAACTGTTAGTATGTGAGTAAGCATGAATATTTTAAATTATCCTTTGAACCAAGCTTGTTGTGACTTATGACCACACATTTTATTATTTTCTTTATTATTATTTTACTATTTTATTATTACTCAAGAAATGAGTTAAAACTAGAGATGGGTCGATACCACTTTTTCACCGATGGCGATACCGATACTCACTTTATGATTAGCGATACCGATAGTAGCTATCGCCGATACTTTTGTTTCTTTATATTTCTGTAGTTCCTGTCCACCAAAGTCTCAATCCAATCAAAATTCACAAAACTAGAGATTTTTTTTGGAGATTATGTCACTTACAACCTTGGCTCTGATTGGTTGAAGCATCTGCCAATGGTGATACAGCTCACTGACGTGATGCCAATGAGCACCAATGGCGGGAAAACGGCCACAATTCGAAATTTCAACTAAAAAAGTAATAACTATCGAAATATCGCAAATATGGCATTAAAATTGACCGATACCGATACCACCGATACCATGGGTATCGGTGAGTATCGCGAGTATCGGTATCGGTATCGGCCCATCTCTAGTTAAAACATATCTTTGAGAAGATAACTGTGGCAATATTTTAGCTTCAAGATTTGTCTTCTCTAGCAAAAACAAATGTTGCAGCGTTGACCCGTACGGCCTGGCTGGACAGTGGGTGACGGACGCTCTCAACGCGAGCATCTACACGTACGAAGTGACGCCGGTGTTCACTCTCCTCGAGGCCACGGTGCTCAAACACATGCTTCATCTCGTTGGCTTCAAACATGGCGACGGAATATTCTGTCCGGGAGGATCAATAGCCAATGGTAGTTAGAGAGTTCATTGTAGTACCAATCAATATGAATGCACTTCAATAATTTTATGTAATTTGGTAGGTATGTTTTTTAAATAAATGCAGTTAATTCAATTGTATTAATGGTTTTAGTCACAAAAGAAGTTGCGTCCACAAGTAGATATTTGCGGATGTCAGTCCTCAACACTACAAAATGGTGTGCTCGGATCCAGTAGTCTGTGTCATTTTATTGTGTCGATAAATCTGGAAATTCTTTGAGCACGAAGCTGTCACGAAGCAGGAAATGTGTTCATTAGAATGTGGCTAGTAGAGCGTTAATTGTAGATACTACTTTTGATTGGTAAAGATTAGTCACTCAATGTTCTGTTTAAAAATAATACTGCAATATAACATTTTTGTTTGTTACATTTCTACTTGTTCTAACTCTTATGAGGTGCATGTGACGGAGTACTAATTGAGATTGTTCTTTTAGCTGTGATAATATTTTAAGCCAATCTATTTATGATCACTTGTACATTTTACACATGTTCCTTTTACATTAGAAATCTCCTTGATCTTCTAGGGATCGCGATGAACCTGGCCCGATATCAACGCAACCCGAACATCAAGCGCGAAGGTCTGTCGAGTCTGCCACGGTTGGTTGTGTTCACCTCGCGCGACGCTCACTACTCCGTGCACAAGATGGCCGCTCTGCTCGGCATCGGAGAAGCGAACGTGCGACTTGTGGACACGGACAACTTGGGGAGAATGATTCCGACTCATCTGGAGACCTTGATCGAAGAGGTGACGGCTTCCGGTTCAGTGCCGTTCATGGTCTCGGCAACTTCAGGTAGACCCAAGCTTCACCACAAACAAAACTCATGGCGTTTTCCACTTGCCGCACTGAGCCGCACTAGTTCTGCACTCAGTTTGAAATTGCATTGAGTTTTGTATGGTGACGTCATTTGAGTGCAGCACTAGTGCGGCCAGTGGAGAACGCCATCAGTTATGTTGTCTGTCATTATTCAGTACATCAGAAGCAGAAGGACTGAAGTTCATTTTCTGGATTTTGGAATGATGTTATCAAGCTATATCAGTTGCAAATAGACTTAAGTCAACAAATACAGTTGTTTTGAAGTATTCTCTTTAATAAGTAACTGTTAACGCCCCATAACAATGAAATGAGATTGAATGAGGTCTTCTCAAGAATCATTGAAATGGACATTCTAGTCTTTTGACTTCAAGGCACAGATTAATTTATTGTAAGTAATAACTTTTTAGTGGCAAGGAAACTTACTTTCATACTTTTTTAATCAACTGAATAAGATCAGTATTGGATTACGTACCTTCAAATTGAATACAATCCATGGTTCCATTTACTTGATAACATGAAACATTCATTTCTGTTTCTCCATTAATAAAGAGCTTCTACCATATTCCTTTTAAAAATAATTGTCATCTAACAGCATTCCGTATCTAAATTAAAATAAAATTAATGTATTTGACTTGTTTCCGGTTATAAGTTGAAAGAACAACATCAACTAATAAAGTGGTGATGAATGCATCTAACCTATGCTACTGCTATTACAGAACTACTAATTGTAAACCAAAGTTTGTTTGAAGGAAAGCAGTTACAGCCCCTCTACCTATATGGACTTGACTTGGAGCATCAGATGTCCTTCTCTGTGCAGGTACAACTGTGCTGGGTGCATTTGACCCGCTGCCTGCTCTGGCTGACATCTGTGATGCGCACAAACTGTGGCTGCACGTCGACGCGGCTTGGGGCGGAGGTCTGCTCTTCTCACGCAAGCACAGGCACAAACTCGCCGGCATTGACAGGTGAGCAGCACCTGATAAAGTAGAATAAACAGTTCACCTACATTCTGTGCAGTATCAAAATAGTTTTAACTTTTAACATCACTGTAGGAATAAAATAATTGTGCTGTTTTGAAAATTATCACTTAAAAGCCTACCTACTCTTTTGGACAAAATTATTTTGTCATTCTCTTATGGTCTGGTATGTTTTTTTTTATATTGAGTCATACTTCAATAGTACCTCATATTTCAATAGGTACTTCAATCTGAGTAATTATTTGCTCAGTTATAGTTTATGACGAGCTCTGTATATTTTATTTATTTATTGACACTATTCCTTTAATTTCAGCAATAGTCACAATGAATCTTCATTTCCAAGTTGTATGATTAAAATGTACTAGGTAGGTACATTAAATGAAATTGAAAATCTAATGAATGATGCACCTAGATACTCTTGTGTAGAGGCCTGCGCCAACATGGAGTTCTGTTTGTTCCCAAAATATTTTTTCATAACTTTCTTTGTTCCATTTATCCCCAAAATGTCAAATAGAAGTCATTAATGTAAAAATACTTATGAGAAACGTAAAGAAGGACTTGCTTCTCCAGGCATCTTAAAATCCAAATTGCATTGGTTCACATATTGAACATAAACATAAAAGTAGTTGTTGTGACCCCAAGTGTAATGTAAGCTCGTGCTCTTGCTCCCACAGAACCGACTCGGTGGCGTGGAACCCGCACAAGCTGCTGGCGGCTCCGCAGCAGTGCTCCTCGTGCGCCACCACACGCTGCTGTCACTCGAACCACGCCACGTACTAAGCTCGTGCTCTTCCTCCCGCAGAGCCGACTCGGTGGCGTGGAACCCGCACAAGCTTCTGGCGGCTCCGCAGCAATGCTCCGTGCTCCTCGTGCGCCACCACACGCTGCTATCACTCGAACCACGCCTCGTACTAAGCTCATGCTCTTGCTCCCGCAGAGCCGACTCGGTGGCGTGGAACCCGCACAAGCTTCTGGCGGCTCCGCAGCAATGCTCCGTGCTCCTCGTGCGCCACCACACGCTGCTGGAGGCCTGTCACTCGAACCACGCCGCGTACTTGTTCCAGAAGGACAAGTTCTACGACACTTCCTACGACACCGGAGACAAACACATCCAGTGCGGACGGCGGCCGGACGTCTTCAAGTTCTGGCTCATGTGGAAGGCCAAGGTGAGGGATCACATTCGGTACATGTGTAGTAGGTAGATGTTTAGTGAAACCAAGAGGAAATAATACTGAATGGAAGTTCTAACAGTTCATTCTTTAGCCTTACTTTGTTAATTACTTTGTTAATTACTTTGTTAATTACTTTGTTAGCCTTACTTTCTAATTAACTACCCACAAAGATTTTCTTTTTACAAAATGCATCTTTCAAAATGCACTCATTCTTCACGCAACAAAATCTGAATGACCAAAGTACGTACTAGGTATATAGTTTGAAATGCAAACATACAATGAAAAAATTAAATTTCTGATGAAGATATTTGGAGAGTTTATACTAGGTTCAAAACGCAACAAGTGTACACGTTTGTACATTCCGAGATAATCACGAAAAACCTGCTGTGCGTATACCTAACAGTCCTTATGGAAATAGAGATGTCAAATTTTTATTGGCAGAGCTTGCTTCAAAGCGTGCAATGCCACCTCTATCTCAAATTCGAAATTTTAGCAATTGTTGAGTTTTAAACTTAAGTTAATAATTTTTTCTTCATGGTATATGTGAAGTTTTTGCTATGCCAGGTTTGAAATAAAATCTGTTTGATAGTATGTGATGGGTTCAAATATTGTCAAAATGATATAGATTTTCCCGTTCCAACCCAATATCAGAATGTAATTTACTATCATTGTGTTTGAAGAGAACAACTTCCTTTATAATGTACATTGTACGCTCTAGGGCTCTCTGGGGTTTGAACGCCACGTTGACAGTCTCATGGACTGCGCCAGTTACTTCACGGCTAAGCTGCGCCAGCGTGCCAACTTCAAGCTTGTCCAGACGCCGGACTTCATCAACGTGTGCTTCTGGTACATTCCGGAACAATTGCAGGGAGCAGACAATCAACCAGGATATCAACAACGTCTTCACAAGGTACACAGGACTTATTATGAATCAGGACTCAGATCATTTTCTTTTTTCCCAAGAATGACTTGGTAGACAATCTAAAATGTGTTGAAACATTACTCAGCCAAACAAGCTGCATTGCATCTTTATGCCACAGGCCAACATTTCATAATTATGTCAAATTTTAATTTTAATATTATGTATATTTTCACATTCTCAAGATAAGATGACCAGTGGCTCAAAAGCCTCCATCATATTTTACAGGCCTTTATGCGATAATACTATTTATTATTTACTATTTCTGAGCTTTTTCCTTTCTCTCCTTGTTTTATGGGTCGTTTGACTAATTTTACTGTTTACATTAACTCAACAATACAATGTCAACAATGTGTCTACAGTTAGGCTGCAAAATTGTATAGTTCCTACCTAGTACCTACTCAACATTAGTGAGAAATATTCATAGCTCCCGAAAATTATTTGAAGCAAAAAATAGCCAATTATAGAATACAACATCATTATTTATTTAAAAGGTGATACAAGCGCTTGGCCGTTTTAGAAAATTAAGAGAGAAAAATTGTTTCTTAAGTGAGTGTAACTTTGATAGGATGTTCACATATCAATCTGATTGTATATTAGGTAGTAGCACTTTTTAATTTTTGCTTCTTGCATTGTTAATTAGACGCCGTTTTTTTTTAAACGCTAAAAACTATGAAATTTACGATACGATTGGAGACCTTACCTGTGAACCAAATGATCTCTAATTTTAATCATGATTTGATGAAAGACAAACTTAGGGTTATCACTTGGCACATTTCTCAAATTCAATTTCATACAGCACCCATTGAGACGAAGAAAATAGACCACTTTTCACCAAAAATCTAGGTATGTACTTATTATTACCTACTAACTAACAAAGCAAAAAATTAAAAATCTACCAAGGAATAACCCTAAGTTTGTCTTTTATCTCATCATGGTTCAAATTTCAAATCATTTCGCCAACCCATTTTGTCTCCAATCATATCCAAAAAAGTGCCGGCAACACACTCGCGCTTGCAGTACCTTAAGATGACCTTGATGCACAACTCTGCAACTCCAAGAGTTTGAGTTGATGTGATGAACATTGCCTCTTCTTGCTCCTAGGTGGCACCTCGTCTGAAGGAGCTGATGATGCGGAAGGGCAGCATGATGATCGGATACCAACCGCTCAGAGAGTTGCCCAACTTCTTCCGGTTCGTCATCCAGAACTCCGGCGTCACGCGCCAGGACATGGACTACTTCCTGGATGAAATCGAGCGGCTCAGTCTCGAACTCTAAGATCAGATCCTCTGCAAATGTCACTACTTGTACCGATTTACTGTATCTCCATCTGCCCTTAGGCGACCTGTATTTATCATCAGATAGCCACAGTTATTTAAGCCTTCTTTAACCTACCTTCTACCTATGGCACAAATTGCCACGCAGTATAATTATGTTACATATTGAGTGAGACCCCCCTTCCCGCCCCACTTACAACAACCTGACTGGATTTCTGACAAGATGAATTACTTACGAATTTTAGAATCACTTTGTGTTTAAATAAAAATGTTTTTGAAATGTAAGATTGGAGTGTTCATTATTATAATAATCCTCTCGTGCTTTGTCACACTTCTTTATGAGTTGTTTCTCCCCCCCCCCCTCCCTCCCTCCCCCCACCCCTTGAATAGATCCACATCTATTCAAAATGGACCCTAACAGGAGTGCTAAATATTTGGTGGGGAGACATTGGATGGAAAATTTCCCAATATTTGAATTGTATTTATGATTATAATACAATATGTATTATATGTATGTATTAATATGTATTATTGTAATTTGTGTATATAACAGTATTTAGATAAATAAATATGAATAAATGTGGCTCATTTCTATGGCTGTTGATTTGATCCATGTCATGTCAAATGTCTCTATAGTTTTGGGGAATTATACAAAGGAAGTTGATATTTTGCAATCTCTACTTGACACAACATGGTTATTGAGAGAGCTGCTGGGTTATTGTACTTTGGAGACAGGTTCTACCAATTTGTGGCTAAATAACACGCCTTCGTACTGAATCCGATTTGATATGCGTTTGCAAGTATCAGCTGCTCTACAGGCCTTGGAACTGAAGCATCAAGAAGGCAGGGATGGAAAGTTAGTACTCTAGTACTTACACATTTTTCAAATATTTCAAGATAATAATAAAATGTCCTTAAAATGTCAATTCCTTTTGAAAGTAACGACAGACTAGTCTTCAAATTGGCAAAAATACCTAAAATGTTGGTCCCAATGACCATGCGAAGTTTTAAGTTGATCGGTCAATTGGTTCTAGTTGAAATTTCACAAATCACAGGGATGATGGTTTTAAATTTTAACCAATGGGACGATTTGGCTGAAACTTTGTAAGATTGGGGATTGCAATGACTATGCAATATTTCAAAGTGATCAGACCAACCAATCGAAAGTAATATTTTTAACCAATCACAGGATCCCGTTCAAAAATGATCCCAGAGACTGCATAGATTACGTTAGTACGTGTGAGCAAAAATTTCAGATCGATGTGCTGTTTGACCTGGGCAGTGCAGGCAAAAAAGACAAAACAGAAAGTGCCTTGGAGGGAGTGTTGGTTCGTGGCTGTTGGAGCACGACTGAGGAAGGAGTTCGTGGCCGTTGGAGATGCTCTGGTGTTCGTCTCAGCTGGCGCGGTCATTGGTGGTGACGCTCGCTCAATAATTAATTAATGAATTGAACTCAGTGTGACATGAACACATCATCAATTATACTTTCAACTTATTTAGTTTGATTTTTAATTTACTAGATTACTCGTACAATTAAAAAATGTTATACCCACATCTGCCACCATTTGTAATATTATTATGACCGAGAAATCGGCGAAACGCAATAATTGTTCGAATAACATGATTCCATTGAACTATGTATAAGCAGGTATAAGGTACCTACCTACCTATAGTCCAAGTTTAAGTCATTTCCAACAACATGCTTTCTTGAATTTTATGCTATGCTACTAGCTCTATAATTGAGCGAGCGTAAACAGAGCGTTTTCCTAGTATAATCTGGAGCAATGAACTATTAAAGTAATTTTGTATTAATATCGTAGGTATGTAAACTCCCCCCCCCCCCCCCCCCCCCCCCCCCCCGGCCATTATTTCAATTCCAGTTGCCCACTGGCTTTTAATTGAATTACCAATATTACCTTAGCCTGAAACTTTGTCACTATGTACCTACCTAATTAAAATGGAAATATATACACGGTCGATTAGTGTAATTACCATTAGCGCCGGATCTCTGGTCAGATATAATGCAAATGAAGAGGGCTGATATTTACCTGGCATGGCATGTGCTGCGTAAGTCAATACAGCAACAGTTCATATACCTAGTGACAGTCTTCATGGTAGATCGCAGTAAGTTATAGATAGAAGGTATAAGTGCTGCACCTTGATTTTATTTTTAACATTAGTAAAATAACTCAGTTTTGTAATATTTTAATATATTTTCAATCACTCAATTTATTTAAAGTGTGATGTGGCGTATCATATTTTACTTTTAATTGAGTCAATCATTGAAATAAAATCAACAAGTTTATTTTGTCAACGTAGGTACTCTTTGTAAATAAATACTAGTGAGATTGAAGTGTAGGTAGATAGTTTGAAATTGAAACCTTTTAGTTTTATGTAGGTACTATTTCAAATGGAAATTGCCATGCGAATTATTTTTTAAATCAATAGTTAATGTAGGTATGTGTCATTTCAGACGCATCTGTGGAATTTAGCGCTGTGTTGCAGCCGACTCTAAGTGATCTAACTTTTAGCTTGCATTCTAGTTCAGTGCTCAAGAGAATGAACCTCAAAGAAGATGTCTACACCAGCGTCCTCCCTCTCTTCTACGTCACCAAACTGTTGGGTCTCTCTTGCTTCTCCTCATCTTCCACCTCCTGCAGAAACCGCAAGACAGATCGCCCCACATTCCACGTCTCCCGCCTCGGCCCTCTGTACAACCTCCTCGTCATCGTCGTCATCCTCGCTCTCCTCTGGGTCACATGGACGATCGCCGGCGACCTGCTAGTGAAATACAGCCGCTCGAAGATCGGCATCGCCCTTGACATCTTCTCCCTGGTCGGTCCCATCGGTCTGAACATCGTCTACCTCATCGCCGCTCATCGACAACGCCGAGTCGTCTCCTGTTTCCAGCAGATGTCCGACGTCGACGCGAAGATCGAGCGTCTCGGTCTGCAGATCCCCCACGCGAAGAACCGTCGCCTCCTCGTCTTCGGTCTCATCGGGGGTCTTCTTCTAAACGTCGTCGTCATCAGCTTCGACGCCGCGTTATCAATCCTGGACGATAACGAGGCGTTCTTCTTCCCGATGACAAGCTGGTTCGGGTTTCATCTACCGAGAATCGTCAACCACATAGCTGAATACCAGCTCGTGATGTGGCTGCTGGCATTACGTCAACGGTTTCAAATCGTCAACACGCGTCTGCTGAACAGTGACGACATGAGTGGAAACATCATCACTGTGTCCAGCATCACACAGATTGAGAATGATGAACCGACGGCGCAGGGTGCGAGGAAGAGTGATACAGATCATTGCTCTGATGTGACGTCTGTACGCAGACTTGCTGAGCTGCACACGTTGCTATGCGACCTGACTGTTGACGTGAATCACATCTTCTCGTTTCAACTGCTCGTGAGTGTTACTTGCTACTTTATCGACATCGCGATGACGATCTATTACGGCATCTTGGATATTGTTGTGAGCGAGAGTGGCTCAAATCACATGGTGTTTTACATCTTCTACTGGCTCGCGTGGTATTCGGGGAAGATCATCATCATTTGTGCCTGTTGTGGGATGCTGAGCAGAGAGGTAAACACAAATCATTGTCTATATTATCTTGATAGGTATACCTACTCAAGTTTTTATGTGGGACCGATCCAATACTTAAGAGTAAGGCTCGTGGTCTTTATTTTTCACGATATTATCCTTTTGAGGACTTACCAGAGGTCGTTATTACTCCAATATGTGGTATCATTTATGTGTGTCAGAGGTAGAACGCTTGAAGTCCATTTCAATGATTCTTGTGAGAAGCTCGAAAACCAGTAATTCAGCCTTCATCCAATCATATTGTCAGTTTAGTGAGCTTGATGTGGGCGTAAATGCTCTACTTTTAAACATTTTATTAGTGTGAAGACAAAATTGGTACCAGGAATTATAGGTTCTCTTATATCAGCCAAATGAAACTCAGACTAGGACTGTCTCAGAAATCCGCCCCTGTGTGTATAATCATGTACTATGTGTTGTTTTACAGGCTAAAGGTAGCGGGGAGCTCGTGCACAAGACGATGATGGCAACTACTGATCCAATCATGAAGAACGAGGTGAGAGAAACAATTTGAAAAGCAAACGTCATATTGTAATTATCCGTTACAACGGTTTAAAGTATTTTTGTGAAGAGTCAAAACATATAAATAGTAATATGAATATAATCGAGTAAATTAAAAAATTATTGGATTTATTCACTCAAAAGTTCATCAACGTGATAATTGAAAGTGTTGTTTTATTTCAGCTGTTGTTCTTCTCCAACCAGCTGCTTCATCGAGACGTCAACATCTCAGCAGGAAACTTCTTCGTCGTCGATTTAAATCTCATTTACTCTGTAAGTGAAATGCATTATTTACCTCTTTCCTCAGTAACGTATTTCCAGTGACAAAGAATAAAGCAACAACTCTGGAATCTATGCTTCTTCGTTAATGAAAATAAATTTAAAGTCGATCACTCCATCAACTAGAATTGAATCTGTCATTTAACTAGGTACGAGTCCTACGGCCGAACGTCTAGATTTTCGTAGTTTTCCTCAGTCGAGCGAGTTGCGAGTATAAAGTAGTTGCATCAGCGGGTTTGGTTCCTGGGTAACATACTTCAATTTTGTTTATTTTTATGGGTGAAAGACAATTTTAAATAAAAGCAGTTAGAGGTAAAAGAAAGATAAAAAGATAAAAAGGAAGACAAAAGCATAGGTAACAAATAAAATTAGGATATAATATCAAGAAAGATAATGATTACTCATTTCTTATTTACATATAGCATTCTGTTAGTTTTTTCCCCCAGTTTTTGGTCAGCTGTGAGGTCAGATGAGATTGCCATATAGGTCCCTATAAATCCACAACCGTCTCCTTCCTACCGCCCATCTGTACATTCATCATTGCTCCTATCAATCGACTTGAGTGAATTTATTGTCAAACTGTTCCTCGTCTAGGAATGACGACGGATAATGGATAATTATGATGGAGAATAGGTAATATGGAGGATAGGCAGCGGCAGGAGGCACCGAATTCCCAGCAATTCTCTTTCGACTAGGAAAATCTCTAAAATATATCGGATTTTTGAGATTCACATTTCGAACCCGTTTTACATTTGCATTGAAAGCGCGTACAGTTTCAAAACGTGAATCTCAAGAATTGGCCTCCTCTTTTTGAGAAAACATGTTTTTTCAAACTTGAAAAAGTTGGAAACAATTGGTTTTCTCGTTGACGTTTTCAAGCTTCAACGTTGTCAATTTGAACATGTATTCCCCCATGATTCGACCCCAGGCCTGTCCCTGTCACTGCCTGCGCCAACTTGCTTCACATATCTCATGCTAATGTGTCAATGTGGGTCATGATCTTGCAGATGGTCGGAGCTGTGACGACATACCTCATCATCTTGATTCAGTTTGAACTATCAGCCCGGCAGAACACAACGCAAGCGCCTGTTAGTGACACTATGACAAGCTCAAGTCCAGCAGTTACATGGGGACGCTGAATAGCGCCAACAGGAATAACGCCAACACAATGTTAAATAAAAGTGCTGGAATAACAACAACTTTTCTGTTGGCGTTGTTCCAGTGGAACAACGCAAACAAAATGTTGGCGTTATTCCACTGGAACAACGCCAACAAAATGTAGGCGTTATTCCAGTGGTAAGAAGTAATTCTGTCGTCCCCGGAATAACGCCAACAAAACGTTGGTGTTATTCCAGTGAAACAACGTCAATTTTATGTTGGCATTGTTCCAGTGGAATAACGCCAACAAAATGTTGGCGTTATTCCAGTGGTAACATGAAATTCTGTCGTCCCCGGAATAACGCCAACATTTTGTTGGCGTTGTTCCAGTGGAATAACGCCAACATTTTGTTGGCGTTATTCCACTGGAACAACGCCAACAAAATGTTGGTGTTATTCCAGTGGTAAGAAGTAATTTTGTCGTCCCCGGAATAACGCCAACAAAACGTTGGTGTTATTCCAGTGAAACAACGTCAACTTTATGTTGGCGTTGTTCCAGTGGAATACCGCCAACAAAATGTTGGCGTTATTCCAGTGGTAACATGAAATTCTGTCGTCCCCGGAATAACGCCTACAAAAAGTTGGCGTTGTTCCAGTGGAATAACGCCAACATTTTGTTGGCGTTATTCCACTGGAACAACGCCAACAAAATGTTGGCGTTAATCCAGTGGTAAGATGTAATTCTGTCGTCCCCGGAATAACGCCTACAAAACGTTGGCGTTGTTCCAGTGGAATAACGTCAACTTAATGTTGGCGTTCTTCCAGTGGAAGACCACCTACAATGAACGCATACGTTTTGTAGGCTTTATTCCAGTGTCGACGTTGCGATTTTGTCGACACTGGAATAACGCCAACTCACCTCAAACTGGAATAACGCCAACAAAATGTTGGCATTCTTCCAGTGGAATAACCCCAACAAAATGTTGGCGTTATTCCACTGGAACAACGCCAACTTTTTGTAGGCGTTATTCCAGTACTATTGGACACTTTCTTGTTTTGGCAGAACCCCTCCTTGTCCCGTACACTAGCACTGAACTGCGGAAAGTGTATGAACTACGTCGATTTTCTTTGATGTGGTGGGTGCCTACCTCTCGGGAGTAAACAGGTTGTGACCGAATTCTTTCTTACGAAACAGTGGCGGTACTACCGGGAGGCTGGGTCGGCAAAATGCCGGTGGCTCAGACACTAGGGGGTAGGTGGGCACCACGGGCACTTTAAAATAAAGTAGATTTTTATTAACTTTCCTTAATTTTTCCGAATATTTTTCTTTGCTCAACGTGGTATATACTTACATCGATTCCTAAAGTAGAGTAATAATTTGTATGTTGTGTGAACCATCAGATTGGCATAAAATAAGCCTCCTAATTTCTAACATTAGCCGTAATAGAATAGGTACTAAATATTACACTAGGAAAACGCTCTGTGTAACGCGTTGATAAGCGAGCACGGATACGTGCAAAACCTCGAACCATAATTCCTTAAAAGCCGGCAATAATATACCTAAAACAACTGAAATCTAGAAGCACGATCCACTAAATTATATAAAAAATAGCTGAATTTGCTTCTCATTGCAAGTTATTGCAACAGTTACTGCAAGTCATTGCAACATGATACACACTCATGTATATTTATTTCAGTATTTAGGTACGTAGGTATTATGGAATTATTATAAATAAAAAATACAGCGATTCAAACCACAAAATAGGCCATTATCTAAGTGCTAATATGAGCAAACATAATTTAAGAAACATTATCCAAACAATTACTTGCCGTTCCGTATAAAAGAGCTTATTTCTTCTAGTACATTGCTTACCTAACACAAACCTAATGTATCTGATACAAATGAAATAAATATTTCATAAACATAATTTCAATAGCGAAGTCTCCTGAAATTTTATTCTAGTAAATTTCTATAAATTAACACAAATAATAATGTCAAATACACTTATTACCTGTGAAATCTTAAATTTTCATTCATAAAAATCGAGTTCAAATATCATAGGATTTTTGGCCGGAAAAACGGCCTTTAACAAGAATCAGAACTGTGATGTCATTTCCAAGTCTTGAACATTGTGTTGACATGGGGATTCCCTTGTTACCATGGCAATATAGCAAACTGTGATGTCATTGCCAATTTTCCTGTTTTTAAATGAGAGGAGATCTATCAAACTTTGTAAATTAATTACATGAGAACTGTTCGTCCAACAACAAAAATAATACCACATCTGTGTTCAGCAACATCTCAACTTTCATAAAATAAATATTATTCTGAATTCTAATCTTCACGAGACTTCCCTATTATCAACCAACCAATCTAATTCTACAATCAAGCAGACATTTCATCGGTCTACAAATAATTTGCTCAGCCTTTGAAAAGATTGGAAGTAAGACTGCATGTTAAAACTCTCATAATCAATAAATACCTATACCTATTAACTACATCTTCAAAAATAATAAAATAAACCCTAAGTATAACCTCGCATGTATTGCTTTAACTATTATCTAACCGCAAAGAAATAATTGTTACGTATTCAAACAATAATAGATAGACGGCTGCTTGCTTCCGAGTTGTTTTGAATGGAGCGCATCGGGCGGCCGCAACGGACTCCTCGAACCTACAATGCTATTTATATGGGAAAACGCGATTTTTTTTTATTTGTGAACGGATCTTTCTCAAAAACTATACAGGTCTAAGTTAGTATGAGATGAAGGTGTGTGCAAAATTTCAGATCGATACGTTGACCGGTGCGACGTGGGTTGAACCAGCAAAAAAAACAAAAAAAAAAACAAACAAACACACACACAGAGAAAGTGCCGCAAGAGTCAAGTGGAGACGCTCGCTCCGCTCGCTTAATAAAAAATAAAGCTTGGCACATTGATTTTGCACCGGACACGAACTTCTATTCTATATTGTATTATTCTTTAGTTCATTTTCTTCTTTAGGCGCATTAATCTCTTTTTTTCTATTATTTCGATTTTTTAACTTTTAATTTGTTTACATTTTATTTTACGGCTAACGTTTTAAATTTGGAGGCTTATTTATGTCAAATTCAGTGACAAAGTTAAATGTAGTGCTTGTATGCAGTATATACTTCGACTGATTTCATGAACTAAGTGCGAACTAAGTGCGAACTAAGTGCGAACTTTTAGGTGAGACGGTGCTTGGTAGTCTTTTTACAAGTACCTATTGTTTTTGTACAGTATTCAACATATTCAATTATAACAAAAATATATTTATTTGGGGGGGGGGGGGGGGCACAAGAAGAATATTTTGCCAGGGGCCCATCAATCTCTAGTTGCGCCACTGTTACGAAATGAACATTGGCGTTCACAGGATATATGACAGGGGGTGGTGGTGGAGGGAAATGGTCTAATTATGGGTCGGGATGAGCTCCCCTCCCCCCCCCCCCCCCCAACAATTATGTGACACATTGCACTTTTTTTTAAAATGTAATTTCAATTTGAAGCAATGGGGAAGTCCGTGGATGATTAGATTTCAGAATAATTTTTATTTTATGACAGTTGAGATGTTGCTTTTTTGTTGTGGGACTAACAGTTAGACATCGGTCGACCAGAACAGCTCGACAACAAGGTTAATTGACAATGACATCAATTTGCTATATTGCCATGGCAACAAAGGAATCACCATGGCAACACATTGTTGAAGACTTGGAAATTACATCACAGTTCTGATTCTTGTTACAGGCCGTTTTTCCCGCCAAAAATTTCTATGATATTTGAATTAATAACATTATTCTCGAGACTTCCCTATTTGATGTTCTTTGGACATGATTGGTAGGTATATAAATCGAATAATATTATGTACACAATTAATTAAAAAAGGAAAAATCGAAATAATTGAAAACAAAATTAAAATGTAAATATTAGCTCTCTGAATATGAACCAGCCACTAAATTATATTTTATTATTCTTTTATAAATGTGAAGGATAGGATACTGCTTAAGGATGAACCAGCGCCAGGTCATCTACCTACATTTTTTTCCAAACCATTTTATTTTGTTCCTAATAGTATTATCTACAATATAAGATCAAAAAATTTATGCCTTGCCGACCTAACTTTTATGTAAAACGATTTCAAAGTTCAAGATTTTTACATGGCTCTTATGGGGGAACGAATTAATTTCCTACATTATTCTAAATTATTTTTAATCCGCACCAACAATTTCAACAGAAAACTATACTGATATATTCTTCGACTAATACTGAATGCATTGAAAACTTAAAATACTCTTTGGCATTTAAATGTTTGAAAATCTTGATATATGGCCATTTAACATGGGACAACTGAACTAGTCAAAACCACTGCTGTATTCTTAACAAAATTATTTTACGAAAACTTTGTTAAAAAAATCCTCATCATCTCATATCGTAGTATTCTCCACATATTACATTATAAAACTATGTTTTAAAGTTTAAACATGCCTTTCTGAATTAATGTATCTCATGTTATGAATATAGTCATTCAAAGCGATGGTTCATCCTTAACACCTATAAAATTACAAAAGAAAATTACAACCATCTCGCTAGTAATTTGGTTATAAACGGAACATTTGGCGCTCTTCCGTCTTTGCCTGACTTTCGAGGTAGTCAGGTGGAAGGGTTGAGGTTGAGGACTCAAGCGGATGGTTGGTGTCTGGGGGACAATAGACAGGAGATCCTCGCTGGTTTCGTAGCCAACATTCCTTGACCACACAACTCTTGAGAATACCACGAGCTTCTAAAAGATAAAGAACGTTATTGGCCAAACTACTATAGTAGTTACTACCATAGTACTATACTATACTATAGTATCATATAGTACTATAGTAGTATAGTAGTATAGTATACTGTAGTACTATAGTAGTATAGTATACTGTAGTATACTAACGTCCCGGTTTTTATTATTAAGAAAAATAATATCGACTTTTTTCGGTCGGGTGATACAAGCGCCCGCCGTTTTAGAAAATTGAGAAACAAAATTGTTTCATAAGTGGGCGTGTGAACGGTACGATACCAAAAAAATAGAACTTAATTACACGGTTTTACTTGGCTGCCATAAGATAACATGGGGGATAAAATTCAAATTATCCCAGAAACTAGACACGAGAAGTGTTTCATTTTTCCATGGATTGTGTATGGCATGATTATCAATAAGTACACACAAAATATTATGAAGATCTGAGACTATGACTCGAGTAATCGCGCCACCTACAAAATATGAATTGCCATATTTGGCAAACGGTTATGAATATCGAAAAATTAAGACTTAGGTGACATATTGTATTGAACCTTTATAAGCTCCTACTTTGTACCCGACAAATTCTGACGACATAGTAGAAACAAAGTTATGACAGTAAGCGATGAAATTGTAGATAAAGGTTCAATACATGTCACCTAAGTCTTAATTTTTCGATATTCATAACCGTTTGCCAAATATGGCAATTTATATTTTGTATTTCCTTCTACCACCGCTCTAAACCGCGCGTTGGCGGGAAAAAATAAATGGCCTGCCTAGGCGCCGGTTATTCAACACAACCGCTAAAAACTATGAAATTTCCGATACGATTAGAGACGAGCCTCACATTTTAATCATGATTAGATAAAAGACAAACAAAGGGCTATCACTAGGCAAATTTTTTAAATAATTTTTTTTTACTGCAACCAGCGAGACAAGAAAATATACAATTTTACACTAAAAATTAACTAATTATTACTAATTAACTAAGCCAAAAATTTAAATTTAAGTACCAAGTGATAACTTTAAGTTTGGCTTTTATCTAATAACTAGAGAGCCCCGCCAAGTAATACATGACCCAATAAGCTCTCTTTCTGGGCAAGGCAATGCATAACTGAAGATGGACCACCATTAAAATAAAACTACTCTGATATGCTGGCAAAGAATTGTCTCTCGTGATAATTTTTTCAACTCACGGAATGACCGATCATAAATGCAAATCAAGGCTTTTTTATAGTTATATCTGTGGAAGGTGCATACTAACCCCACACTAACCCCAATGCACACCTGTAGTGTACAATGTAAATTAGAAAAAAAGAAACCATGTGTAACTATTTTTAAAATATTTAAATATATCGTGAATAACTCAATATTATTATTTTAAGCATTTTAAGCATTATAAAAATATGAACAGTACGACTCAATGTTAAATAAAAACAAAAACTTCAGTTGCATGGTATACAGAATTAAAATGATCTAGTGGAGCGGTCGCTCCACGCCAGCCAAGTCGTACGGCGCGCGCACACTCTCATATAAAGGCTGGAGCAAACCCACTTTTACTGTATACTTAAAACTACACTATACTTATACTTTTACTTTGGCATTTTCGGCCTACTGGATCTTAAAATTGGAAAATCTCACATTGTTGCGATATATCTTAATTTCGAGCTATGGCCCACCCTACAACATATACCAAATTTGGGAACAATAGGTTACGCCCTTTGCGCGCTAGAGGGCCGTGAAAACAGTGTTTTAGGGCGGTTTTCATAATAATTGAGCGAGCGAAGCGAGCGACTCCATTTGGCTCTTTTAGCACGGACCTCTGTTTTTTTTTTTGTTTTTTTTTTTGTTTTTGTTTTTGTATGCTAAAGGAAGCAATAGAAGTCGCACCGTTTCACCGATCGACCTGAAATTTTGCACACATGTAAAGACAACCTTCTCTGTTTGCAGACCCAATTTTTTTTTGAAATCCATCCATTGGTTCATTGTTAAAATAAGTATCTCCTGATAGCCTAAAAAATGAAAATGGTCTTCGAGAAATGTGATCAAACTCATATTTAGCATGGTCAGTAAGACCAACAATGTCACTTATTTTACCAATTTTCAGCCGAATCTGTCAAGAAAGTATGCACTTATTGACATTTTTAATAGCTGTCAGAAATGAAACATTGAAAATGAATGTCTTTCCAATGCAACTGAATCTGATTTGCTTTAGGTACAAGAGTGTTTTGATGGTATGTACACTTTTTTAGTGAAAAGCAGATATTTTTATGTGTATTGAGTTGATCAAATTTGAATAATTCAATTTGGATCATAGTTTCCAACAAATCATTTCGAGTTTATAAGGACCTTGATTGTCTTTTCGTCAATTCGTAGTTCTGATGGCCGTGCCTCCCGTGTTTCTACTTGGCTGATTTTGCATCCAGGAGGGATTAGAAACATAAGCTCACATTTCAATAATATCATTGAGTGGCGTTTGTTCTCTTCTAGCGTTCACACGTCATTCCAAATCTCTCCTGCATTGTGCTTCTTTTCGTTGATAATTTTGGCAATTTGGTGTACTTTGTGAAGGTATTAGTAAAATTGAATCGCTTTTAAAGCATAGATATTAGGTATCTACAGTTTTTGTCCAGGGGATTGATTATTTCAAATTATTTTCTTCTTGGAAACGTTGGATTTATTCCGTTTCTGAGCTTCTGTCTAGCCTGACATTTCCTTGAAGGTTAGGTATATCTCGGATTACACAATAATGGTGGTCATACAATGACACATTGTTTTATATTGATTTAGTGGATCGTAGTTTGCTTTCAGTTTGACTTAAAATAATGTTTTCTGTGTGTTAACGAACGCATATTCGGTTCATGTTTGCGCACGTGTCGTGCTCGCTCATTCAACGCGTTACACAGAGCGTTTTCCTAGTAATAATCTCAGTAGTAGTAGTCTCCTGGAATTCAAATCCGGTAACATGGCCACAGCCTAAACGGCTGAACCGATTGATCTCACATTTTTACCACGTGTGCACTTTTGGCGTCTGATTTAACCTTCACCCCATTTTTTTTGTGCCGCCATTTTGAAACCGGAAGTGACGTCATATCTCGACAACGGCTATACCGATCGGAACGAAATTTGCGCCAAACGATTCAGACGGTAAACTATATGGATTATCAATAGCAACAGACTAAAATTTATGTTAACGAAACCGGAAATGACGTCATGAAATTTGAAATACATCGATTGGCATTTCGGCAACAAATTTGATCCGATTATTTTGTTATTTATGTAACGTATGTACTTTTGATATCTCATTTGACTTATTATAAAACCAACCGGAAGCCGCCATTTTGAAACCGGAAGTTTTATTTATTTATCGTATGGATTTTATTGGAATACAAAGTCTTATTAAATATTAATCACATATACTTAAAATAAAATAAATTGTTCTAAAAAATCTAAATTTTAACCATTTAAATTACAAATTTAAAGAGGTCAGCCAATCAATAGCTTCGCCTTTGAGGTCGGCAATATCCTGGATGTCACCAGGATATTTCAGGACAGCGCATTCCATCATAATATGATTGGTAGTTTGTTCCTGCTGCCCGCAGATGCAACTTGCGCTGTCAACGAACCCCCATTTGTGCATAAGGTAGTTGCATCGGCCTTGTTCTGTTCGCAAGCGATTTAGGTTGCACCAAGCCTTCCTTGGTAACTGAAACTGCAGGTGGTCCGATGGTCGACCTGTACTTGAGAAGCTGAAGATGGGACTGCTCCTGTTTCCTTGAATCCACTGAGAATCCCATGTGCCACTGACCTCAAAGTTCTCGTTCAGCAATCTCTGAGCCAGAGCTAATGGAGGCTTTCTTGATTTTAGTCTAAAAAGCGGAGGATTATATAGGTCAGCCCTAATAGGTATATCAGGGTTGTTCACAATCTTCTCGTGCTCCTTCAGTAAAGCTTGTTTCCTCCGCAAGTCAGGTGGTGCAATATTGCTGAGTGCCGGTAACCAAGCAAGTGGAGTTGAGCGTAATGTGCCTGTTATCCGTCTCATGGTTGCGTTCAACTGCACATCAACTTTGCTGGTGTGGCAGCTAGTAAGCCAAACAGGAGCGCAATACTCAGCAGCCGAGTACACCAGAGCAAGTGCAGATATGCGAATACAGCTTGCGGACGCTCCCCATGATGTATATGCCAGCTTTTGAATGATATTGTTTCGAGTACGAAGTTTGGCGGCCGTGTTTGTTAGATGAGCATCGTATGTGAGAGTTCTATCAAGTGTTACGCCTAGGTATTTAGGTTTAGAATTGTGTTTCAACACCGCACCATTCATGACCACTTCCAATTGCCTATTTGCCTCGCTGTTGTTGAGATGAAAGCAGGTGACTTCAGTCTTCGTGGCACTTGGCTGTAATCGCCACTTTGCGCAATATTCGCTCAGCCCCTCTAAATCATCAGTTAGCATATTCTCCATATGGCTGAAGTCCTTATGCTGAACTGCATATGCCATGTCATCAGCATAGATGAATTTCCTCGCAATTGATGTAGGCAGATCGGCGATGTACAGGTTAAAGAGAGAAGGAGCTAATACTGAACCTTGGGGGAGTCCGTTGTTTAACTTCCTGATTCTGCTGCAATCACCATTCATGAATACTTGAAAGTAACGATCACTCAACATATTACTAATGAGATCGCAAACCTTAAGACATGGAACTACTTTGAACAGTTTTGTCAGCAGACCCTTTTTCCAAACTGTATCATAAGCAGCTGTAAGATCAATGAAGGCTACCGCTGTTTTCAGTTTTCTCTGAAAGCCATTCTCAATATGATTGGTAAGTCCCAGGACCTGATCGGTGCAATTTCTACCTCTCCTAAACCCTGCCTGCTCTAGTTGGAGCATATTTTCTATTTCAGGGCCAATACGATTATAAAGCAATCTCTCCAACAGTTTAAGTGATACTGACAACAGAGCTATGGGTCGATAGCTTTCAGGTTGGTCACAAGGTTTCCCTGGCTTCAGGAGAGCGATGATCTTGGTCTATTTGAATATAGCTGGAAGTTTTCCAGTTTCCAAAATGTGGGTATAGAACTGTGCAAGCCAAAGTCTTGTTTTACGACCACTATGAGTAAGGAACTCTGGATAAACGCTGTCGAATCCTGCCGCTTTGCCTGTCTTCGTGACATAAAGTGCTTTGTCAATTTCTTCTTCTGAGAATGGTCTCGAGAAGAAACTCTCAGTTTCGGCTTGTTTTCTAAGATCCTGCAACTCCTTATTCACTGTTCTTGTAAAGACTTTGTCCACCTTTGATTTAGACAACTGTACAATGCGTGAGGCAACTTGATTAGGGTGAATCTTTGGTTTGTTGGGAAGTGGTACCGAGGCTCCTCCTAATTTGCGCAAAACTTCCCACGCTTTTCGACTTGAATGCGTGAAGGACATGCTTTCAACTGTGGAGGTCCATTTTTCTCTTCGCATCTGGTCTAAAGACTTCAGCAACTCTTCAGCAGATTCTTGACTACCGGTGTCACAATATTCTTCATACAGGCGGTCGCTTTCTTCATTCCAACAAGGAATGTACTCCTTGCGAAAACCCCGAGGGATGCAGTTTTTAGCAGTCTGTATGACGAGTCTAGAGAAACGATCGTAGCATTCTACAGTCGGTGGTATAAAACGAACTGCATCGTCCAATCTCTTGCTATATTTTTCCCAATTGGCCTTTTGAAAGTTCCATCTGGGTTTACGTATGGAATTAACCAATGGGACTTTAATACCAACATCTAATATGACAGGACGATGCTGGCTGCGAGGAAAACCAGGTAGGACATTTCTTGTTACGTGAACGGGCCGACCGTCATTATCAGTACTTACGAAGCATAGATCGGGGTTATAATCCTTATTCCAGCGGGCTGAGTGGAACGTGCCTCTATCTTTGGAGTCAAAAATCAAGTTCATATTCTTATGATCAGCCCATGAAGCAATAGCTTCGCCGTTTTCATCACTTTGGTCATATCTCCAATCAATATGGTGGCTGTTAAAATCACCGGCATAAATTGATGGATGGTCGTAAGTTTGCAATGGTGTTGTCGGCCATTGAGTCCCAGGTGGTTTGTAAATATTTATAACTGTAATATTATTCACTTTGATCGCATTAGAGAATACATTGTTACATGAAGTACAATCGATCACATCAACGTTTGCGATGTCCTCCTTAACATAAGTTGCAATACTATAGGTGGCGTGGTTAATAGAAGTTACCAATCGGTATCCCATAACTTTTCCTCTTGCTTCCAAGTCTGCATTACTGTCCGTATGAGTCTCTTGAATCAGTGCTACATCGATATTCTCTTCTTCCAACATCCTTGACAAATAGTCGGACTTAGATCTACTAATGCCTTCTATGTTCAATTGGCAGATCCGTAGTGACGCTCCAATATTCTTTGTAGCCGTTTGTGATGACAACATTCTATTCATAATTTACTAATTTTCTTCTTAATAATTATCTTAATTATATAAACCTTAATGACTATTCCATTGTATTCCAATTCTCTGCCAGGAGATCAACAATTGTTAACAGTTTGGCATCCGTTTTTGTAGTCTGTTTAATGTTAACCAGGTTGCACCGCTTGGAGGCAGACTACTTCGCAACCGCAATTTCTATAAACTCAGTCGATAATCTGCATCAATTTTCTTTATACCTTGGTTCTGTTTTTATGATCCAGTAGGCGTGATTTCTACAAATTATGTTTTCATGGAAGTTTGAGAGATCGAAATGGAGATGTTCACAGTGCCATAATTCACGATATCGTGTATGGAATATCAAAATGTATATCTTAGATCAAACCTGAGATCAGTATCTTCCTTTTGGTGTCCAATTCAATCAACAGCCATGCAAACACACCATAAAAGGTAAATTAATTGATGCAGCTTCACAGAATTCAACCAGCCAAATCATCCACCGCCTTGTGGCTAGGCAAGTGACATCATATGTCAATAACGGCTAAATAGATTTGAACGAAACCAGCGCTAAACAATTTAGACGGTCAACTTTATGTATTATCATCAATAATATTTGCAGTTTCCCATACCGAAACCGGAAATGACGTCACACATTTTAAAAATCTCACAAATTTACATTTTGATACAATAAATATACTATTTGAGACAGCTTAAGTGGGTATCACACTGGGTTGCAACCCACGGTTGGAACCCGCGTATGGAAACTTTTGTTGCAAAAAGAGGCAACCGCCTATCACACGCAACTGTTTGGGTTGATGTTGGTTGGTTCACAATTGACACTCATGAGTTGCGCAGAAAGCAGTTGCCATAGTAACCAAAATAAAAGTATTGGAATAACAAATCTGACAGCGGCAATCCAAATCTCATATTTTGAGTGATTACTTGTGAAAGAAAGATATTTAAGTAAGTACAAGTTAATAATAATACGCAATATTTATCCATACACATGTACAAGTTAAATATTCACCTGAGAAATATATATTTATATATTTATTTATAGCATACTATTGGTAAGTTCACGTCACGTGGTACCACAACAATTGTTGGAACCGGAAAAATAGAGACTTCTCTATTTTTCAACCCAACCCGTCGGTTGACCAAATTCAGTCTCTGCACATGCGCGGCCAACCATATTTCCCAACCGCCGGTTCCATACGCCGGTTGCAACTCAGTGTGATAGGGCTTTTATAATAAAATGTAATCATGTTTAAATTATAATTCAAGGGGTCAGTGATTTCAGCAGCCATTTTGAAACAGGAAGTAACGTCATATCTTGAAAATTGGTTGACTGATCGGTATGAAACTACCGCCAAACGATTCGGAAGGTCATCTCTATGAAATGGGAACAGTCACACTAGAAATTTCCTATTTATAAGACCGGAAATTACATCATTCAAATTTAAAAATTATTATAATCCCCTCCTATATAATGAATACATATTCAGAAAACTTACAATGATACACATCATTTATAGATATACATTCTTTGTGGCAGTGCAGTAAGTTCAGCAGCCATTTTGAAAACCGAAGTGTTGCCATATCTCGGAACTCGGTTAACTGATAGGAATGAAACCTTTGCTATTCTTCATGAAAGATCATTTAAAGCAAATATATAGTACCATACGCAGATTTTCATTAGTAAACCAAATTGTCAATGGCGACTATTTTTAATGGATTTAGTAATTGTTCAATTGACGTCACAAGTTCTAAGAATAAACTAAAAAAAGGAGTGATATCCCCATAAAAAACACTCCGTGTAAAAATACCAGCCAAGTCTCTACAACTAAAAAAAATTATGAAATCTAAAAAATTCTGCACTGAAAATTAGTGATATCAAAAAATGGTCCAAATCAAAACTTTATTTGAAAATCAAAAAATACTTGGCGCATCGTTTTTTTAGGGCATAATAGGTATACTACATGTATTATGTATATTTGATGTATATTTTCTATCTGGTCTATACTTCTAAACTATGTATACAGTACGTCCAGTGAGCGTGTAGCCAGTTCAGAAAATGCTGTGTAAAATTCAACAATGGGTTTAGCTTGTAATCCTGAGTGTTTTGACGCGTGTGCGGTTGTAAATATCTCTCAACGACTGCAGGTGTTCTGGAATGGGTTGTTTTGTTGTGGTGCCAAATATCTTTCAATGCAGTTGGCTTTTAAAATTCAAGGAAAGTTGTTTAAAATGGCAACAGTGTAGGTGGAAGGGGTGGCAGGTCATAAAAAGAGTTGTATCTTGTCAGAGCTTAACTGTCGAACAAGGGTCGAACAATACTGCTCATCTTATGAAAGGAAAGGCTACACGCTCGCTGGACGTACTATACACGATGCGCCAAGTATTTTTGGATTTTCAAATAAAGTTTTGACTTGGCTAATTTTTGGATATCACTACTTTTCAGTGCAGAATTTTAAGATTTCATATCTTTATTTTTAGTTGTTGAGACTTGGCTGGTACTTTTACACGGAGTGTTTTTTTTATGGGGATTTTGTTTAAGTCTTCTGATTCGCATTTAAGGTACCTTATTTGGCTTTCATCCGTGAAGTTAGACCAGAACACACGTACGTTATTTGGGATGCCTACATACAGGGGTACCCACTACCCTCGCCCACTGTTTCAATAAAACCTCGACGAATATAGTTGATTGTCTGATCTAGGAAGGTCACTCTGTCTGATTGCAGTGTGTGGTTTCTAATTACTTGTTGTCACTTGTCAATGACACAAAATAATACATATTTTTGTGATCATCAGGAATAAGACATTCAATACTTTGATATTTCTAATAGCGTTTTTGTTTAGCAGAAATAAACCAATATTACTAAGCAATTTTTCTAGTATTTAGGATATAAATATTTTGCTCCGTGTATTCCGAGATAATGATCAAACAATTTATGTAGTAGGTATAAAAATATATTAAATATTGTGTGCAAATGAAAGACCCAGATCATCCTATAGCAATTAAAGTATGATTGAACTTGTTTTTAACTGAAACAAATTATATTTATTGAGCACCAAGGAATCATGATCATTTCGGGTCAACATCATGTAGGTAGTACACTTATTTGAACATCACTGCGTGAAATGGAAAGAGAATAGGTATAAACACTTCGCATTCAATGGAAGCAAAAACAACCGAGCATGCAAACTCAATCTGGCATTTGTAAAAATAATATAACATTTCTATATTTTACAAAACGCACAGAAACATTCAGATTTAAGTAAGTAAATATCATGGCAATTGAATATCTTTGAAGACAAACAAAAAATAATTAGGAATCAAACAATTCTGTATATGAAAATATAAACTATAAAAGATGAAAGACGATGGGGCATTCACTCTCCGACTCGGATGGGGAGGCGCATTGTGCTTGAAGAAGATTCCCCTGGATGTAGGCAACCCAAATAACATCCGTGTGTTCGGATATAACTTCACGGATGACGCCGTGAAATAACTTAAATGTATAGTAAAGAAACTGGTATAAATAATTGCGTATTCAAATTTTTACACGTTTTGGTGTTATCCAGCTACAAGCAAAAGATGATTCTGGACTTACCTATTCTTTTAATTGACACCTTATTAATGTGTGAAAGTTAGGTTACAAGAGATAAGAAGAGATTACAACAACCACAAAGTGAACCAATTGGACTGATGAGTGCAACAGTCTTTAACAATATCAAATGTGGGATAATTATCTTAGTCATGCTCCAAGTAATTATTTAGGTACAAACGCAACAACAGACCAGATAAATAAATGTAAATTAACCGCCCCCCCCCCCCCCCCCCCACTCCCAAAAAATGCCGCGCAGTAGATTCTTAAAATTTTAATTGATAATTTAGAGTGGTTTAAAATGATTTGAGTGCATATGAAAAAAAAATCGTACGTTTTCATTTGCTTCACCTAATTATAGAAATGTCATGAGTGTAAATTTTGAATTTCATCTAGGTACCTACCTCTAAGACTGATTAAATGCAGATTGTTTAGTCCATTAATGGGTTGTGCATAAGGGATCACGCTTCTGATGAGCGAGTGAGGGGGCATTATGTTGCGACATAGTGTAACAGGGGTGAGGGGGGCCTAGAGCCAGAAGGACGGTTCAAAAATTGACATTATAATTCGTGAAAACGGACGGCATAAATGGATCAAGTGTCTCAGTCCGACCAATTCCATTTTGGGTGGGCGTGGGGGGGGGGGGGGGGGGGGTAGAGATAGTTCTGTAACATCCTTTCGAAACTGTGACACAGTGGGACAAGAGGAGGGGGGAGTCAAATAACCCATTTTTAATGTGACGTCTTTATGCACGGCCACTAATTAAATGTTCCAAAAAGTTTCCACTCACTTATATGCCGTTCTACGATCTGTTACAAATGATTGGATTAAATTATACTTTAGTATAGTGCATATTGATTGATTAAAAATAAAAATTGTTAATTTTAATTTAATTGAGCGCCGATTCTCAAAAGAGAGGTTCTGATGCTAAATCAGTCTGTAAAGTTATGTCGTTTTTTTTTTTTTTTTACTGAACTCTCTACATAATACAGTACGTACAATAATAATACAAAATAATGCGACAAACATTTTCATGTTAATTGACATTGATCTGACCCAAGGATCTGGCCGAAGAAATACAACTTCTCGAAAGCAATGGTCACCTGTTTACTCCCGATAGGTAGGCACCCACCACATCAAAGAAAATCGACGTAGTTCATACACTTGCCGCAGTTCAGTGCTAGTGTACGGGACAAGGAAGGGTTCTGCCAAAACAAGAAAGTGTCCAATAGTACTGGAATAACGCCTACAAAAAGTTGGCGTTGTTCCAGTGGAATAACGCCAACAAAATGTTGGCGTTATTCCACTGGAAGAATGCCAACACTTTGTTGGCGTCATTCCACTAGAACAACGCCAACATTTTGTTGGCGTTATTCCAGTTTGAGGTCAGTTGGCGTTATTCCAGTGTCGACAAAATCGCAACGTCGACACTGGAATAAAGCCTACAAAACGTATGCGTTCATTGTAGGTGGTCTTCCACTGGAAGAACGCCAACATAAAGTTGACGTTATTCCACTGGAACAACGCCAACGTTTTGTTGGCGTTATTCCAGTTTGAGGTCAGTTGGCGTTATTCCAGTGTCGACAAAATCGCAACGTCGACACTGGAATAAAGCCTACAAAACGTATGCGTTCATTGTAGGTGGTCTTCCACTGGAAGAACGCCAACATAAAGTTGGCGGTATTCCACTGGAACAACGCCAACATAAAGTTGACGTTGTTTCACTGGAATAACACCAACGTTTTGTTGGCGTTATTCCGGGGACGACAAAATTACTTCTTACCACTGGAATAACACCAACATTTTGTTGGCGTTGTTCCAGTGGAATAACGCCAACAAAATGTTGGCAAAATGTTGGCGTTATTCCACTGGAACAACGCCAACAAAATGTTGGCGTCATTCCGGGGACGACAGAATTTCATGTTACCACTGGAATAACGCCAACATTTTGTTGGCGTTATTCCACTGGAACAACGCCAACATAAAATTGACGTTGTTTCACTGGAATAACACCAACGTTTGTTGGCGTTATTCCGGGGACGACAGAATTACTTCTTACCACTGGAATAACGCCAACATTTTGTTGGCGTTGTTCCAGTGGAATAACGCCAACATTTTGTTGGCGTTATTCCACTGGAACAACGCCAACAAAATGTTGGCGTAATTCCGTTGGCGTTATTCCAGTTGGCGCTATTCAGTCGACTCAGTTACATCGGGAGGGCAGTAGTTCAAGTCATTATTAGAGTTCAACTGCGACAACTATAAGTTACAGTTTGATCAAAACCAACTCCATACGCTTTGCAGTGTCATGTTACTACGAACATTTGCTCTTATTGTATTTCTTATAAATATGCTCTCTATCGTTTTAAGGAGCAATTGTGTGGGTCAAGTGTGGCAGAACGAGAACTATTATAAAAAGTGGTAAATATTTCTGTTCATATTTATTTATTTATATATTATAATATTTTATATTTAAAAATAGTATTAAAAATAACAATACCTACATTCTATAGTGTCAAGGGATGATTTCAGACACCCCAATAAAAGAGTTTCTTATTACTGATCTGCTCGATCACCTGATCCTTCTTATGCAGCTTGAGGTCCATCTCCTGCAGCATGACATTCTGCTTCTGCAGCTGATGCAAGAGCAGATCCATCTCCTGCTGATGGAGCTTCTCCAGCTGCTTGAGCTGATCCTCCGTGGTCTCCGCCTGGAGTCTTCTGTGCTGCTGGATCTCCAGCTCCATCTCCTGGACCTGGTGCTGGAGCCGCTGGATCAGCTTGTCCTGGTCGCTCAGCTCCACGGTCTGCTCCTCCAGGCTCTTCTTCAGGTATTCAAGATGGTGCGACTCCTGGTACTTCTGCTGCATCTGATCTTCCATGAAGGTCTTCACGTCGCGGAGGTCGGAACTGCGCTGGAGTAATTCGGATTCAAGTTTGATGTGAGTTTCTTCGTGTTGCTTCAATTGTGCTGCCCGAAGCTCTAGTTCTGCGTTCTTTTGCTCGATCTCTTCTTCGTGTTGCTTCAATTGTGCAGCCCGAAGCTCTAGTTCTGCGTTTTTTTGCTTGATTTCTTCTTCGTGTTGAGCGATTCTCTTCTCTAACTCCAATTGTTTGTCAATCTCTTTTTTAATTTCCTTCTTTTCTTCTATGGTGACATTTGGAATGTTTAGTTGTTCACTTAATTGTTGAGCTTTTTCAATACTTTTCTTTAATTCCTCTTCTTTTCGTTTAATTTCAGCATCTTTTCGTTCTGCTTCTTTTTTTGATTCGTTTTCTTGCTGCAGTTTTTTGAGACTTTGTTGCTGGAAAAAAGTAATATATTAATGTTCTTACTTATCACGAGACTTCATTATTAATAATAAGTACTAATTTCTTATTCCTGGTAGAAATTACTGTTACCGACCTGATCATGTATTTATAAGTAACATTAGTTTATAGAGCCCAGTTATTCAATACTCGGCTAAATTTAAACAGTTGATTAGGACTAAATTGCCATGGGAACAACCAATGACATTCCTTACACGACAACTTACAGCTTAACTATACTGGTTTAACAGAGAATTGAAAAACCGGCCTTATCTATCAAGATTTTATTTCTATATAATATTATGCTAATTATCAAAATGACTGACTTCGATCTTGAAAAATTTTGGTGTTATTGTATTAACAAGTGTCATACACAAGCCCGCCAAAGGTAAATATATGGTTAATATACGCCAAAGGTTAACATAATTTAGGTTATGGATGTAGATAAATTAAGATAAAATAAGTTATCGTGCAATAAGTTGTGTCTGTAATATCTTAAGGCACCCAAGTGAATTCATCTAATTTTTACACAGAAAACCAGATCTATTATTTCCATATATTTGTACAGATACTTTGATTACTAGTTAGTAGACAATATGAACCTTAAAGTCCTACCCTGAGTAAAGACGGTTTGGCAGCCGGCACTTGCTTCTCTCTTGTCGTCCCTTGGTCTCTCTGCTTCGCTCCTTCTTGCAGTCTCTCCCACTGCTGGACCAACTTCTTGGCTTCGATTCCTGTCACAGATGTGCTGCTCTCAGCTGTCAGTGGCTCCTAAACATCAGACAACTCTGTAAGCAAATGCCTATCCTGACGGCGATGTGATACTAGCCGTTCTGTATTGTTATTTTATAAATTTTTTTATATTTGTTTATGAATGAAGAACATTAAAGATAAGATATATTAAAGATAAAACGTTGTGTTGCCAAAAATAAACGTCATACGTGGAAACTCTCTAGAAGAGCTTTCTGCATCTAGTGGAGCGGTCGCTCCACCCAGCCAAGTCGTACTGTACACTCACCCTCACTCAACATACCGTAAATGCCTAATAAAATGAGGAGCAGACCAACTACTTTTACTGTAAGCAACAACATGGCATTTTCGGCCTACTGGATCATAAAATTGGAAAATCTCACATTGTTGTGAACTATCTTAATTTTGAGCTATGGCCCACCCCACCACATATACCAAATTTGGGAACAATAGGCTATACCATTTGCGAGCTAGAGGGCCGTGAAAACAGTGAAATTACATCACTTTCATCTTCTTTAGATGATGATGATGATTCAGAGAGTCAGGAAATACCGCAATCACCGCCACAACCTAAACGGCTTAGCCGATCGATCTGAAATTTTTACCACATGTGTACTTTTGGCGTCTGAGGTGCCTTTTTAGAAAAACCAACCGGTAGTCGCCATTTTGAAACCGGAAGTGACGTCATATCTCGAAAACGGCTAAACCGATCGGAATGAAACTAGCGCCAAATGATTCAGACGGTCGTCTATATGGAATATCAATAGTTAAAGTAGAGATGTACTATTACCGAAACCGGAAATGACGTCATGAAAATGAAGATCTAGATTTTAATGACCTCTTACTACAATAACTTCATATTCAGAAGGCTTATAATGATACATAACATTTATAGAAATAAATTCTAGGTGGCAGTTATTTCAGTCGCCATTTTGAAAACCGGAAGTGATACCATATCTCGAAAACGGCTGGACTGATTGGAACGAAGCTTTCGCAATTCTTCCAATTTTTCGTATTAACCAATTCGGAAATGGCGTATTTTTTAAAAGTATATTTAGTCATTGTTGCTCCGATGTGTGTTACAAGTTGTGTAAATAAACTAAAAAAATAAGTGATATCCCCATAAAAAAACACTCCGTGTAAAAATACCAGCCAAGTCTCTTCAACTATAAAAAAAAATAGAATAAATCTAAAAATTCAGCACTGAAAAGTAGTGATATCAAAAAATGAGCCAAGTCAAAACTTAATTTTAAAAACCAAAATATACTTGGCGCATCGTTTTTAAGGGCATTATAGGTATATTATATATATTTAGGTAGGTACATTTGATTTTTGGCATATGCTTCTATACTATTTATTTATATACACGATGCGCCAAGTATATTTTGGTTTTTAAAATTAATTTTTTCTTGGCTCATTTTTTGATATCACTACTTTTTAGTGCTGAATTTTTAGATTTATTCTATTTTTTTTATAGTTGAAGAGACTTGGCTGGTATTTTTACACGGAGTGTTTTTTTATGTTGAAATTACCCGAGTCGCCAGAGAACTGAACAAAACTGGCGCCTCCAATGAATTGAAAATCTTCAGAGCTCATTGAGAAGCAGATGGACCATAGGCAAGGATTGTAAAGAATACAGACTAAAATACTAGGAAAACGCTCAGTGTAACGCGTTGGTAAGCGAGCACGGGGACGTGCAAATTCTCGAACAGGAAATGCGTACACAATCACAGAAAACATATACATCCATATTGAATTGAAATATAATCACTCAATCAACACAACATATTATGCTTTTCATTGAAACTTGAAAATAACATCTAAGCATCCTGGTAAATATAGCAAATCAGATGCAATTCAACTGGCACTGGAAAACATTCATTTTGATACTTCATTACTGACAGATATGAAAAATGTTAATAAGTTCATACGTTCTTAACTGATTGGGATAAAATTTTGTAAAATAAGAGACAATGTTGGTCTTTATGATCATGCAAAATATGAGTTTGATCTGAATTATCGAAGACCGTTTTCATTTTTCAGCCTATCAGGAGATATTTATTAAAATTTTAACCAATGAATGGATTTCAAAAAAAATATGGTCTTTAAACAAAGAAGGCTGGCTTTACATGTGTGCAAAATTTCAGCTCGATCAAAGAAAAACTCTGACCTGTATAGCCAAAATATGAGTTTGATCAGAATTATCGAAGACCGTTTTAATTTTTCAGCCTATCGGGAGATATTTATTTAAATTTTAACCAATAAATGGATTTAAAAAAAATTGGGGCCTGCAAACAGAGAAGGTTGGTTTTACATGTGTGCAAAATTTCAGATCGATAGGTGAAACGGTGCGACCTGTGTATCGTCTATTAACAGACAAAAACAAAAACAAAAACAAAAACAAAAACAAAAACAAAAAAAACAGAAGTCCGTGCCAAAAGAGCCAAAAGGAGACGCTCGCTTCGCTCGCTCAAAAATGTACATCTTTATAATGTATCAAATAAAATAGCGCGAATTACTTTGCGGAATGCCCTCCTGTACGGTACCTAAGGTTCAGCTATCATTAATCACTGTTTCGTAAATTTAGAAAACCGAAGTCAACAATCCAATCAAACAGGTGGCATTGGTCTCATTCAGTTTGACATTTACTCCACGAATTCGCTGATAAAGGCTGATAAAAGTCAGTTGAAACATTGCGTTCAGAACAAAACACATAATCAAATTAACCAATGGTTTTGAAAAAAACACGAAAATACAAGTTCCTTTTCTCGAATTTGCGTCGCACACTTTTGGAACCATAATGTGTTTGGAATCACATTATGATCAAGATCCATCAACTGCAATTAGACTGGGTAATAAATAGTTATATCGAAGTAGGTATTCTCTACGCAATGACTCGTGTCACCGTTACAAATGTAATTGGATGAGCATTTGGATTACTCTAGATTACTGGATTACTACAATTAATTGTTGATACAGGTCATGAGCTCACTTCGAGAATCATTGAAACTGACACCTTGGAGGTAAAATTATTAATTTGGATTTTAAATTTCGTGCCGGCAATGCAAAATTTACAAACTTCTGGTGCAAATGCCAAACTATATGCAATTTTCTAGTATTTATAGTTTCCAATGAGGATCCGTCAGCCCTCATTGTCAATAACCCCACTAACCAAGGCGATACAACAATGTTATGAGACGTGAAACATCTACCTACCTTCATGAAGTTCAACCCCGTTGCAACTAAGACGAAACGATGTTATGAGACGTGAAACATCTACCTACCTTCAACCCCGTTGCAACTAAGACGAAACAATGTTATGAGACGTGAAACATCTACCTACCTTCAACCCCGTGCTCATCGCTGTCAAGCTGACAGAGGCCATCTGGATGATCTGGACCAACTCTCAATGACAGATCCACGATCCACTTTCACTCGTATCACACCCGACTGACTACACACGCTGATAATACTGATGCAATCGCAGATAACACGCCTTATCAACATTGTGCCTCATATCAGCCCATCTCAAGCGATACAGATTTGGAGGCAAATACGAGTTTATACAAACATAATATTAGCTGAAAATGTTAAATGTCAATGCACAGGCACGATTGACCTGGACGCAATGAGTTGGATGATAGTTTTTTTTTTCTTAATGGGTTGTTCGTGACATTTTGTGACATTTAATCGTGTGTTGCATGTTGCATAACTATTGCTGCGAATCAAGGGGTTTTAATTAAAATATTTAAACCAACAAAAAAAACATAAGGAGGTATAAATAGATACTGAATTTTTGAAGACGGACAGATAGACTTCAAATTTTCACAAATCAGAGATAAGGGTAAATTTGTGCCTCCAGTGCTCCAAATAATATTAAAAATTTTGTTTTGCTTGAAACAGAGGTGTTATGGAAATGATGTTTTTGGCATTTTGGCACCATGTTACAAATCAGTGAAACAGACAATAAAAAATCGTCACTGAATCGGACAACATTTTCAAAAAAAGTAAGGGTCACCCCTAAGTAATTTAGAAACGAGTATTTTACCATCGCGACTCTTCATAATCATCTACCTATCATCATCGTCATCGTCATCGTCATCGTCATCGTCTCGTCATCGTCATCGTCATCGTCATCGTCATCGTCATCGTCATCGTCATCGTCATCGTCATCGTCATCATCATCATCATCATCATCATCATCATCATCATCATCATCATCATCATCATCATCAACATTCATCGCATTAACCTGGTTGCAGAACCGTGCGACGTTAATCACCACTAGTATTGAAAACATCGAACATAAGTTAGCATCGGTTTGTATACACAGGGATTTAATCAGAGCAAAAGATTGATATTAAAACATCGATTTTATTTTGAACCACGAGATATGTGAGCTACTGATATGAATCCAGTGTGGATGTTCAGAGCCAGTCTTCACGCATGCGCGCTGCGACGGGAACTGCGATGCTGGCCCGTGGACCATAAGCCACGGCGGGGACCTGCGACAAGATGATACAGAGAATTCATTAAGTAGAAATTGATATTATTAGTTGAAGACTTGGTTATAACGAAGTACTTATACGTATTGCCTATGACATTTTTACTGATTGATATTGTTCTAATTTTGTGAGAACTTTTTTTTTTAAATTAAAACTGTATATAGGAAATATTGAATGTTTCACTAGAACAACCTATCTAAGGATTATATTTCAACAATATTACAATTTTTTTTTTAGTTGCATCTAATTACTTTAATTGTAATTTTTTCTCAAACGTTTGAATACAAGTACACACTTTCGACAGGTAAATGGGCTCATACTTGGCTCCCTTCTCAATCCTAGATCGAAGTACAGTACAATCATAGAGGTAAGAAGGGTTGGGTAGAGAAGTCATGTCCATAAGAATGTATCTGTCGAGCCACCGAGCGAGGATGGTTAGTTCCGTGGTCCCTCCCAGTAAGGCGCCAACGACTAAAATCACTGTTTTTCTTCCCCCCCTAGTTCAGACCCGAATTTACCCTGAAGGCAGACTCAGGTGCTGCTACTAGTGGCGTTCCAATGAAGTTCCGCCTTCTTACTGCCCTACCTGGACCAGCTGATAGCCTGGGGGGAGGAAGTAGGACAATGGGTCTATTTTAAAACTTCCCTTCCAACTCACATGGCCCAGGTAGCAAACATTTGTTTTCTTCAGTGAAAGAAAATTATAAACTCATTTTCGATTTGTGTCCTAAAATATTTGTTCGAATTAATTATTGTAATTATTTGAACATACTGTTTTGTTTTACAATTAAAAATTAGGTATATATTAAAATACTTGTTACCTATCATTCATAAGTCATAACATTACCATTGGCGGTGTTCCTTAGCATTGGACATGACTAAAGACTTTAAATTGATAAAAAAAAGCCGACAATAAATTTTTAAATCTCTAATTTTTTAGGAATTTCAATTCACGATGTATTTGTTGTACTTATACACGATTTTTTTGGAAAAGCGTACGATAGAATAATAACAATAATATTCACGAGACAAGAGTGAGCCACAGGTTATGACGTATGAAACATTTGTCTAGTCTTACTTTATTTCAATAAAGATGCATATGTCTCAACAGTCATTTCATGCTCTGTTTTATTAAAATAAAAAGATAATCGGATAAAATTCGGGTTATATTAATTGATTAATTTTTCCGAAATAAAAAAATAAAAGGTGCACGTAACTGATCGACTATTCTAAAATTTTACAAAATAACACGCATTTTTCTTCATTTCAAACAGCATTTCTCGGTGTCTGGCGAAAATTCCACTTTCATTGTTTCCACTAAGAGATGTATTTTATCGTTCACAAGACAAGAAGAAAAATAATAATAATAATAATAACCTGTCTGCCAAGTGAATGATTCAGTACAAACAAACTCAATATCTATTTCATAATATTGCGGCTTGAACTCCCACGCGCGGTAACTTTATTTGGTGCGTCAGTCGAATTTGAACAAAAATCACTTCACCATTCGATTGACAAGCTGATAAAGTAAGCAACTTATCACAAAAATGATAAGTTACTTAATATGCTCCCCCGCAACTTATCATTACACCCGCGGTTACATTGTCGGTTTGATGAGATGACAAACCGAGAAAATGACCGCGACAGAGCTTGAGAGGGTGGTGTGATGGAGGGATGGTGACGGTGATTATGATTAATAATTAATCATTAAGTAGCATTGTTGTAACTAAAAACAATAGCAAAATAGAAGCCAGAGTATTCAATGAATTCAATGTGTCCATTCGTAGTCAATGAATATGATAGAATAAAAAGTTTATTTTAAAAACTTAAATCTTTTTGAATCTATATGTAACAATTATCTACGAACGGGAGAGAAACAGTCTGAAAAACATATTTTTAGAATAACTAACAAACACTAACAATGCGAGATTACGGCACCGCCCACTTACAACAAGCAGGAAGCAACTTGGCCGTCCGAGGAACTCACAGGAATTTAGTGACAGGTATAAAAAACGATGCCGCCGCAAAGCCTGTCGAAACCAACCCACAGAAAGTCATCGACTCAGTCAGACACCAGATTCATATTAATATTTAAATAAATGTCATCTGTGCAATTCAATTTGTAAATTGCAGGGTGTCCACAGGCGACTTTTTGCTACTTAATTGCTACTTATTTTTGCTATGCTACTTAATTCCTACTTTGCGGTCACTTTCTCCATCTTTCTCTGTTTGATATTTATTTTCAATAAGTCCCATCTTTAAAATGTAACCCCGGTGACTTATATTGTGGGGGAACTTATCATTTGTTGTGATAAGTTGTTTGTTTACTTTATCAGCTTGTCTATCTCGTAGTGGAAACAATGAAAGTGGAATTTTCGCCAGACACCGAGAAGTTCCGCCTTCTTACTGCCCTGACTGAACCGGCTGATAGCCTGGGGGGAGGAAGTAGGACAATGGGTCTATTTTAAAACCTCCCTTCGAACTCACATTGACCAGGTAGCAAACATTTGTTTCCTTCAGTGAAAGAAAAATATTAACTCATTTTCGATTTGTGTCCGAAAATATTTGTTCGAATATTTGTAATAATTATTTAATTTTAACAATTAAAAATTATTTAATCAAGTACCTACTTGTTACATCATTCATTTCATTACATTACCATTGGCGATGTTCCTTAGCATTGGACAAGACTCAAAAATGTAAATGGATGAAAAAAGTCGACAATACATTTTTAAACCTCTAGTTTTTTAGGAATGTCAAATTATGAGGTATTCTTTGCCCTTCTATATGATTTTTTTAATAACTTTTTTAAATTAAATATCAATTGGTAAAGCGTATGATAGAATAAATATAATAATATTCACGAGGTGAGCCGCAGGTTATGACGCATGAAACATTACGTCTCGTCTTACTTGTTCAACAATGTAAACAATATACCGGGTGGCGCAAAAAAATCCCCCTATTGAGAGGTCACTATATCGAAACTATTATAGATAGGATTCTTAAATTTGTACACATAATAGAAAACATACCAAAATTTAATGTGTGAAAGTTTCAAAAACATTACTATTGTAGAAAAAAAGTTACAGCTGTTCAAATTTAGTTGTCAAAAAATTGATTATACGGAGCTCAAATAGCGCGCGTCGAGAAAACTTCCAATGGCCGGGACGCTGTTTCTTCAAAAATACTTACGATATCAAGCTTAAAATTTCAAATTATATTGAAAATATATTAAGATCAGTGGTGTAAAAACTTCAGTCAATTTGATCGAAAGGAACGAAAATTATGGAATTTTGAAGTTGAGCGTAAAATCAGAAAATGAAGATTATTTCTAAACTTTTATTACACACGTTATAAAAGTGATTCCTTTCCCACTATTCTGTTTTCAATCTCAACTGTTCTAATTGTTTACATTGTTGAACATGTAAGACGAGACGTAATGTTTCATGCGTCATAACCTGCGGCTAACTCTTGTCTCGTGAATATGATTATATTTATTCTTTCCTACCCTTTACCAATTGATATTTAATTAAAAAAATTATTTAAAAAAATCATATAGAAGTACAACGAATATCTCATAAATTGAAATTCCAAAAAAATTAGTGATTTAAAAATGTAATGTCGGCTTTTTTATTAATTTAAATTCTTCAGTCATGTCCAATGCTAAGGAACACCGCCAATGGTAATGTTATGACTTATGAATGATGTAACAAGTATTTTAATATATACATAATTTTTAATTGTAAAACAAAACAGTATGTTCAAATAATTACAATAATTAATTCGAACAAATATTTTAGGACACAAATCGAAAATGAGTTTATAATTTTCTTTCACTGAAGAAAACAAATGTTTGCTACCTGGGCCATGTGAGTTGGAAGGGAAGTTTTAAAATAGACCCATTGTCCTACTTCCTCCCCCCAGGCTATCAGCTGGTCCAGGTAGGGCAGTAAGAAGGCGGAACTTCATTGGAACGCCACTAGTAGCAGCACCTGAGTCTGCCTTCAGGGTAAATTCGGGTCTGAACAAGGGGGGGGAAGAAAAACAGTGATTTTAGTCGTTGGCGCCTTACTGGGAGGGACCACCGAACTAACCATCCTCGCTCGGTGGCTCTACAGATACATTCTTATGGGCATGACTTCTCTACCAAACCCTTCTTACCTCTATGGTACAATATCTAATGCTTTACATGGTAGACTGTCATCGACTGCATCGGGTATAGTAGATGTCCTGCAATGCCGGCCGAGCTGAGGGAGTTGGCCCTGGAGTGCTGGGTTCGTGACCTCCAGGACCTCCACTTGCGCGAGAGCTCACAGCGCACCTCGGCGTTCAGCAGACAATACAAGAACGCCACCAAACATCCCTGCGGGGACACAAGGTACACTTGTAGACTGAACGACCACTGGATTTATGGCAGGGGACAGAGTTTGAAAGTTCAGTGAGGTCTGGGGGAGGGCCCCTAGCATGCGGGGCTGTGGAGCAAGCTCAGAGACATTTCTGTACATGGTGCTTCAATTTGAAGCATTTAGTACTGGCGGAACAAATATTTGCAAAAATTAATCATCTTTAGATTGAGTATTATTTTCCTAATTTTCCTGAAATGAACAAACATAACCATCAGACTAGTAAATAGAATATTTCAAACAGTAGCCAAACATTTGACAGTACTTAAAAATGGCGCTATTTCAAATGGAAACACAATTGCACTTTTAGCTATCGAATACAAGACATCGGGGACACCAGGAAACCTATTATATATCTGAGTTTTTTTTTTTTTTTTATCTCGGCGCGACCGAAGTTATTACACTGCCATATAGCATTACGCCGAAATGAATTCGGTCGCGACGAGATCAAAAAGAGATACAGAATAGGTACCCAAGGGCCAATGTCTTTATAATATGTCCCAGGGGCCACGACTGATAAATCATTTACGAAGTGTATTCAATCATTGGCTTAGAATGCGGATGGCTGACCTGGAACGATCCGAAGAGTTGATCACAGAAGAGCCAGACCATCTCGACAGTTTCATTCTCCTCGACGTAATACGACATGCCGAGGAAGAGCGCGTAGTGGACTCCAAACAGCGGCACGAGGACCAGCGTGGAGCGCGCCCAACGCCTTAAACACAAGGACAGAGTCAACGCAGTGAGAGAGAGTTTCATTCTCCTCGACGTAATACGACATGCCGAGGAAGAGCGCGTAGTGGACTCCAAACAGCGGCACGAGGACCAGCGTGGAGCGCGCCCAACGCCTTAAACACACAAGGACAGAGTCAACGCAGTGAGAGGGAGTTTCATTCTCCTCGACGTAATACGACATGCCGAGGAAGAGCGCGTAGTGGACTCCAAACAGCGGCACGAGGACCAGCGTGGAGCGCGCCCAACGCCTTAAACACAAGGACAGAGTCAACGCAGTGAGAGAGAGTTTCATTCTCCTCGACGTAATACGACATGCCGAGGAAGAGCGCGTAGTGGACTCCAAACAGCGGCACGAGGACCAGCGTGGAGCGCGCCCAACGCCTTAAACACAAGGACAGAGTCAACGCAGTGAGAGAGAGTTTCATTCTCCTCGACGTAATACGACATGCCGAGGAAGAGCGCGTAGTGGACTCCAAACAGCGGCACGAGGACCAGCGTGGAGCGCGCCCAACGCCTTAAGCACACAAGGACAGAGTCAACGCAGTGAGAGAGAGTTTCATTCTCCTCGACGTAATACGACATGCCGAGGAAGAGCGCGTAGTGGACTCCAAACAGCGGCATGAGGACCAGCGTGGAGCGCGCCCAACGCCTTAAACACACAAGGACAGAGTCAACGCAGTGAGAGAGAGTTTCATTCTCCTCGACGTAATACGACATGCCGAGGAAGAGCGCGTAGTGGACTCCAAACAGCGGCACGAGGACCAGCGTGGAGCGCGCCCAACGCCTTAAACACAAGGACAGAGTCAACGCAGTGAGAGAGAGTTTCATTCTCCTCGACGTAATACGACATGCCGAGGAAGAGCGCGTAGTGGACTCCAAACAGCGGCATGAGGACCAGCGTGGAGCGCGCCCAACGCCTTAAACACACAAGGACAGAGTCAACGCAGTGAGAGAGAGTTTCATTCTCCTCGACGTAATACGACATGCCGAGGAAGAGCGCGTAGTGGACTCCAAACAGCGGCACGAGGACCAGCGTGGAGCGCGCCCAACGCCTTAAACACACAAGGACAGAGTCAACACAGTGAGAGAGAGTTTCATTCTCCTCGACGTAATACGACATGCCGAGGAAGAGCGCGTAGTGGACTCCAAACAGCGGCACGAGGACCAGCGTGGAGCGCGCCCAACGCCTTAAACACACAAGGACAGAGTCAACGCAGTGAGAGAGAGTTTCATTCTCCTCGACGTAATACGACATGCCGAGGAAGAGCGCGTAGTGGACTCCAAACAGCGGCACGAGGACCAGCGTGGAGCGCGCCCAACGCCTTAAACACACAAGGACAGAGTCAACGCAGTGAGAGAGAGTTTCATTCTCCTCGACGTAATACGACATGCCGAGGAAGAGCGCGTAGTGGACTCCAAACAGCGGCACGAGGACCAGCGTGGAGCGCGCCCAACGCCTTAAACACAAGGACAGAGTCAACGCAGTGAGAGAGAGTTTCATTCTCCTCGACGTAATACGACATGCCGAGGAAGAGCGCGTAGTGGACTCCAAACGGCGGCACGAGGACCAGCGTGGAGCGCGCCCAACGCCTTAAACACACAAGGACAGAGTCAACGCAGTGAGAGAGAGTTTCATTCTCCTAGACGTAATACGACATGCCGAGGAAGAGCGCGTAGTGGACTCCAAACAGCGGCACGAGGACCAGCGTGGAGCGCGCCCAACGCCTTAAACACACAAGGACAGAGTCAACGCAGTGAGAGAGAGTTTCATTCTCCTCGACGTAATACGACATGCCGAGGAAGAGCGCGTAGTGGACTCCAAACAGCGGCACGAGGACCAGCGTGGAGCGCGCCCAACGCCTTAAACACACAAGGACAAAGTCAACGCAGTGAGAGAGAGTTTCATTCTCCTCGACGTAATACGACATGCCGAGGAAGAGCGCGTAGTGGACTCCAAACAGCGGCACGAGGACCAGCGTGGAGCGCGCCCAACGCCTTAAACACACAAGGACAGAGTCAACGCAGTGAGAGAGAGTTTCATTCTCCTCGACGTAATACGACATGCCGAGGAAGAGCGCGTAGTGGACTCCAAACAGCGGCACGAGGACCAGCGTGGAGCGCGCCCAACGCCTTAAACACACAAGGACAGAGTCAACGCAGTGAGAGAGAGTTTCATTCTCCTCGACGTAATACGACATGCCGAGGAAGAGCGCGTAGTGGACTCCAAACAGCGGCACGAGGACCAGCGTGGAGCGCGCCCAACGCCTTAAACACACAAGGACAGAGTCAACGCAGTGAGAGAGAGTTTCATTCTCCTCGACGTAATACGACATGCCGAGGAAGAGCGCGTAGTGGACTCCAAACAGCGGCACGAGGACCAGCGTGGAGCGCGCCCAACGCCTTAAACACACAAGGACAGAGTCAACGCAGTGAGAGAGAGTTTCATTCTCCTCGACGTAATACGACATGCCGAGGAAGAGCGCGTAGTGGACTCCAAACAGCGGCACGAGGACCAGCGTGGAGCGCGCCCAACGCCTTAAACACACAAGGACAGAGTCAACGCAGTGAGAGAGAGTTTCATTCTCCTCGACGTAATACGACATGCCGAGGAAGAGCGCGTAGTGGACTCCAAACAGCGGCACGAGGACCAGCGTGGAGCGCGCCCAACGCCTTAAACACACAAGGACAGAGTCGAAGAAACGTGGTTAAGAGAAATTCCATTGTTCGTTCCAGGATTTTTTTCATGTTGGTAACTTTTGGGGATATTAAATAACAAAAGCGTAGTTTTTATGACAAAGAGGCTTTTCTTTAGCGTGCAGCGCCAGTGTCATCTGTCGTTTAGACTATTTTACAGAATTCACGCAGAGATTGTTTTCACGATGCATTTAAATTAAATATCTTCTTGTCGATATCTTTGGTTCTACTGCACCTGTATCGCACATGGCGTCGCTCCAGCAAGCCGTGGTTGCTCGACGCCTTCATCTTCAGCAGCACAACGCGCACGATGTTCACGAACAGAGAGAAGCTCAACTGAAATCAAAACAATTGGCAGACTTCAGAAACTATAGGGACGTTACAATATTCAAATGCAGTTTTACCAAGAGAAAGAAAATGGCGGTACTGCAATAACAGAACACTGTGGACAATATTTCAAGAGATTCTGTTCACAAACAGTCACATGCTCAAAAGATTTTCCAGATTTATCGACGCAAGTTCCCAGCAACTTCTGGATTCTGTTCATAGGATTATTAGCACACGGTCTTGTGATGTTGAGGACCGACATCCGCAAATATCTTCTTGTAAAGTGGTTGATGAGTATTCGGGTTGAGGAGGAAATCACCGTAACTGCACGGAAAGGGGGAAGGAAAGGAGGGTTTACCGCATATTCTCCCACCACAGTACAAGACACAATGTGAACGCTACGATTACAAACGATGTGACCAACTGACCAGCACTGAGAAGATGATCGGCACTCGGATGAGCAGATGCACGTGCTTGTCAGTGTGAGTGGTCCAGCACAGCGTGTCTTCCAACATGGCGCGCGCGAGGATCCAGGGGGCCACGAACAAACATGGCAGACCTGCACATCAAACAGTCAGTCAAGCAAGAGAAGAGCTGTTTTAAATGAACATTTTTATGAAACATCGGCCAGTTATTAATTAATATCGTTAAACGAATCTTTTTTATATTAATATTTAATTCTTTGTCTTGATGACCTGGCACATTGTTCATTTGTACTCTTCGAGACCAGAAGATGTCTTCAAAAATAAATCAGCAACCCTGACTAGAAGTGAGTCTTTACATTTCAACAACATATTATTTCATTTTAGAGAAACGGTTTGAACTGCATCGCAGCCACCAACTACAGTAAAAAAAAAAAACAGAGACCAAAGGCAAAATATTAGAAAAGAGACACTCGCTCTTCGCGCTCCAAGTCGCTGGTTTCGGCTTTATCTTGCAAACTTCAAGGTTTTTAATAACACAAAACAGTTATAAATCATAGTGATCAAGAAGGATAGGGACCATATGCAGAGGAATGCAACAATAAAGTAGAGTTTAAAGTTTCTGGGCTGTCAATTGGCAACAATCGTCTTATAATGAGCTTACAATTTATTGTTTTCAGAGCATGAACAACACTTTAACACATGAGGTATAGGAAAATCATGTTAAATTTGGTTTCTAACCATTTTAAAGTAGCACGCATTGGTATTAGTTTACATTTTTCCTTATAGTATGTCCATACCAGAAAAAGTGCGTTGTTCAGATCAAATCAATCCATACAATATGTATCTCATTATTAACCTAAAAACGACAGGATGTTACTTGATCACAATTAAGATACCTTGTGACTCAATTTATCTCAGAAACAAGACAAAAGGGTTGCTTAACTTTCCGAGGGATTGTGTTGCATGAATATCAATAAGTACACAAGTAGTTATGAAGATCTGAATCACGACCCGACATGGTATTCAACACTAATCAATGGTGTTGATGTTGATGTTGATGGGACTGACCCCAGCCGAGCGCGATGTATAGAGTGATGTCACTGGTGTCGGAGAACAGCGCCAGGAAGATGATGTTGTGCAGATAAAGTCCTTCCATCAGGATCCAGGAGTAGTTAGCCAGGAGCGAGTATTGCCACAGGCTGATCATCACCTTACACTCCCAGTTCTGTGAGAGAAACATGAGAGTCATGATGATGTGATCATCATGGGGGTAGCAGAGAGTATGGCATTCAATATTCGAGAACATAAAAAATAAAAAATTAAAATTAAATGTCAATATTGAAAAGTAACTTGTATTTTTATTTAAAAATTCGTAGTTTTGCGATTTATTCCTTTAGAAAAATGGCCCAAATTGTTTTTAAAAGGTCAATTCAGCACGTTAAAATCGCCTTAAACACGGGACACACTTTCCAGTTCAGATCAAAGATGGGTGAAGAGGAGCTCTATCATTGGCTGAGAGCTGCTGTCATTTGACCAATTGCCTGTCTGCTATTCGATCTGATCAATTAAAATCAGAGAGAACACTTCTTAGTGTGTTTCCTGTTTTACGCCGATTTTTCTAAACAAGTAAAAAGCAAAAATAATAGGTTTTATTTTATTTTATTTTATCTCATCTTGAGTACAATACATTTGTATCGTTTTTATTTGTTTTTTTTGCTCTGGGCCTTAACGTCGCACTGTTCTGCATCGAGGCTAATGGCGACGGATGAATGATTATGATGATGATTGGGAGATGATGATGAAGAGTAGGTAAAGATGAAAGGTGGGAGGGAGGCGGTCGTGGCCTATTAGTAGGGTACCTTCCCAACATTTGCCTATCGACTGAGGGAAAACCACGAAAAAATCCTAGTCAGGAAGGACGGCCGCGGGAATCGAACCCAGGCCTCCGGAATACAAGTTCAGAGCGTTAACCACTCACCCAACCTGTTCCATCATTTGTATCGTGTCAGAGATGTATTTCATATAGATAGCACTAGGGCATTCTTCTCCGCAACCGTTAATTCATAATGTGAAAATTGACTTAGCCCACATTTCCAAATTACCACAGAATTAGGGGAAGAAAGGGGAAATAGGGGAGGCGGATAGGGAAAGAAATAGGGAAATAGGAAGTATAATTAGGGAAACAAGGGATAGGTTCTTATGTGTTAAATTTTGGAACTTGACTAAACTTTACTGTTAACCATGTTGCATTGTCTGCTGGAAATCAAGGAGTAAAAGTTACCTTGGTCATCCTGGCCGTGAAAGTCACGCCCTCCTTGTCGACGCTGACGTCGGCGGGCAGACCGACGCCCTGGACGAACATCGTGTCCTTGACGAACATCATCGACGCCCTCAGGATGAAGGAGACGAAGAGATGAAGATGCAGCGTGTTGCGCGGGCAACGCAGCTTCCTTGGTACAGCGAGGAGATGTCAACATCGTTATCAACAACTATTAAGATGCTTGCAAGCGCTCAACCGTTTTAGAAAATTGAGAGAGAAAAATGTGATAGGATGTTCACATGATAAGTCTGATTGTATATTAGTAACACTTTTTAATTCTTGCTTCCCGCATTGTTAATTAGGCGCCGGTAATTCAACAAAACCGCTCAAAACTATGACATTTCCGATACGATTGGAGACCATACCCGTGAACCAGTTGATCTCAAATTGTAATAATAATTAAATAAAATACAAATTAAGGGCTATCACTTGGCACAATTTTTAAATTAAATTTCATACGGCACCCAGCGAGACAAGAAAATATAACTTTTCCACCAAAAATCGACTAATTATTACTAATTAACAAAGCAAAAACGTAAAAATGTACCAAGTGATAACCCTAAGTTTGTCTTTTATCTAATCATGATTTAAATTTCAAATTATTTCGTCAACCCATTTTGTCTCCAATCGTATCCAAAAAAATGCCTGCAACAAGCGGCAAAATCGCTCGCGCTTGCAGCACCTTAATAGTTTACACGTGACATCTTGGTGCAACATGTCAAAACAGTTGTCAATCTTTTGGTATTTTGTTGATAGTATTATTGTTCACTTTCACAAAAACTCATGTCACTATTACAAAATGCATGGATGAAGGCAAACTACTGGTTTTTGAGCTCACCTCAAGAATAATTGAAATTGACTTCCGCCAATTCTACCTCTGCAATTGATTCTACCTCTGCAGTAAACATGACAAATGATGTTGGATGTACTCACTTGCTGGATCTGAGCACGAAGATGGCGACGATGAGCGTGGCCAATGAGACGGCGTATCCGACCTGGGACACGATCTTGACAAGTGGAAACCAACGCTGAAAATAGACAACTCCATTAGCACCAGAATATAACTACGATACGACCCATCAATTACGATCTGACTAGAATTCAAATTAATATTATACATTACACCATTTGTATATTATAAAATCACACAAATAACAAAATAAAATAAAAATCCATACATCTGCCACCAATTGTAAAATTCAATAATATTTATATTTAATTAGTTTAGACTCAGATACGTATTTAATAGAAGGGGGGAGGTATGGAATGAAATCATCCCTCTGATTCAAATCCCCTCCCTGTTGTTTACCTATCAATATCAAAATTGCTTTAAAATATTGTTATAATCTTGAAAAAATGCATCAAATCCACATCAATTCAACACGTTTCAGGGCCTATGTGCCCCAGACCCACATAGTACTGAGGGGTTCCGCCCCCAAGCCCCCAGTGTATTAGCAGGTTATTGTATTTCCCACCTTTGTTATTAACAATATTGTCCCCCACCCCATTACAAATTTAGTTTCTACCAGCCTGTAAAGTCGTAACAAATGGGAATTTGAACTGTTACACAGTAACTGGTATCTCTGTTCTCTGTTCCCCCTTAACTCCTCTCTATGTCGTCCTCTCCTTCACCTGTCACATTATACTCATCCCTCTTCCCCTATAGGGTAGTTGCATCACCCTGGTTGCTAGGTAACAGACCAGTGGCGTGCCGTGGATTTGTAAGGAAGGGATGCAACTAACGTCAGATAGAGAATATGACCACACTAGGATAGGGGGTTTTGCCCCGCAGGGAATCTTTTGAATTTTGGATATTTTAAAACGATTAGGAACACTTTTGGAGAATAAGTATTTTGTTTCAAATACTGTAATTTTACTTCCCACAGAAGGCTCGGAGACAGGAGAAAGAAATTGGAATTGAATGTAGTTGTTTGGCAATTGCAGATATTAAACACATCATCAGTTCAGAAAATAATATTGATATAAATTATTTGCATTAAAATCACCAGCTGTTCGTGGTGAGTGCTCCGGGAGTAGTGATCTTAATAATTACGAATGATCTCATAAGTTAACAAACACTTTTGTCTTAAATAAACAAAGTTAAAAATATCGGTATAGGTATTATTAATGATAGAAATATCGAGTTGTTACAGGGGATACAAACACGTTAATAATAATTATTAGTTATAATGGAGCCTCATTTAACTCCATGGTAAATCCCCCAAAAATATTATAAAATTGATAATATAATGACTATTAGAAAAGAATAAGTAATATATTTTTTGGCAAATTGCGTTGCAGTTAAATCTGGTAACAATTAACTGTTAAATCAGTCCAACTATTCAGGAAAATAAGTATCACTTGTAGATATATTCCATTCTTCGGGTTTTTCGGATAAACACCTCTGTGGCCCGATCATAAAATCGACCTCTGTTTGCAGGCTTCAAGTGGGTGACGAGTAGCGTCTTTTCAATAGACATCAAAGCCAAGCGAGAGAGTCGCATTTGGCCAGTTGAGTTTCTGGCGTAAGACTTGATTCGTTTTAGTGCAGAGAACGACCTCTCTACAGACACGCTAGTAGCTGGTATGGTCACTATAAGTTTGCACAGAGAAAACAGCTGTGGAAATGCTGTGTCTAGCTCGTTTGCGTGAAGAAACTGAAGCAAACCATACACTTGTTTTTCTTTCATTTGCTGGGAGTTGTAGAGCGCTATTAACTCACTGCGTAGTCTGGCGAAGTCAAAATATTTCCCATAGTTCAGCTTTAATGACTCCAATAATCGATCGGGAAAGTTCTTTGAATAAATGGAGCTCTTTTTTGGATCAACAAGCCCCAAGAATGACAACCTGTCGATGTCATCAAACCTGCTACCTATCTCCTGGACAAGATTGTCTGTAATTTCGAAAAACAGACGACGGTAGCTTAATGAGATGTCACCAAGATCAGCCAACCTCAGGCGCTTTGCTGCTGGTTCATTTGCTGCCATATCTTTCGCTTTACTCCAAAAATGAAGAAAATCCTCTCTTTTCTGGGACAATGTCCTTTTCAGGTTTGCAACTGATTCAAGACAAAACTTGATGTCACTTGTCTTCTTTTGCAAGACTTGAAAAACAGAGTCAGTCAATGCAAAATATTCTGAGAATATTGCCAGCATGAAGTTTGTGTCAAATTCTTTCAGAAAATTCAGATACCCTCGCGAAGAGTTGTAGGTATTCTCGTCCCAATTGTCAGGATCGGCCAATATACCAACAAACATTTCTATGAGCTCTTTCCTGTATTCGTACAAAGTTTCAATTAGCCGACCATTGTAACTCCATCTTGTTGGGCAAACAGACGGAAATCGTTTCTTCACCTCTCGATCCAGAGTTTCCGTTCTGTTGGTTGACTTGCTGAAGAAGGCGGCTATACCACTAATGGTCTTGAAAAATACCTTGCATTCTGTTATATTTGATTTTTGTAAGGCTTGAGATAACACAAGATTCAAACGATGTGCATAGCAGTGTACAAAGAGTGCTTCTGGACATCGAACTTTGACTCGCGTTTGAAGTCCTGACAAATGTCCGGACATTACTGATGCTCCATCGTATGTTTGTGCAATTAACTTGCTCTCACACTCATACGTTTCCAGCAACTTGAATACATACTCTGCCAGTGCAGCAGCTGTTCGATCACTACTCACATTGCTGAATTCAATGAATCTTTCGAACACATCACCATTGCTCACATATCTCATGACAGCAGAGAGCTGGGCCATATTGCGAACATCTGTAGCTTCGTCCAAAGAAATTGCAACAAATTGTGCCTCTTTAATCTGGGCCTTTATGTCTTCAATGAGCACCTCGCCTACAGCATGTATTAAATCATTTTGTATATGATTTGATAAGCCCGAGAAAATGGTAGCCTCACTGAGATGAGTTTCTAGAGGCTCGTCGAACTCGCTGAGCATCAGAACTGTACCAACGTATTTGCCTTTATTGTCAGAATCGGCCGACTCATCGTGCCCACGGAAAGCATCCTCGTGGATTCCGAGATGGCATGTTACTCGGATCAGTCTTTGCAATACTGCTCGATTTTTCCGAACTTTGTCGTTGTGGTTCCTAATCTCTAAATTAGTTTGTTGACTCAACTGACAGTCGATTCGAGAAGATCCAAAGGTTTTTATATCAACCATTGCATTTAGATGACTTAGAGTCGTTTCATGACGCTTTATGGCTTTTGATATATTGCTTAAATCACTGAATCCACCCTTAACCCAAGTAGTATCTGCAGAATTTGTAAATAATAGGCAAGGCCAACAGAATAATTTGTTCGATCCTTGGCATCCAGTGAGCCAAGGAGAAGATTTGTACTGTTCTGTGTTGAAATGACGTGTACACAATTTTGTTTTCGTAATGAGATGTGGTAATTCTGGCGTTGGCCTGCCGTTTTTTATAATCTCACTTTTTTATTAAAATTATGGGAACTGAATAAGCGTGTATGTAAATCGTGTATGACACAACATACAGGTGGAGGTTCTGTATGATCTAAATGTTCAGTATTTACACTACTCATTTTGCTGCATGATATTATTAGCGTGTGCAGTCGTGACGATTCGGAAGCTCTCGGGTTGACTTCGGCTTCACAACGCAACGAAGTAAATTGAATCCATTCTGAAAAATATATCCCTCGGTTTTCACCACTATACACGCCGAGAGCTGATTTAAACACAATTTAGTATAAGAAAGTAAACTTACCTCGGTAAATAATCACAAATACTCCACAAATTTACGTGTATTTGCTTGAAAATGGCAAAAGTAATCATCAAATGACGGCTCGCGCAACGATTGCACATGGCCATGCAGAGTGTATAGCATCTTAGGAAGCAACTAGAAAAGTTGAGTACAGCGGGACTCGGAATCACTCGGAATCCCGAGCTCACCCGACTTGCCTAACGTAAGATGTATACTCGTTTCCCGTAATAGGGAGACTAATATGGCACGCCCAATCATCGAACCTTGCACGTTACCTATTACAGGAGTTAAAATATACACAATAAATTTACTTGCAATTGAAATTATGAGGGAAGCAATGCTTCCCTTGCTTCCATGGACGGAACGCCACTGTAACAGACCTAAATCTCGTTTATTTTGCTGGGTTAATAGTATTTTAAATACAGATGTGAAAGAAATAAATGAAAAAGAAAGACATAGCTGGTATCAAATAAATAAGGAAAATCAATCACGAAGGGAATGTGATAAATAATTTCTGATTAACTGAAAGCATCTGTACTTTCCCCCAGTGAGATTTTGGTCAGCTGTGACGTCAGATGATTGGCATATTCGCTACCTTCATATAACCACCTTAAAGAAAAGCAACTCCTCTTGAACTCTTTTGATGTCGGCCTGGTACAAGGCATTGAGCGTGGTGCAGAGCGAGTAGTTGGTCCACACAGCGTCCTTCTCGTTCCTGAACCAAGTGGCGTTCTCGGTGCAGAGTTTAGATGCGATCTCCTCCTTCCCCTTGGCCTGGAACACCATTGTCATCTGTGAAATATGGTAAAACCCATATTTCACACATATGCGCACTCATCTGCTTATAAGAGAAATCCAAGTCGAATGAAGTTAGTCAGTTGTCAAACGTGGATAAAATTCACGGTCTTCTGACCCTATCTTCAAAATCGGTAAGTTGCTAACGCAGCGTATATTGGAACACAGCCGCTGCAAAGTGAACTGCCTCGGTAGCTCAGCTGGTAGAGCATCTGACTGGATATCGGAAGGTCGTGGGTTCGAGTCCCACTCGAGGAATATCTTTTCATATTGCAGTTGGTATTACCGGTATTTATTACCATTGTCATCTCTCTCTCTCTCTTAGCAAGACTTGAGATGGGAGAGGGAAGATGAAATCGTCGGAGGAATTAATATACCTAGCTTATAAGGAATTTATGTCGTTTGTTTAAGATTCTTTTTGTCATACTCTTAAGAATTTAATCATACTCCAATAAATAGTTTGTACAAGTCAAACATTGATTTATTTATTATAATAAGCATCAAAACTTCTAAACATAGACGCATTATATTAAAAGATGTATTGCATTACTTAACTGTCAAAATATCTTAGTTGCCTAAAGGGAATACGTTACTCTTAAAATATTTCTTTAGGGCTAGGAATCCAAAGTCAGAATTAGATGTGCATAATGGTGACGCAAAATCCCTTGCCACTTGATCTGGATCGACGGAAATCCATAGGGGTCAGGACTCCCTAACATTAACATTTCTGGTTGTAATGTTCATTCTATAGATCCAACAATGCATGCAATATCGAGCTTGTTTGATAATCTCTCTTGAACGGTTGACTGACATATTGTTAAGACTTACCAATGGACACGTGGTAGTTGCTAAATCTCCTGCCGGAGTGCGTGGCCAGCAGATGAGTGAATCCCACATGCTGTCGCAGCACGCGTCACAGGACGGTAAGTAATCTTCTGCAACGGCAACATCGCTATTAGAATAGGTCAAGTCAAGTGCAGTTGATGAGAGAAGGAAGAATCTAAAGGAAAACGCAGTGTGTAACGCGTTGATTAGCGAGCCTTCGTATTGCATGCGAATTCATATCAGGTGGAAGTTGCTGATCTCAGACATTGGAAACAGAAGTGAATCCAATGTATCAGGTATAAATGAAAAGATCGCTCTTGATGAAACATTCCAGAAATATTTCAAATAAGTTTCGTGCCCTTGATAGTGTCGTGATACATTGTTTCATTGTTCATTTGGACCTAGGGGTTTGTCCACGAGAGAGGACCCAACTAAATACTGGCAGCACTGATTTTGTTTGCATTTTTAAAACATTTTTTATTTTATTTTCTATTTCTACCTTGAAACACTCTGTTGCCTGCCCAATGCGAATTGTTATCTTCTTCGTAATGTTTCCCACAGGCTGAGAGAGTCGGCTGGAGAGGAGATGAGTTATACAGCGGCAAGCCCATCACTATGAACACAGTGCAGCTGGAAGAGCAAGCAACAGTGTTAGAGATGCAGCAAAATGGCCGTATATGTCAAATTTATGAAAATAATTTCATAGTTTGGAATAAGCTATTAGTTTTATTGTGTCCAACAGGTGTTTAGAACCCGAAAATTACTTAATTTTCGGGTTCTAAACACCTGTAGGACAAAGTAAATCAAATAAACCATTACAAGCCATGGAATTATTTTCATTGAACAGTTCTGAATTCACGTCCATAGCCCTATTTTGTTAACAATTACACTGGAAAAAGATATTGATAAAAATCGATTAAAAAACTCTTCAAGGTCAAACTCACTACCAAGCCGTCTTAAGGACAGATTAGTCTGATATTTACAAAAACACCTAATGTGGTGGTCCCAATGACCATGTAACATTTTAATTTGATCGGTCAAATGTTTACAGTTTTATAATTTTCAAAAAAAATTGAAAATTTCAGATCGCTTAGCTGAACGCTGTGCCCTGGACATTCTACAAAAAACACAAAATTGAGAGAGAAAAATTGTTTCATAAGTGGGTGTAAATTTAAAAGGTTATTCACATGATCAGTCTAATTGCATATTTTTTAATTTCACTTTTTCACTTTTTAATTTTTGCTTCTTGCATTGTTAATTAGGCGCCGGTTTTTTTAACAAAACCGCTAAAAACTATGAAATTTTCGATATGGAGGCCATACCCGTAAACCAATTGATATCAAATTTTAAACATGATGGGATAAAATACAAACTTAGGGTATATTTTTGAAATTAATAATTTCCATACGGCACCCAGCGAGACAAGAAAATAGAGCATTTTTCACCAAAAACCAACTAATTACAACTAATTATCGAAGCAAAAATAAAAAATGTGCCAAGGGATAACCCTAAGTTTGTCTTTTATTTAATCATGATTAAAAATTCAAATAATTTCGTCAACCCATTATTGTCTCCAATCGTATCAAAAAAAAGTGACTGAAACACGCGGCAAAATCGCTCGCGCTTGCAGCACCTTAATTAGGCACATTTGCAAAACATAAATACGTTACCTTAACGACAAACAGACTCCTACAAAGGTCCACGTCTTGACCACCATCCCGCTCGTCCAGATCTCACATCTCCCGGACAATAGCGGACTCTCTGGAACACTCGCATCCACGTAGTGGCATGATTTGTTGTCACATTGTTACGCGATACTTCGACAACGCCCCTACTAGTGAGATTAGCACACACACATCGCTGTTGACTCGTGTAATATTGTGATGGACCATGAGGTGAACGGTGTGAGATTGTGTCAACAGGATTGGGTTTCGTGGTTATCAACTAATATGATGTGAAGCCATCTCAATTATTGTTAGTTGAAAGTGTTTGAGGATTGGAGAGAGCAACTCGTTAGTGTGCTCTGCAATCAAATATGAATTCTATTTATAACTGGGATTGTGTTACTTTCATTCATAAAATGCATCCTGTATTTGTTTCTGGTTTTAACACCCACATCAATGTTGTGAAACGACCGATAATGTTAAAATCTGTAATATACATTGTCGTTGTGATTTCATATTATTGATCACTATTATTTACAGTTTGTATTATTGTATGCTGATTGAAACAATACAGTGGTTTTCCTAACAATAATGATATGCATTGTAGGTAAACACAGACGTCACTTATCTCCAGGGTAACCAGTCTTGAAAAAAGAACTGAGCCAGTCAAATTCCCAGTATTTATGGAGATTACTTTTCAGAATGAAAAGTATAAATTTTAAGTAGTTTCATCCTAAAGCCCATCTCAGTAAGTACATTATATATATAAATAAAACCATCTGTAAAGGTTTAACATAGTAGTTTCTTATTCTTGTTGCTGAATGTCAATATTAATTCCAACTAGTTTAGGTAGTTCTAAATGTATTGCTTCAAATTGACACCAATGCATAATGACTAGTAAAAAAGAACACTACGATCTTAGACAAAGAGATATTTAACGAGTTGTCTTTAATTCTGACTTTACGTTGCAGACCTCTCACCAATCCCAAGATGGAGTCAAGGTCACACACCATCTTGGTCGCCGCTTTGGATCTCATCGAGCGAAACAAAATGGACGCTCTTCGTCGTGAGGAACTCGCAGCCCAGAGCGAAAACGACGACACTCCGTACTGGCAATCCCGCCGTCGTTGGCTCAGAAGTAGAAGCAAGGGGGACAAGACCGAGAAGGAATCAAACAAAACCTCTTCCAAATGGCGTCGCCCGACAAAGAGAGAAGTTTCTGACGAATGCATCCAGACTGAAATCAATCTTCAGGAAGATGAGATGAACGACACACTATCTGAGTTAAAGTCACTGCGGAAGACAATGAGTAGACGAGGCGACGAAGATGACAGACGTTTGAAGAAGGACAGCTCGAAGAGTCTTCGGGAGAGCCGATCAAAGAGAAGTTCCCAGGACTTGGAAGTCTCCACGTCACTGTCTAAGAGGAAGCACTCGAGTCACAGGAGTGTAGAAGATCGCAAGAGGTCTCTGAACGACAAGGAGCTGCGCGTGTCGACGATGAACATGGACAAATCCATCCCCAGACGCGTCACCTCGCAGGAGAAACTCAACCTGAGACGTGACGTCAGACAGCTGAAGAGCGACACGGAGAAGTCGAAGCTGGCGATGTACAAGTTCGCCGGACAGCACAAGGACACGCCGCGGGAGTTCGCGAAGCGCGCGGAGGCGCTGAAGAAGATCAAGCCCAAGAGGGAGTCCGACGTGGAGTTGTTCGGGAGGCTCGTCAAGAAGGTGGACATCCTCCACGAGCGGGCGAGACACACCAAGTCCAAGATGGAGAAAGTCTCCAGCGAACTGGCGGCTCTCGAGTCGTGTATCTTTGACATTGATAAAAGGATCGACTACATGTACATGAAACACGTAAGCGATACTGATTTGGCCTAATGAGTTCGAATACTATGACTATGTACCGCGCAATAGCATTTTACCAGTTCTAAATACACGGTTTACAAGAAACTCACACTGTGTCAAAATTTATTTTACTTATAATTTCTAATTTTGTAGTTCTACAGTCGAATTGCTCCCTTAAATCAACTTCATGGAGAATTACACAGTTCCTCAATAGACGTTTAGAAGTTGAAAGATTCCAATACTAACCGTTCTGTTGAGACAATTCTTAATTTAAATTCTCAATTCACATTTTAATGCAAATGTGGAATGTGGTATCTAATATATTCCCAATCATAATACTTGACAGCAAGGACATCAAAAAACATATTAATCAAATTATAAAAGTTTCAATCAGTTGGCTCAAACAATGACACTAAAGACAGCACTGAACATAAACTCAGTCAAAGTTAATTTATAAAAAGTGTGAAGTTTAAAAGAAGACAGATTTGAATTGGCTTGTAAACGCGGTGATGTCTTTTACTAAATATCAAATTTTGTTGTGATTGAGACTATGGATAATGTTGGTTTGATTTTAAACCTTTTAAGAGGAAGGACAAGCCTAGACTCCTCTTATTTTGAGATCGTGACCGTATCGTTGTAGATAGAGAATGTTAAAGCACTAAGGGTCAGTTTTCAATGCCTTGGTCTTTTAAACAGTCGATCATGACTATTGCCATGCCAACAACCAATCACAATCCTGGAATTGCCATTTAAAACTTAACTACTGGTTTAGCAGGGCATTGAAAAACCGGCCCTAAGTTGGAGTCTGTTACATACTTTTGTGTAGTTTTTAACTATAACCAGTTGCCTACTTTTTAATTGTGTTAAAAAGTAGCATTTTTCAACCTAATAATTCAAAATAATAAATAAAAAAGTAACAGCTCATAACTTTTCAAAGATCAATCTCAAAAATGTGTTCATTGGTCGTCCTTCCCGTTAAGAGTATGAGGAGTAGATGCTCGTGTCTGAGCAATATATTTGGAAGCAATTGATAATCTATTGAATAGTTTGATTTAACAATATACAACGTGAATATTAAAAGTCCGCACTCTCTTCCACAGCCTCCTCCGAGAACCGTCTCCGACGAGAGCCAATCTGTCGTCGCCTCCGCTTCGACTTCAGCCGACGAACCTTCCAAACACTCGAGGACGAAGGAAGGGAAACATCGATCCAAATCCTACTCGACTGGCGCAAAACGCAAATCACACAAACTGTCAGCCTACGAACTCGTCGAGTCACACCCAAATGACTCCAAGAACAAAGTTACAAACTCACCGACGACGATCAAAGAAAGGGAACCGAAGCCCCCATTTCTTGCGTCCAACGTTCCCGATAAATACTCCGTTGTGTCACAGAATCCTCCTCGCAAGAAACATCGGAAAACTGAACAGAAACAGACAACAGAGCAGAAACAACAGGATCTGTACGAGGTGAAGAGAGAAGTTCCAAAGAAACCGGAGCCGGCCATAATCGTTTGCAGCACTGATTTGCCAAAAACCAATACGATTGCACCAGTCTCTTCGGTACAGACACCAGTTGCAAAGGCAACCGTTGACAAGAAATCAGCCACCGTCGAGAATCATCTAGGTCACGAAATAATCGAGACTCAGCCATCGACTGAGCAAGTTGTCCCAATCAAAGCCAAAGCTGAGACTCTAGATTGCCAGATAATTGAATCTCCACAATCCTCTGAACAGACACTCTGGATAAAATCGAACGACACTCTTGAAGACCACAAAATAATTGAAAGTGCCCAATCATCTGTCCACTCTGTGGCAACGAAGTCGTCTGGAAGTGAAGGCAGCGCATTCCTATTGACTGAAGTTGGCAACAGAGGAGCTGGTAAATCCGGTTCCAGTGCTTCCCCGACGCAAGTGTACGTGACCATGTCGTCTCCCAAGCAACCGGAACATTGCGTCATACTAGAAGCAAAACCTCGGGCGGCAGCACAGTCGGGTGGCAAACAAGAACCGGTCAAGGCGAGAAACGTTTCCCCGCTGAGGAATATCGCGACAAAAAGAAACGCATCGCCTGAAAAAAGCGTCACTACGAAAAGTGACGTCTCCTCAGCGACTAGCGCCACGAAACACGTCTCGCCTGATAGAAACGTCACAGTACAAAGAAACGTCTCGCCTGAAAGAAGCGGAACAGCGCAAAGAAACGTATCGCCTGAGGGAAACGTCAAGGCGCATGGGAGCGCCTCGCATGAAAGAAATGTTAAGGCCCAAAGTGACGTTTCACCTGCTACTAAAGTAGCCTTGCAAAGAAACCTCTCGCCTGTAAGAAAAGTCACGTCAAGAAAAACCTCAAATGGAAGTAATGTAACAGCACAAAGTAGCGTTTCACAAGCGACGAAAGTCGCGTTGCAAAGAGAGGTGCCTGAAAGAATCGTCACGGCACAAAGTAGCGTCTCACAAGCTACTAAAGTCGCTTTGCAAAGAAACGCCTCGCCTGAAAGAAATATCACTGCACAAAGAAACACTTCACCTGTCAGAAATGTCACAAAACAAAGAAAAGTCTCGCCTGAAAGAACCGTTTCGCCTGAAAGAAACGTTTTAACTGAGAGAAACGTGACAGCGAAAAGGATAGCATCTCCTGGAAGAAGCTCCGCATCGCACAGAAACGTAAGCACTTCGCCAGTAAGAAACGTCTCGGCGCAAAGTAGCGTTTCAGAAGCTACTAAAGTGACGTTGCAAGGAAACATCTCACCTAAAAGAACCGTCTCGCCTGAGAGAAACGCCTCGCCTGAAAGCATCACCTCTCCTGAAAGAAACGTAAAGGATACGGAAAGGATAGCATCTCCTGGAAGAGGCTCCGCATCGCAAAGAAACGTGAGCACGTCGCCTGTAAGAAACGTCTCGGCGCAAAGTAGCGTTTCACAAGCTACTAAAGTGGCGTTGCAAGAAAACATCTTACCTAAAAGAACCGCCTCGCCTGAGAGAAACGTCTCGCCTGAAAGCAATGCCTCGCCTGAAAGAAACGTAAATGATACGGAAAGGATAGCATCTCCTGGTAGAGGTTCCACATCGCAGAGTAACGTGAGCACGTCGCCTGAAAGAAACGTCTCGCCTGAAAAGAACGTAAATGATACGGAAAGGATAGCATCTCCTGGAAGAGGCTCCGCATCGCAGAGAAACGTGAGCACGTCGCCTGTAAGAAACGTCTCGGCCCAAAGTAGCGTTTCACAAGCTACTAAAGTGGCGTTGCAAGGAAACATCTCGCCTAAAAGAACCGCCTCCCCTGAGAGAAATGTCTCGCCTGAAAGAACCGTCTCACATGAAAGAAACGCCTCGCCTGAAATAAACGTATCGCCTGAAAGAAACGTAAAGGATACGAAAAGGATAGAATCTCTTGATAGAGGCTCCACATCGCACAGAAACGTTAGTACTTCGCCTGTAAGAAACGTCTCATCGCAAAGTAGCGTTTCACAAGCTTCTAAAGTCGCGTTGCAAGAAAACACTTCGCCTAAAATCAATGTCACGGCGCAAAGATTACAATCTGCTGAGGAAATTGACGTAAATCGCATCAACAAACCGTCGACTTCTCATGCGACCGAAGTGGCCAACCAATCACAGAACATGGCGGCGGAGCGAGTGAGTACCAGAAGTGTATTGAAAGATAAGACTTCCTCGATATCTACCAGACATACGCCCAGTGTTACGGGACGAAAAGCTGCAGCTCGCAACCGACCGAGACTTGTCTCAAAGAGGAGCTCGGCTAAACCGTCTGTGCCGGGAAAGATGAAGCCGTCAATTAATGGGACAGTTAGAGAAAATGATGTGTCTAAAAGATCAGCTGAAGAAGAGACGCTTCTAGCAGCGTTGAGGAAGATTGACGGGCTTGGAAACAGTACGGTTCCAAGGATATTTGCACATGGGAAGGCTAGATCCGGCACTGGCGCCGAATTCAAGGGGAATATTCCATCAACCTACAGATATCCAAGTAAAGAAGATAAGTTAGCAAGGGAAATATTAGAAAACGCTACAACTAAAGAAGTGAACCGAACTAATGACGCAGTACCGAATCAGCAAAAGACATCTACAGACCAGAAGAAGGACTCAAACGAGGCTTCTATACTGCAACAGGTGCCGGCAGTGCCCTATCCTCTTATTAGCTTGAGAGCGGAAACATCAGACTATACATCTAATAATGGAGCTCCCAGAAAGAAGTTAGTCGGAGTCCCTGAGAGTCGTAGGGTGTCGCCTGTTCGCACCAAGGTGGAGAGTAAGAGAGACGCAAGTCCGAGACCTGAACTTGTTGCAAATCCACAAGAGAAAACACGCTCCAGATCAGTCGTTGGCGAAAGCGAGAAGCCACCGAAATTGGTTTCCAAACAGCCTCCAGTTGAAGTTGTAGTACAGACAAAAGAGGAAGCGTCAACTTCAAACCAGATCGCTCGTGAAAACGAGAATCAGCACAAAGATGAGACTAGAACTTCCGTGTCACTCACTGATGTCAGGAATGAAGATGCGCAGTCTTCTGAGTCAGTTATTGCCGGTACAAATCAGCAAGAAGGAATGTCATGTCCTATGCCCGTCATTGACGAAACAAGAGAACAGTCGCAAGAAGATATGTCGTCTTGTAATTCTGACAAGGGAAGACATCGCGATCCACCATCTGGTAGACGAGTCTCGGGCGAGGCTGTGAAGACACTGTTTTCAGAAGCACCAACTCCAAGACCTTCAAATAGTGAGAGCGAAAAACTGTCGTACATTAAACAACCGTTTTCGAAGCCAGTCTTCGCAGGCAAGGGAGTGAATCCAGAAGTAGCAGCTTCGTCTCGTATATCAGCCGCGAACTCGATCGAGATTAAATCAACAAAATTGGGGCAAAGTAGCCAGAACCGATCGGCTAATAGATTTAATCCCATAAACAGAGCAAATACGAGTAATACGTCAACCCTTCAAGGTAACAAAGACCTAAAATCAAGAATCGGCCCTGCAAGGGGAATCAACGCACGGCGTGTCTGCACACCCACGGAGCATAGACGCTCACCGAAAAGTGCGTCTAGCACAAACAATGAGCTTGATATATTTGAGAAAAGAGCTCAAGGATTCTGGCCATCTAGATCGGATTCTGCCAAGAAGCCTGGTTCCGCCCACTCGTCTCAGTCCGGCCGCGGTGGACTGCGCGTAGATCTGAGTGTGCTCAAGAAGTCTACGCCACGGCCACCTGGAAAGCCGATAGTTCCAGGTGTCAACCCACCCAGACCGTTGGGACGGCAGTACATCTACAAGCCGGTGCCTCGAGTCGAGCAACTGCAGACAGACCAGAGGCAATCCCAAGAGCAAGCTCAGCTGCGAAGCGAGATCCGTGGCAAGACGGTGTCGGCGACGATTCAGAAACTTGCTGAGAAAGACAAATCTAATATCCACTTGAGGAAGTAATCTCAAGCTGAATTCTTTACATACAAAATTGCAAAATAAACATTTATGTTTCCAAAACAAATCGACGTTTAAATTACGAAATTTTGAGCATACAAATCCTTTCGGCAGCTCTGTAGGTACTTAATATCTGTAAACACTATTTGATCCATGAATAAAGTAATACATATTTATCTCGTGTTTATTTATTTTGTATGTATCTTAAGTTTTGGTATGTATTTCTAAATGTAGCATTCATCTGGCGCAGTCGCATTTGCTTTTGTCATGAACTATGAATCTGAGGCCTTGCTTTGAAGATGATTCAGACGTTCTATTTAGAACTGAGAGTATCTCATATTCAATTGTCGAAGTTAATTGATTACAACGATACGCCACATGGAGGGTCTGGAGGAAGAGGTCCACAAGCACAAGGTGGGCCCGCAGCTCTAAGTCCCGAAAAAGTATTGGATGTATACATTACCCGACACCTTTTGGAGAATCAAGTTCTTTAAAGTTCTTTTAAAAATAACTTTTATTTAAATAGTATTAAAACACTGCCACTTGGATACGGTAGGTATCCTACCTCCTACCTACGATAATGGAAATGGAGCCCTTCAGTGATGATGACGCGTGATATAAATGATTTCTACATTTAAATGCTAATTATTAAACAACTTGTTGGTTAACGGGCTTCTAGCCCCATGGGTATCATGGATATCACCACACCATGACCAGTCTAAATATAAAATAAGTATTAATTTTAACTTTTTGTATCGATTATTAATTATTTGTTTATTGTTGAGAAGTTTTTCTTGTAACCAACAACAATGCGATGTGAAGTAGAGGACAATGTCTTAGGAACTCAGAAAGAAACATTGTTTATTACCATAGAAACGGCCATGAGATCTGCATATTGCGGATTCGGCAACTAACTTGCCTCTAAATTATTAACAAGTACAAAATTTCACATTACTTCACACCCAAACTTGGTAAGCTTGATCCAAGCGCGGTATTCATATTCTCTTCTTTACTAAATCTTAAAAAATGTCGGACGAACAGGAAGAATCACCGCCGGCTGCAAATGAAGATGCACCACCAGCAACGGAAGCAGCCGATGACGATGATGCGCCGCCTCCTCCACCTCCGGACGATGACGGGCCTCCTCCACCTCAAGACGACGAGGCACCTCCACCACCTCCTCCAGAAGACGAGGCACCTCCAGTACCTCCCGAGCCGTCTGCTCCCCCTGCTGATGACGACGGACCACCTCCAGCGACGACTACAGCACCGACTCCACCATCCGCGTTCGGAAACACAGTGACCAGGGAAATCGAAGCTCCAAAAGCAGAGCCGATGCACGCTTCAAATCCACTGAACACGGAGTTCCTCTACTACAGTTCTCTCTTGAAGATCATTGCTGGCGGCATGTCGGACATTTGCCTCCGCAAGAAAGCTGCTCCGTGGATTCGCAAACTCTTCGGTCCGGAGTACAACTCGAGACAGTTTAAGGAGAAGCGCAACCAGTACATGTGCTCGCTGTGCATGAATCTGATCAACGAGGATATGGCGGGAGTGTTCAGCGAGCCGCCGCCTGAGGGAGCGCTCACAGAGGTCGGCAAAGTGGAGATCGTGTCGGGGCCGCCGGCGGGTTGGGAGACGTCGCCTCAATGGCAGGACAACATCGAGGGAGTCATCGGCAAGTGGGAAATAACTCTTACATATCTACACTCTCAACACAGTTCAGATTATTGTTATTTATGTATTCATGTATAACAGTTGTGACCTCTAAAGTCTGTGAATCTGAGACTTTTAAATTATTTGCAATTTACTTCCTGTAGGTAACGGATCTAGTCAATCTTATTACTGGATTGTCAAAACATTTTGCAAAATTCTTATATTCATCATGAATAATATGAATATCCGATTGTGGGCTTCAAAACGTGGTATGCTTATGTTTGTAAAACATTCTGGAAATATATGAAAGCTGTGAGGTACTAGAATAAATTCTTCCGAATGCTTCTTTGTTTATAGAAAATTAACATAATGAATTCCACATACAGTTATTTCATTAAAATCTTTAGTATACATTGTTGGTACTATTGTAATTAATACTTTAGTTTTGCATAGATAATCATTTAGTTATCGAGAAACCTCATTGATGCATGTAAAAACTAGAATCTTGAAACGTGCCTAAAAGATACCTTTTTGAAAAAGGAACTAGAATCTTCAAACGTGCCTAAAAGTAACCTTTTTGAAAAAAGTTATACTATGCTATTTTATATAATTAAAATTTTAAACTGTAAAATGGAATAAAAAATACCTGAAACCAAACTCTATCTCCAACGACTTCTCCTCGCATCTGCTTCAGGAATGGGCGAGGTGTTCTCTAAAGTCGAGTGCAGCATTCACGAGAAAGACGAGGCCGGGAATTCGACCTGCAACGAGCGCCTCGCCATCACGACCAGCAACATGCTCGACGACGAGTTCCGCCTGTTCATGTACTTGGCTCGACCCTACGCCAGTCTCATGCCCTCGTCGGAGGAGAAGACCAAGACGGCGGCGTGGATGGAAATGTTGTCGTTGGTCGACGCATTGGCGTGTCCCGTCTTGAAGGGCACGAGGAACGACTACATGCAGGCGCTCTTGGGGTGAGAACCAAGCTAGTTCAGATGCTACACTGGAGAGGACCACCAATGGTACCTTTAGTTGATGTAATTTGTTTGGTAGATTTTAACAGTGTCGCCGATGTATGCGTTTGTATAGACAGAAAGTTCTAGAGCAATTTGAAAATCAGGCGTTTTGAAAATCATATTTTCTCCTTGTTCTTGACTCCTTGACCTTTCCTTTTTGTTTCGTGTTCATAATTCGCTGCTAAGAGGGAGCTGGAATTTCCGTTAATATTTGTTAAATAGAGAAATAATTTTTAAGTACGAGGTAGTTGGTTGGTTCTCAAATTTGTTTGAAATCAAGCTTTAAAATATCAATAACACTTTCAGTTCAATATGTTGGAAATTTGTAAAATATTGACATTGCTGAATAACTTATTGCCATTGCTGACATTGAAGTCCAGCTCGTCCAGCGTTTTTCCGCCTGGATGGCAGTCAATATTTCAATGCGTGATGTCACTGCAAAAGATTAATAAAACAAGTGTTCGATGGACAAGTAATTATTTGCTCTAGTTTAAAATTTAAAGAAGGAAAATGAGAGTTCAATTTCATGTTGTTTGTTTGTACTGAAGATACGTGAGTGACCTGCGACTCGCTGGACCGTTCCAAGAGTATCCGACGTGGGGCATTCTGCTGTCGCTGGAGGAGGCCGCCAAGTACGCCTCACTCAAGCATCCCTTCACCGACCCGACGTCGTGCGACGCCGAGGACTTCATGCGGATGCAGGTCATCCCGCGCACGGGGGCGTTCGCCTACATCGCCGTCACAGGTAAGCCTTTTCCTCACTCAAGCATCCCTTCACCGACCCGACGTCGTGCGACGCCGAGGACTTCATGCGGATGCAGGTCATCCCGCGCACGGGGGCGTTCGCCTACATCGCCGTCACAGGTAAGCCTCTTCCTCACTCAAGCATCCCTTCACCGACCCGACGTCGTGCGACGCCGAGGACTTCATGCGGATGCAGGTCATCCCGCGCACGGGGGCGTTCGCCTACATCGCCGTCACAGGTAGGCCTCTTCCTCACTCAAACATCCCTTCACCGACCCGACGTCGTGCGACGCCGAGGACTTCAAGCGGATGCAGGTCATCCCGCGTACGGGGGCGTTCGCCTACATCGCCGTCACAGGTAAGCCTTTTCCTCACTCAAGCATCCCTTCACCGACCCGACGTCGTGCGACGCCGAGGACTTCATGCGGATGCAGGTCATCCCGCGCACGGGGGCGTTCGCCTACATCGCCGTCACAGGTAAGCCTTTTCCTCACTCAAGCATCCCTTCACCGACCCGACGTCGTGCGACGCCGAGGACTTCATGCGGATGCAGGTCATCCCGCGCACGGGGGCGTTCGCCTACATCGCCGTCACAGGTAAGCCTCTTCCTCACTCAAGCATCCCTTCACCGACCCGACGTCGTGCGACGCCGAGGACTTCATGCGGATGCAGGTCATCCCGCGCACGGGGGCGTTCGCCTACATCGCCGTCACAGGTAGGCCTCTTCCTCACTCAAACATCCCTTCACCGACCCGACGTCGTGCGACGCCGAGGACTTCAAGCGGATGCAGGTCATCCCGCGCACGGGGGCGTTCGCCTACATCGCCGTCACAGGTAAGCCTCTTCCTCACTCAAACATCCCTTCACCGACCCGACGTCGTGCGACGCCGAGGACTTCATGAGGATGCAGGTCACTTCTAAACTCCGAAAGCCTCCCAAAGCCTTCAACTTTCCCGTCAACGCCTTCCTGTCAACCTCCACTCTTCACTTGTTCTAGGCGACCTCATGGCCAGCACTCTGCCGCTGAAGCCTCCGCCGGTTGAAGAGAAGAAGGGCGATCCAAAAACTACGGGAGGACCCAAGGCGACATCGACTCCCAAAAAATAAGGCTAACTTCTGATCAAACCATGTGACAAACAGTAGACGAATCTGACAGGGCCAAAGTCTCGGAATCGGTTGAAGCGCAGTGTTAACACAATTTTATCATCTTTCCCATACTTGCAATAAACCTACTGATACATCATAATATATTTGTGTGGAATTTGTATTGCTTATAGGAAACTCTTGAAGTTCAATATGAACATTGGTGGTTACTTATACCATGGAGGTTTAAATAGTACTGCCTTATACAATGGGTGGTTACACTACAACCTATAACTTATCTGATTCTAGTTTGAATGGATATGAAACAAGCACACAAATTGTTACAGATGAAAAATTCACTTTTGTTTGAAAAGTGATAACATAGGTACCTACTGCATAGGTACTTTGAAAATATAGAACAAATATATTTTTGCTCACTCAGAAAAGGTGTAAAGTGAAATGCAACGAACTCTAGGAGCGATGCTCTGCTGCTTTACTTTAGTAATTAAGGAAATCAAAGTACGAATAATTGATCTTATGTTCAGTCACGATGATGTCGTTACAGTTTTCAATAAGTATGTACCTACTACAGGTAACTAAATTTTACTCCGAAAAAGTGTCTTTGAATGGCAATGAGAATTGTTGGGAGAAGATGAGGGCAGAGTAAAGTGAGATTGCCTCACATTGGTCTTCCATTAGGATTGGCATGGTGGAGTCTCTGATAATATTATATGTGTGCATCTGTACCTCAGAGGTAGAAGAGGTATGTCAATCAGTGATGTGTCATTTTACAAGTGTATTTGACTTCTGTCAAATGGATTTTTATATTAGGTACAAAAGTGGACAACGTAAAATAGAGAAAATGGACATGGGGAATACCTCTGATTACGAAACTGTTCTCTATTAAATAAAATCTCAATTGATTTATTTATTGGTTAAATTTTGTTAGCATAAAATCTCAATACAGGAACTAGAACCCTGTTTAGAATTTCATTATGTACTCGTAATACTATAGTTAAACAATATATTTTTCTTCTTTCTATTTTATAACGTCAGTAAACACGCATTGAAGTAATTTCACTTATTAAATAAAACATACTTTTGTATAATTGACTTCATCAAATTATTTGATCATTGTACCATCACATTCGTTGTAAGCATCATAGCATTTGTCATGGCTGCCATGAATCAATACACTACGATAATAATATTAATAATACTTGATGAAGATCAAACAAACACGTGATCTAACAAATTAAATGAAAGAACATCGTCTGCGGTCCGACGTCGGTAACAACGCAGCTCTCACAGCAGACAGAAACACTTCTTGGACACCATCATTAGTCTTCGCCGAGCATTCCAGGTAACAATGCGCTTTGATCTGTTTCGCAATCTCTTCGCCTTGACTGTACCTCACTGGCGCTTGATGTTTATTGCGCAGCAGCTTGATGGTCTCGTCGTCCGTGCGCAGGTCCTTCTTATTCCCGACCAGGACGATGGGCGCGTGCGGCAGGAAGTGCTTCACCTCCGGGATCCACATCTGCATGATGTTCTGCAGAGAGTCGGGGTTGGCGATGGAGTAGACGACGATGACGGCGTCGATGTTGGTGTACGTCATGCGACGCAAGTGCTCGTACTCGTCCTGCCCCGCGGTGTCGAAGAGCATCAGCTCGATGGACTTGTTGTCCAAGGTCACGGGCAGCACGTAGTCGTTGCAGATCGTGGGGACGTGCTCGGATTTGAAGGGCTCGTTCTTGTACACGATCAGCATGCAGGTTTTACCTGGACAGAGCAGAAGGAGCAGGGTCAAAACGATACTATTGCCAAAAGAATTACATCATGCTATCTTTTAAGTGGGCTGAGTAGTGAGTTTGACCTCGAAGAGTTTTTTAATCGATTTTTATCAATATCTTTTACCAATGTAGTTTTAACAAAATTAGGCTTTGTACGCGTCTTAAGAACTGTTCAATGAAAATAATTTCATAGATTGGAATGGTTTATTAGATTTACTTTGTCCTACAGATGTTTAGTGCCCGAAAATTTGTAAAATTATGGTACTAAACATCTGTTGGAAAAAAATAACTTATTTCAAGCTATGAAATTATTTTCATTGAACTGTTCTGAATACTCGTACAAAGCCTTATTTTGTTAACTATTACATTGGTAAAAGTTATTGATAAAAACCGATTAAAAACTCTTCAAGGCCACGCTCACTACTCAGTCCTCTTAACAAATGTATTTAAAACTAAAAAAATTATTTCTTATTCAAGTATTACGTTAAATCTGCTACATCGGCTCAAACTTATTACACTATAAGTTTATTACACTGTCAATGCACGCACTTGCGTGCGCAACCCTCGGGACACGGTGACATGGTGACAGCATCGTCACCGGTGGTTTGACAGTTCGTAGTGAGCATTCTCTACCCTCGGAGATCTCTAACCCTCATCAGTGCTTTGTGTCTAATGTCCGTCCGGCCGACCGGGTAGCTCAGTTGGTAGAGCTCTCGCCCGGCAAGTGAGAAGCCCGGGTTCGAGCCCCGGTTCGGTCGGATATTTTTCACAACGCACATCCTTTTCTACCATCCTGACTCCATGGAAGTTTTCTACAGAAACCTACATTCTCAAACTTATTATTTTTTGTTTTGTAGGCAAATTGAGTGATTCCTATTCGCATTAGAGATTTCTCCGGAGCCTACCATTGTCCAAGTAATCATAACAACTATGAAATGTGCTCTCCATGATACATTGCAATCTCTTGTCTTGTCTTTACAGCTGTTCTCTTTATCAACGCCTAACAATGCATGTGTTATCATAGTTGACACAATTTAACTCAGTTCTTTGAAATGATTTAGTCGACAACATATTATTCCATGTTCCATGTTTCGTTGTTATAATCCTGTGATATGAAAGATTGAGAATTCATTTAACTTGGATGAGATATTTAATCCGTCAATAAACATCATCACTGATATTTTACAATCATTCAAATCGTATTCGAAATTGAGACAAATTACTAAAGCTTGACAGAAGATTTGAAGGTCGTCATTATTACGGTGAACTACTTTACTTAAAATGGTGTTAAAAGATTGGGAATTGTTATAAATTCATTGATTTATTTTTAAACTATAAAAACAATAATACACCGAGAAAATAATATCTCAATAATAAAACCAGTTAATGTAATAATACCCTTGATTATTCTTAAGTCACGTATGGAGTGACTTAACCTGTTTGGCTTCTTGTGATTGGCCTATTTGTTTAATGTCGCATAGCTCTGCAACTAGAATAATAGCGACGGATGAATGATCTTGACAAGGACAAAGATAATGATGAATTATGAAGTAAAGGTAAGGATAGATGCTGGTAAGGAGATGGTACCTAAGGAACCTTCCCATCATTTACCTCTCAACTGACGGAGACAATTAAATGCGTCAGTCAAGAACGACCTCTGGGACCTCTGGCGTGCAAGTAAAGAATGTCGGGCTCTGGGACCATTACCTAGTATCGCACATTTTGATATCAGGGTGCTACTTACTGTTCTACATCTAAAACCGACCTTGAACTCAGCATCAAACAAATGCGATATTAGGTAAGGGTCCAGAGCATTACCCTGAGTCAACTTGCTCTATCGCGTAATCTTAAAGATATTGCTATCTTTAGCTCTATTTATTCTCAGCTGACGATTTAGATGTGTACAGAAGCAGGTAGTATAGTCGCGTAACAAAACAGAATGCTGGGTTTTGACGGACTTACCGCAGTTTCCATCGCCAACCACGACCAGCCTCTTCCGTATTTCAGGCATAGCAACGTCTGACTGTCACATAATGACAGTACATCGACTCGTGTTTCTATGTTTCCAGCCAACTCTTTGATCTTTTATCTCGTGAAGATTCTAATCCCGATAAGAGAAGCTATAGGTATTATTAAGATCAGTACTTTTAAAGATATTAATTTTATTAACCCAGTTAAATTTATCTAATCAGATTGTGAAAGACGGGAAATTGCACAATGTTTGTGGTTTGCTGATTTTGTTTGTGTTTGTGGAGTCCAGTCTGCTATTAATTACGTCGCAGGTAAGGTTTTTGGTGGATTCGAGATCATGATTGAAGTTGGTCATATTTACTCATGTGAGAATACCTATTCCAAGTTTATTGAATTATTACTCGGTTTTGTTCTGCGTTCAAGTATGCAGAATAATCATTGGCAGTTTTATTTTGTTGAGCTGAGTAGGTAATTATTTTGTTCAGTATATTTCCTAGCTAATAAAAGGTGAGAGTGAGTATGAGAAAAGAATACAGTGACACTATTGTTATCGACCAATAGGATAGGAATCCAGCAGGCATACACTATTGGCTGATACCGATTTTATCACTGTTTTTTTCTCATACTCACTCTCAATTTCTTTCAAAAATAATAATATATTAAAATTAGTTTCATTTCATCATAGGCAACTTACTACACAGTTTTGCGCATAACACAACAATAAATGCAATCACGGTGTCTCCTAATCAGTTGATTACTTGATCTTTGAGAATTACATTTTTTTAAACCTTTCACTAAAAGAGAGTGCTATTGTTTTGTCCAGTCTCACGGTCACTAATTGAGGTTAAGTCTTCCTAGTTCCTCCATATCACTCAGTTAGCGATATAATCTTGTAAGTGGATTAAAATGTGATAAGAAGGCGTGTTTTATTTGTAGTTTATCAGCGAGTGCGAAATTCTTTATAAATATTAAAGCGAACAGCAACATCAGTGCACGTTACTGTCAACGCATCTAGTTGTAATGTAGATCAAGCCGTACAGTGAGATAGATCCTGGGATAATTCCAACATTGTTGGTAAGTTAGAGGATATTCAATAACTGAACTTCGGATCAAAATGCACACGTGACTTTTGTATGTTCCGAGGTGATTGCGAAAACCTGTTACGAGATTTAGAAGTGCTTGAGGACACGTGGAAATAAAAGTGATTAGTAAAAGTGAAAAGTGATTTTGATTCGAAGTGATTCAAAACTGGTATTTTTAGTATTATCTTTTATGTACAGTTTTGGAAAAAAGTGAACAAGGAAACAATTTGAAACAGTTTTACAATTGATAAACAATGTTCATAATATTTGTCTAATCTATCACAAAAAGCGATAATTATCATTAGAACAACAGCGATTTTTTTGTAATAGCTGCGTTTTAATCCTTAGCTCTTTAACTATTGTTCATGGATTAAGTTTCAAAAGATATCGACGATGATTTCATTATTAACCAACTATTTTATCATTGAGTTGTGTTCCCGTGTGATGTCTTCTCTGTAAGATACTTTAAAATTGTCGTCTGCATCCGGATTAAACGGTTTGTATGGCAAAGCTTTTGATATTGTCTACTGTTGCAAGTATAGGATTATTTCCGTATTAGCTGACTTAGGTGACTTTCCAGTCAGCGTCAGCATGACGCACTACCAACTGATCCATCCGAGCAGGCTCATCTCAAGAAAACTAGGTTATTAATATTTTACCAAGTAGACCTTTAAAATGTCCCAGCTTTTCATAATCTGTGGTCAGCGGACCCCCAGGACCCCTATTTGTGAGCTTGTACGAGTGCTCGCATAATCGAGCGAGACGTTTAAGTGACGTCCTCCCATAGAAAATAATACCCATAAAAGCACTCCGTATAAAAATACCAGCCAAGTCTCTTCAACTATAAAAAATATAAGAAATCTAAAAATTTAGCACTGAAAAGTAGTGATATTAAAAATGGGCCAAGTCAAAACTTAATAAATTGAAAACCAAAATACACTTGGCGCATCGTGTATATAAATAGTAAAGAAGCATATGCAAAAATCAAATGTACCTAAATATATATAATATACCTATAATGCCCTTAAAAACGATGCGCCAAGTATATTTTGGTATTTCAAATTAAGTTTTGACTTGGCCCATTTTTTGAAATCACTACTTTTCAGTGCTGAATTTTTAGATTTCGTCTATTTTTTATAGTTATTGGAACAACAATGACTAATTCCTTTAAACAAATACGCTATTTCCGAATTAGTTACTACGAAAAATTGTGTGTTTGTGCTAAATATATGCTTAAGATAATATTACATGAAGAATTGCGAAAGCATCATTCCAATCAGCCCAGCTGTTTTCGAGATATGGCATCACTTCCGGTTTTCAAAATGGCAGAAGAAATAACTGCCTCCTAGAATTTATTTCTATAAATGTTATGTATCATTATAAGCCTTCTGAATATGTAGTTATTGTAGAAGAATGATTAAAGTCTAATTCTTATTTTTTTATGACGTCATTTCCGGTTTCGGTAATAGTACATTTCTTTTTTGACTATTGGTATTTCATATAGATGACCATCTGAATCATTTGGCGCTGGTTTTATTCCGATCGGTCTAGTCGTTTTCGAGATATGACCTCACTTCCGGTTTCAAAATGGCGGCTTCCGGTTGGTTTTATAATAAGGCACCTCAGACGCCAAAAGTGCACATGTGGTAAAAATAAAAGATCGATCGGCTCAGCCGTTAAGGCTGTGGCGGTGATGGCGGTGTTTCCTGATATCATGATCCTCATCATGATCTAAAGATCAAAGTGATGTAATTTCACTGTTTTCTCGGTCCTCTAGCTCGCAAATGGCATAACCTGTTGTTCCTAAATTTGGAAAATGGGGTTGAGTGGGCCATAGCTCGAAATTAAGATATTTCGCAACAATGTGAGATTTCCCAATTTTGAGATCCAGTAGGCCGAAAATGCCATGTTGTTGCTTACAGTAAAAGTGTTTGGTCTCCTCCTCAGTTTATTATGCATTTACGGTATGTTGAGTGAGTGTGAGCGTACAGTCCGACTTGGCTGGGTGGAGCGACCGCTCCACTGATGCAGTAAGCCAAATCAGTTTATTGTTTTGTTTTGTATGACGTCAGGCCGCCGTGAATCCGTGTGACATTTGACTCGAACTATATCGAAAATAGGTCCCCAGCCAATCACCACTCATCATCTTCGAATCTCTTCATGACTTTTGTCTTTCTATTCTATGTTTATGGCCATGGACCATGAGAATGTTTCACTCTTCTTTTATAGCTGCTGCGTAAGTCACCTAATTTTAGACATTTATTTATTATCGGTATTTACTATCTCTGAGTACTCATCGATACCTGATTATCAAATCGCTTGTAAATCCCCTTTGTTCAAGTGTTCCACTTCGTATAGCTGATTTTCTCTTAGAATGAAAGATTACTCAATAGTAATCAAAATATATCTGTCTGTCTGTCTGTCTGTCTGTCTGTCTGTCTGTCTGTCTGTCTGTCTGTCTGTCCGGCGCTGTGTGAGCGTCTCCCGGGCAACGCCTTGGAACAGACCGCTTATAAAAAAGTGTTCAAATTTCATTAACATTTTTCATTTTTTAGAGTGAAATCTCTCCAAGAAATGTCGAGCACCAACGTCCCCCCTCCACTTCCACCTCGTCCTAAAAACCTCCCTCCACCAACACGGTTTCCACTTCGCCCCCTAGACGTGCCTCCACAGCCTCCTCGAAGTCGGTCTCCACCTCCTTCTCCTCCTTCTCGATCTCCTCCTCCAACTCCTCCTGAGCCGACGCCACGTCCTCGTCAGTCGACGCTGGAGGACCTGGAACTGGTGTTCGGGCCGCCGGTTGTGACCAGCGACCGAGCTGTGTCCGCCCACACAGATGCGCCTCGCACGCCTCCTGTACCGAAACCACGCACGTCGCTGCAAGGCAAGACAGAACATGTTCATCGACCAGTTTCCACGCAGCGGGCGCCGATATCCGTGTCCGTGGTCCGACCGTACACTCAGACAGAGGAAGATGGCATTTACGGTGAGCATAGGTCGTTCACATTTAGATCCTCTCAAAATATGACAAATCAGTAATTAAATCGTGAAAATAAATATTACATTTTGTTATAAATTAATGTAACTATTAGCTAGTTACGACAATAAACCACAAGAACTGTGACAATTTACAACAGTTGATGTATTATAATTTAAAATCGATGAAGAAGTTATTCGGGCGTTCTTCTTCATTTTTCCCACCTGGTAATATGATAATACAAAATAAAACCAAAAGTAATACAATTTAAAAGGGTACAAAATACGCAGTTTACATTTTACAATTTTAAAAAGAAAGACAATAGGTATGTAAAAATAAAAAATTAAGAAATAGTTTTTTTGATGTAATTTGTACTCTATAGACGAACAGGCTCTGGGTATCAGATGAATGAAATACATTATATCGACTAACACGTTTTAACACGGTTTATATTTCCAAAATGTCAATTTACAATTAATGAAAAGGTATAAGAACGTTTTCTTCTCTCTTAGAAACAATCGATTCGCCGAGAGAAGAAGTACCTCTAGAGCTACGAAATCTTCCCACCACTTCTCCAGAAACTATCATTGAGAATTGGGATAACCAGTCCACTCTCAGTGTCAGCAGCGATGGTTGTAGCTGGCTGGCTGAAGAGCCTCTCTACCAGTTCACCAGGTACTATGTGAGTAGACCATCTCTGCCACCAGTTGTAATGTCACTCACACATTAGTATACCATTGTATGACGTCAGTAGTTGACCACTAGTCATTATCTTGCTATGTGACATCACGAATAAAACAGATGACAGAAGGATGTGGGCTGTGACCGTCAAGAAGGCTGTGACAGCACAGTAATCATAGTAATCAAATAGCAAAGAAATTCAACTGTCTTTCCCACACACATTTGATTGGCTGTTTCTCCCACTATATGGACAGTGCTGCTCTAGTGTGAGTAAAGAGAACTATTATTCTACATTGACTCCTCCCATCACCATTGGTCCATTAGCTCCACAGTTTTTTTAAGGTAAAATGAAAATATACCATTTATGTCACCAAATGTTAAAACTTATAAGGAAAAATGGGTATATACCATTTTATGCCACCAATTGTAATAGGCTTAAGAGTTTGAGATAAAGTGTAAAAATACAATTTTGTGTCACTTAATGTATAAGCTTCACAGTGTTTGGAGGAAAAATGTTAATATAACTTTTGATGTCACCGACTGTAATGAAAATTCACATCGTTTTCCGAGTTACAATTTAAATGAGGAGCACATTTTCAAATCGCAATATTCAATAAACATAGAACGGAGATAAACTCAATTTTCTATCTGTGAAATCTGCGTTTACATTAAAATTACAGTGGGGTATATAATGAGTTTTACCAGTTTGAGTATCAGACACATTTCCTATTCTTCAGTTTCCTCCTCTAACAGGAAAATGTGCTCGATATACCATTTTATACATCACATGGGAAAATAATAGTTGAATGAGACACAAACAGATCTGTACTCGCCATGTGGAATGTTATACAGAGTTCATGATGTCTACAGGAAGCCGTGCCTGAAAGACAGAATGTTATACAGAGTTCATGATGGCAACAGGAAGCCGTGCCTGAGAGACAGAATGTTATACAGAGCTCATGATGTCTACAGGAAGCCGTGCCTGAGAGACAGAATGTTATACAGAGTTCATGATGTCTACAGGAAGCCGTGCCTGAGAGACAGAATGTTATACAGAGTTCATGATGTCTACAGGAAGCCGTGCCTGAGAGACAGAATGTTATACAGAGTTCATGATGTCTACAGGAAGCCGTGCCTGAGAGACAGAATGTTATACAGAGTTCATGATGTCTACAGGAAACCGTGCCTGAGAGACAGAATGTTATACAGAGTTCATGATGTCTACAGGAAGCCGTGCCTGAGAGACAGAATGTTATACAGAGTTCATGATGTCTACAGGAAACCGTGCCTGAGAGACAGAATGTTATACAGAGTTCATGATGTCTACAGGAAGCCGTGCCTGAGAGACAGAATGTTATACAGAGTTCATGATGTCTACAGGAAACCGTGCCTGAGAGACAGAATGTTATACAGAGTTCATGATGTCTACAGGAAGCCGTGCCTGAGAGACAGAATGTTATACAGAGCTCATGATGTCTACAGGAAGCCGTGCCTGAGAGACAGAATGTTATACAGAGTTCATGATGTCTACAGGAAGCCGTGCCTGAGAGACAGAATGTTATACAGAGTTCATGATGTCTACAGGAAGCCGTGCCTGAGAGACAGAATGTTATACAGAGTTCATGATGTCTACAGGAAGCCGTGCCTGAGAGACAGAATGTTATACAGAGCTCATGATGTCTACAGGAAGCCGTGCCTGAGAGACAGAATGTTATACAGAGTTCATGATGTCTACAGGAAGCCGTGCCTGAGAGACAGAATGTTACTCAGAGTTCATGATGGCTACAGGAAGCCGTGCCTGAGAGACAGAATGTTATACAGAGTTCATGATGGCAACAGGAAGCCGTGCCTGAGAGACAGAATGTTATACAGAGTTCATGATGTCTACAGGAAGCCGTGCCTGAGAGACAGAATGTTATACAGAGTTCATGATGTCTACAGGAAGCCGTGCCTGAGAGACAGAATGTTATACAGAGTTCATGATGGCAACAGGAAGCCGTGCCTGAGAGACAGAATGTTATACAGAGTTCATGATGTCTACAGGAAGCCGTGCCTGAGAGACAGAATGTTATACAGAGTTCATGATGTCTACAGGAAGCCGTGCCTGAGAGACAGAATGTTATACAGAGTTCATGATGGCAACAGGAAGCCGTGCCTGAGAGACAGAATGTTATACAGAGTTCATGATGGCAACAGGAAGCCGTGCCTGAGAGACAGAATGTTATACAGAGTTCATGATGTCTACAGGAAGACGTGCCTGAGAAGCAGAGCTACTCCAACCTGGAGCTGGAAGAGGAGAACTACTACGACTCACCGGCTGGCAACTTCTACTCGACTCAACACAAGACACCTTGGTGCGGCGTCATTAGAGTTGTAGACTCGAACATTATAAGTGAGTTCAGTCAATAACTTGTTGTTCATGGAAGATTAACAGCACGCACTTTCATCTGGCGACATTGTGCTTCTCTGTGTATTGTTTGATAGAAATACGAAAATATAGATATTCTATGAAATTATGCTACTATGACTACGAATGTACCTATTAATTGGATAATATTGAGATTGTAAAGGCCACAGATTTTCCCTCCGACGGTGTCGCCAATTTTGAGATTGTGACCTTAAGGCCGATCTAAAATTGCCTTAACGGCGACGTAACAAAAACGTAACAGAGACGCAAGACCAAATTAACACACATTTAACTTTCTTACGTTCCGTCACCTCATTGAATTTCTTACATTCAACATTCCCGTTCCGTCACTTACGTCACCGTTACGTCAATTGGAGCTAGAATTTTACTCATGAAGGTTGATTATATGAAGCGACAATCTTTCAGAGAATTAATTACTCTTCGTGCATTGCTTAATACTTTTTGTGAATATTTTTCTCCTAGAGGTTATGAGCGGATATGTGGCAAGAAAGCTTATTTCGCGGAATTTCCATTTCAGAAATTGTATTATTTACATAATATAATTAAGTTTCATATTTATTCTCTCTTTCATATTGTTTCATGCCTTCATTCATTTTGTACATAAACATAGTACACTAAATCAAGCAGTTTAACAACATTCTACATTTTAATTTCTAAAGCATTTCGTGTAGGTATTCTAATCTGTAACATGATTTTGTTTCAGGTAGATTGTCTAAGCAAGAGGTGGCTGTGCAAGAAGCCAAGTTCGAGATCCTAACAACAGAAGCTTCGTTCCTGAAGTCTCTCTCAGTCCTGAAGAAACATTTCATCAACAGCCGGGAACTGACCAACGAGTCAATCCTGTTGCGGGAAGATCACAACCAGCTGTTCGGACATGTGAAGGCGATCACGAAGTCCAGCAAAGTCTTCCTCAAGGACATGGAGAAGTGCTGGAAGAAAGGGATCTTCCTCACGGGAATATTCCTTGTTGTTAGGAATCATGCGAAGGACAATTTCAGTCACTATGTTAGCTACTGTGCACAGTTGAATGACATCAAAGACAAGTTGAAATTATTAAAGTAAGTTTTGTTGGAATTTATATCGTGATTGTGAATCATTTGAAATAATTAATAAAGCCGCGTTTACAACAACTTAACGTTCGAAAATTAACGTTGCAAAATAATCGCAATTCCGCTTTCGTTCACAACCACTTAGGAAACATAACACATACGTAAAACAAGATGGCGCCGGCCAGCGCGATCAGCTGTGAGTTAGATGTGAGAGAGGTGTCCGTGCGCATGAGGCACTTCCTCCACTTAATGTTTGACTTAAAAGTTGAAAGTAGGTCTACTTTGAGGTGAAATTGGCGTACGTTAATTTACAAAATTTCGTTGTGAACGAATCCATAAGTTTACATGGGCTTGACAATTAAAATTGCGTTAATTTTCTTAATTTTCGAACGTTAATTTTGTTGTAAACCGTTTAAATTCGACAGTTGATCGGTTTTTGCGGTGACTAACGTGACTTAATTCTAACATTTGGAATTTCTAGATGCAGTTTTTTTCAGATTAACATTTGACTATACAGAAGATATTTTCTAAAGTGTATTCAGCTGCTGACCAACGTCAGAAATCTTTAAAAAACTACTACATCGTGTATCAGTTGCAATATTTTTTTCTTTTCTTTTTAAATATAAGAAAAACTTTTGTGATTGCATTAGTGTTTGTATTGTAGTTAGAGACGAATCGGACTCATGGATCAAAATTACATATTACTCCACATATTACACGCACGTCCACGGCGTGACTCCCGGGCAATGCGTGGCGGCCAATGGATGGTCGTCACGTAGCTAACGGAAGAGGGTGACAGGCGATCCTTCGGCGCCTTAAAACCGGAAACTCTTGGCTAAGGGAGACAACCCCGACAGAAAATCCTGGTCCTCCAAGTCTGGGGGTTGAGGCGATGGGCCTGCTCCTCATCACTCGGAAAATAACAACATTGCAAACAACAATCCTAAATTGCCTCGGAACCCGGACGGATCAAATGGTAATCGACCTCGGCGAGTTAAACGGAATATGAGTATCGGATGTTGGAATGTCCAAGGGATTAGCAATAAGTACCCAGAGGTTTTCAAGAAGCTTGCAAATCTCCAAATCGATATTGCTGTCCTATCGGAAACTAAAAAGAAGGGTAATGGAAATGAAATATTGCAAGATTACGTCCATTTCTACAGCGGAGTAGACAAGGATAGAAGGGCAAAGGCCGGAGTATCGATTGCAGTACATAAAAAGCTGAAAAATAAAATTGTAAACTGGACAGCAATTGACGAACGTTTGATCACCCTAGAACTTGCACTTCAGCAGCATAGGTTAGTAATAGTAGGCGTTTATTCGCCAAATGATGACGCAGACCGGCAGGTCAAAGACGATTTTATGGATAAGTTGACGGAAGTGTTAGGAAATATTGGGGATCGAAAAGAAATTGTTGTGATGGGCGACTTTAATGGTAGAGTGGGAAAAAGGAGAAACGACGAGATCGTAGGGCAATATGGAGAGGATTTGGTAAATGATAACGGAACCAGATTGATTGAGATTTGTTCTCAATTCTCTTTCAGAATTATGAATGGATTTTTCCGTCATAAAGATATCCATAAGTTCACCTGGTTCCAGCCCACCAGAGGCTACAAGTCCATTATTGACTACATCGTCATCAAAAAAAATACTCGCATTAAAGTATTAGATGTAAAAGTCCAGAGAGGCGCACAGTGCGGTTCAGATCATTTTTTAGTAAAAGCAAAGGTTCATATAAATTACAGAAATTATAGGAGTAAATCAATTGAACCAAATATAGACCAAGGATCTTCGAAACTTCAGGAACCGAAGTATGACCTACGGGGTTTTGAAAATGACTCGACTGTATTCTTGTATAAGCTTAGATTAGCTGGGAAAATGAACGCCATATTAGAAGGGACTCCAGAACAAAGATATCTATTGCTGAAGAACTATGTACATCAAGCTGCTTCAGAGGCATTAGGCACAGTAGATTATGGAAGAAAGAAGAAGAATCTCCAAAACCCACATTGGTGGAATGATAGCTTGGAACACCTAACAGAAGAAAAGAGAAGACTTTACCAAAGGTGGCTGTCAACCAAAGATGGTGAAGATAGACGGTTGTACATGCGCTATAATTATATGGTGAAGAAAGAGATTAAGAAAGCTAAGAACACTTTCTGGGATAGAAAGTGTGATGAAATTAATTCACTGTTAGGAAGCTCGCGTTCAAGATTGGCTTGGAAGACACTGGGATCGTTGAAGACGAACACACAGCAACAGTTAAGGATAGACCCAATTGGACATCAGAAATGGCAAAAGCATTATCAAGAACTGCTGACCGAGAACAGACCGCTATACAGCAACATACAATACACATCAGTGCCAATAGCTCTTGGAGAAGTATGTGAGGAGGTGACATGTGCAGAGATCATGATGGCTCTAAAATCCACGAAGAATAATAGATCAGCTGGTCCTGGAAGTATACCTATCGAACTTATAAAAAATGCTCCGTTAGTAACTATTGAATCCCTGGCCGGTATATTCACTGAATGCTTGCGTGGAGGTGAAGTACCGGGAGAATGGAAATTGAGCTACATCAGCTCCATCTATAAAAAAGGAGACAGGAAGAACTGTGGAAACTACAGAGGGATCAGCGTTTTGTCGTCGATAGGTAGGCTGTATGGACGAATTCTGACTAAGCGGTTAGAACAGCAAGCTAGAGTCACAGAAGAACAAAGTGGTTTCAGGAGCGGGAGATCATGTGTAGACAACCTTTTCTGTATAAAACAACTTATGGACAAGAGTATTGCACATGGAAGTGAATTACACCTGATTTTCGTAGATCTTAAAAAGGCATTTGACAGCGTTCCTTTAAATAAATTATGGGAGGCTCTGGAAGATCAAGGGATCGAAACAGTTTATGTGAATGCTTTTAAAAAGCTCTATGAAAATGTTGTAAGTTGCGTAAAAAGTGGACAATCATATTCAGAAGAATTTAAAATCAACAAAGGTGTAAGGCAGGGGTGTCCTTTGTCACCAACCCTGTTCAAAATATACGTGAACAGGGTTTTAGAGAATTGGTCTAGGAAATGTAGTTCGATGGGTGTTAAAATTGGGAAAGAATATATACACTCTTTACTATTCGCAGACGATCAGGTGGTTCTTGCTGAAGATGAACACGACGCAGAATACATGATGAGAAAGCTTATAGAAGAATACGATTCCTGGGGCTTAGAAGTGAATATGGATAAGACTCAATGTATGGTCATTGGAAGAGAGGGTCAAGACATGGTAACCGATAAAGGTATTATAAGATTAACAACAGAGTACAAATATCTAGGTGTGACATTGACGGCTGACGGAACGGATGAGAGGGATGTGCTGAACAAGCTGGGCAGAGGAAGAGCGATCACCAGACAATTACACCCAGTGCTTTGGAACGATGTCATCTCAACCAAGACAAAAACACGTATTTACAACTCATTCGTTGAAAGCTGCGCTTCCTATGGATCAGAAATCTGGACCTTATCTTCCCGAATGGCACAAAGAGTCCGAGCAATGGAGATGGGGTACTGGAGAAGATGCTGCAAGGTTACGATACTCGACCATGTGAGGAACGACCGTATACGGGAAATGATGGGAGTGGAGACATCACTGACGGATTACATAGAGATGAAGCAACTCTTATGGTATGGCCATCTGAGAAGGATGCCAGATGAAAGATTGCCAATGAGAGCCTGGTCATGGGTACCGTCAAGAAGAAGAAAGAGAGGAAGACCAAGGAGGAGGTGGGCAGAAGGAGTTGACACTGCCATGAGAAGAAGAGGTCTTCGCGATGGAGACTTCTTAAATAAAGATAAATGGCATTTAGGATGCAGAATACGGCCTGAAGTGCTGTAAACAATCTGCTTTAATAATAATAATAAACTTATTACAAGTCAGTTTTATGATTTTTTTAACCAATCCACAATTACAATTGAACGATATACTATTCGTAATTCGTATGTACCAGGTAGATTTTCAAAATCTCTAGTTATTCTGAATTATGTAAAAACCTTAATTATGTAGATGGTAATTTGGTAGTTGATGTTAGTAAAAGTTGGTATGTTGATGGTAGTGTTGAAATGTCAGTTGTCTATTGTAGAAGACGCACAAAGTATCTTACATAAAGTAACTTTATTATATTCATTAGTATCATTAAGTTGTGAACCATGTCCTGTAGATCTGAGAACCGAAAGTTCGCCAAGTCTCTGAGCAGTCTGGAGCTGAGCGACCGTTGTGCTCGACTCTCTCTGGACTCCTTTCTGAGCACGCCCATGAGACGGATCGTCAACTTGAACCTGTTGCTCAAGACATGTCGAGCCGCGATGTTGCTCAACTACGACAGCAACAAGACAGACGAGTTCGAGACGGAGCTGGGACAATGTCTGCAGGCCCTGGACTCTGTGCAACAGGTAGGATGTTTAGAGGTTGAACCTGTTGCTCAAGACATGTCGAGCCGCGATGTTGCTCAACTACGACAGCAACAAGACAGACGAGTTCGAGACGGAGCTGGGACAATGTCTGCAGGCACTGGACTGTGTGCAACAGGTAGGATGTTTAGAGGTTGAACCTGTTGCTCAAGACATGTCGAGCCGCGATGTTGCTCAACTACGACAGCAACAAGACAGAAGAGTTCGAGACGGAGCTGGGACAATGTCTGCAGGCACTGGACTGTGTGCAACAGGTAGGATGTTTAGAGGTTGAACCTGTTGCTCAAGACATGTCGAGCCGCGATGTTGCTCAACTACGACAGCAACAAGACAGACGAGTTCGAGACGGAGCTGGGACAATGTCTGCAGGCACTGGACTGTGTGCAACAGGTAGGATGTTTAGAGGTTGAACCTGTTGCTCAAGACATGTCGAGCCGCGATGTTGCTCAACTACGACAGCAACAAGACAGACGAGTTCGAGACGGAGCTGGGACAATGTCTGCAGGCACTGGACTGTGTGCAACAGGTAGGATGTTTAGAGGTTGAACCTGTTGCTCAAGACATGTCGAGCCGCGATGTTGCTCAACTACGACAGCAACAAGACAGACGAGTTCGAGACGGAGCTGGGACAATGTCTGCAGGCACTGGACTGTGTGCAACAGGTAGGATGTTTAGAAGTTGAACCTGTTGCTCAAGACATGTCGAGCCGCGATGTTGCTCAACTACGACAGCAACAAGACAGACGAGTTCGAGACGGAGCTGGGACAATGTCTGCAGGCACTGGACTGTGTGCAACAGGTAGGATGTTTAGAGGTTGAACCTGTTGCTCAAGACATGTCGAGCCGCGATGTTGCTCAACTACGACAGCAACAAGACAGACGAGTTCGAGACGGAGCTGGGACAATGTCTGCAGGCACTGGACTGTGTGCAACAGGTAGGATGTTTAGAGGTTGAACCTGTTGCTCAAGACATGTCGAGCCGCGATGTTGCTCAACTACGACAGCAACAAGACAGACGAGTTCGAGACGGAGCTGGGACAATGTCTGCAGGCACTGGACTGTGTGCAACAGGTAGGATGTTTAGAGGTTGAACCTGTTGCTCAAGACATGTCGTGCCGCGATGTTGCTCAACTACGACAGCAACAAGACATACGAATTCGAGACGGAGCTGGGACAATGTCTGCAGGCACTGGACTGTGTGCAACAGGTAGGATGTTTAGAGGTTGAACCTGTTGCTCAAGACATGTCGAGCCGCGATGTTGCTCAACTACGACAGCAACAAGACAGACGAGTTCGAGACGGAGCTGGGACAATGTCTGCAGGCACTGGACTGTGTGCAACAGGTAGGATGTTTAGAGACTGAAGAAGTTGCTATAAAATTATAATAATAATCTTTATTTCCCTTTTCCAAAAAAAAGTGGGTAATGGAGGTAGGAAAACCTTAATGCAAGAGCCTATTTAGATAATTATTGAACCCGGCTGGCCGGGCCTGACGTTTCTTCAACTTCTGCATTAGCTTCATCTTCTTCCGCTTCCTCTTCCTATTCTTCCAGTTCATCATCTTCACTGTCTACCAATGCCTGCCACAAGTCCCTGTTTTTAACCACCATTCTTCTTTCTTCACCATCTCCCATTGCTCGCCTCTCACTTCGAACCACGCCACCTTGCTCTCGGTCTCCCTCTTTGTCTCTTTCCCTCAGGGCCGACCCGTGGGTAGGGCGACGTGGGCCAACGCCCAGGGCGCCGAGATTTAGGGGGCGTCAAATTGTCAAATGATATAAATATGTTTTTTTGGAAAATATAAAAAAAACATTTATTTCCTTTATAACTGATCTGGTTAAAACACAGAACCAAGCCCAACCAATATTTAATTTTAAACCATCTTATTTTTCAGAAATAACTACCAATTAACTATAGTGAATGTTTTAAAGAATTTCGATAATTTATAATGCATGTTAGATATTATAGATATTATTTGAGAGGACATGGAGAGGCAGACCACGACGCGGATGAAGAAGATGTTCGAACTGCACTCAAAGCTCAAGTTCCAGGTAGACATCATGCAGCTGTGTTTAATCTCCATCTATGTTGTCAGGTGTGCAAGCGCTGCGACATGGAGAGCCAGACCACGACGCGGATGAAGAAGATGTTCGAACTGCACTCGAAGCTCAAGTTCCCGGTGGACATCACGCAGCTGTGTTTAATCTCCATCTGTGTTGTCAGGTGTGCAAGCGCTGCGACATGGAGAGCCAGACCACGACGCGGATGAAGAAGATGTTCGAACTGCACTCGAAGCTCAAGTTCCCGGTGGACATCGTGCAGCTGTGTTTAATCTCCATCTGTGTTGTCAGGTGTGCAAGCGCTGCGACATGGAGAGCCAGACCACGACGCGGATGAAGAAGATGTTCGAACTGCACTCGAAGCTCAAGTTCCCGGTGGACATCACGCAGCTGTGTTTAATCTCCATCTGTGTTGTCAGGTGTGCAAGCGCTGCGACATGGAGAGGCAGACCACGACGCGGATGAAGAAGATGTTCGAACTGCACTCGAAGCTCAAGTTCCCGGTGGACATCACGCAGCTGTGTTTAATCTCCATCTGTGTTGTCAGGTGTGCAAGCGCTGCGACATGGAGAGCCAGACCACGACGCGGATGAAGAAGATGTTCGAACTGCACTCGAAGCTCAAGTTCCCGGTGGACATCACGCAGCTGTGTTTAATCTCCATCTGTGTTGTCAGGTGTGCAAGCGCTGCGACATGGAGAGCCAGACCACGACGCGGATGAAGAAGATGTTCGAACTGCACTCGAAGCTCAAGTTCCCGGTGGACATCACGCAGCTGTGTTTAATCTCCATCTGTGTTGTCAGGTGTGCAAGCGCTGCGACATGGAGAGCCAGACCACGACGCGGATGAAGAAGATGTTCGAACTGCACTCGAAGCTCAAGTTCCCGGTGGACATCACGCAGCTGTGTTTAATCTCCATCTGTGTTGTCAGGTGTGCAAGCGCTGCGACATGGAGAGCCAGACCACGACGCGGATGAAGAAGATGTTCGAACTGCACTCGAAGCTCAAGTTCCCGGTGGACATCATGCAGCTGTCGATCATCTCCCCGAACCGCTGGCTGGTGATGCACGGCGAACTCAAGCTGCACGGCATCAGCGAGAAGGACAGGACGACCAACGTGCTCATGCCGGTCAAGGCGATGTCCAAGATGTTCCACAAGAACAGCGTAGTCAGGCTCTTTCTGCTCAACGACATGCTCATCATTACGAAACCGACGTGAGTTACGTTGATAACGTTCACAGTTTGTTGAGTCGTCAACTGTAGAGGGCTGTATCTGAAAACTTATGTTCAACTTCTTACGTTGCGACTGAGTTCTCCAGTAGCTGTTACGCCAATTGAGAGTACCTAGACATTTATGGTTAACCAAATCTTGCTGTTCACATTGGTATTGATGCCGGCGATTTATTTTATAAAGTGGTTTAGAGTCGATCAAATTTTTCTTTTTTTCGTGAAAATCATGAAAATTTCAAGTTGTGGTACCACTTATCGTACGGTCAACTTCAAGAGAAAAGAACATCCTTGCATTTAGATTATCTGCATGACTGGTTTGGCATTAATGACAGTAGATAGAGACCTTATGTATCTAGGCAACACAACTAACGCAGCTGTACTGCGGTGAAGGTACAGGGCTTTCACTTGCAGACGGGTGACAAAGGAGGGAAATACCCAACCATTACTCCATGGTTTTGAGTTTTCTTAACACTGTTTAAAAAATAATTTTACTTTCAATACCTACTTGTATGGAATAAATTAAGTTCATCTACAAGACGTTACTACAATATTTTGACGATCCAGTTTTATGCATGACTGATACAGCATACACCACTTCCGTGATTCATTCTGTTGAAACCCTGATCTTCCCTCACAGTTACGACGGCGGCTACAAAGTCAATGACTACAGCAGCCGCGAGAGCATCCAAGTGTCCTCGCCCAACGTGTTCATGACGTCGAATCCGAGTCTCATCTTGGACGGCAAGAACGAGTCCATTCTGTTGAAACCCTGATCTTCCCTCACAGTTACGACGGCGGCTACAAAGTCAAGGACTACAGCAGCCGCGAGAGCATCCAAGTGTCCTCGCCCAACGTGTTCATGACGTCGAATCCGAGTCTCATCTTGGACGGCAAGAACGAGTTCAAGATCCTGCTCATTATCCACGAGAACCACGAGGCAAAGAGAGTGGAGCTGGTGAGTGTGATGTGGAGAGATAGTAAGTCAGCAGTAGGCGACAATCTCGTAGATTCTGGAGAGTGTTTTAGAGAGAATATCTCGGAGGATATACATTGTATTTGTGATAAGATTATGAAACCAACCCAACGAGAATTATAACTAGAATTGAATGGATATCGTACAGGCGACCCCGTGTGCAGAAGTCAGGGGAGTTTTATGTGTAGGTAGCATACAATTGTTGTAACTGTTGGACAAAAAAACCTTTTGATGAGCTAAATAAGAAAGTAAATCAATGGTATATATCAATTGCGCGACAAACTGTAGATGTTTTTATTTAGGCACAAATTACCTAAGGGAACATGTGTGTTTTGGTGGAGTAGGCTATTGGCACAAGAAAGTTGTGTACCGCGGGGCTATTTGGGGAAGGGAAGGGTCAAGGGAGGAGGCGTCCCCCACTTTGCCCTTAAGGCGTTGTTGTTTCTCTGACACTTTGAAAACAATTTGAGACTTTTTGTGGTGCATAAAATATCATTTGGTATTGGGACGCGCAGCGCTCGAATACGCTATCTGGTGGTAGATTTTTGAACTTGACTTTGGTGGATCAGCATTCACTTCGGGCCGCCTACACGGGCTAACTAAGTGCAACTAAACCGAGATTATTTTAGTATTTCTTCCGGTTATTTGATGATTTGATTTGCTCGCACCTTTCATCCACACAAATGTTTGACATATTATACTATTTATTTAGTTCAATTAGATTTAAATATAATACATGATAGCGTTATTTCCATGTGTTTTACTGATCATATCTTCTAGTCTTACCTGCCATACATTGCGAGTTTCAGTGAATTTAGCACCTATTTAGGTATTTTGTGAGTATAAAAGTGCTGTACTATACAACTGGAGCTGAAAACTAAATTTATGCGATTTACAAAGACGTATAAAAACGATAGTAGACCGTACCTTTCATAAGAATATGCGATGGGGAGAAAAGACGGGTCCTATTTGCCAACGGGACGGAATATTCAAAGACATATTTTCGTACCACTTCGAGTGTTGACATTCTCAATTGCCGTTATTGATTGAACTACACCACAATTATTATTTAAGAAACCTTCAATTTAAACCCATTCATCAGAACTTAATTTTTATTTTTGCTTTCATTACTGATTTATTCCAGTGGAGAATTAAACAGTCATGCAAAGCAATAAAATGCATAGATAGTTACTTCTATTTACTACTGTTCTCCAAGCATATTTTGCTATTACTTAAATATCTTTGATATTCGCTTAAATTAATAAATATTTAAAAATGTGTAGGTACTATGTTTGAATGATGCACCAAGAACATGATAATCACTCCGAGGATAAATTAAATAACAATCTCCCTTGCCCGCGAAACGAGTCACAGATCAGATGAAATCAAATAATTAAATAAATATCTATTCAGAAACAAATATACATTTTGGAGCTTCATACTGTAAGACTCAATAAACAATTAATCTATTAAAACTTAAAAGTGAATTCGATTTGAATAATTCAACTGACAGCCCTCAAAGATATTGTCAATAGATATATACCGATCAGGCTATCATAGTTTGTTGAAATAAAGAACTGAATAAAAATTAACTAGGTGGGTCCATAATACAATAAATAATTTTCATGATGTGTGGTTTTGTTAATACATGTGGAAAATATAATTTAAGTACCTATACATACTTTGATTTTTGGTACAATTAAGGAAGAATGTGCCGTTGTTGCAATTGGAAAGTCAGTCTGAGAGATCCGATAATAATTCAATTTTTTAAGTGCCATGTCATCGATAACACCCGAAATATGTGTGCACACATATAGTACACGTGATAACTATCAATTAGACGTAAAAGTTTTTGAATTCCGTCTAAAAATATGTAACTAAACGTCCCCGAATAACAGGTAAACCTGGCAGAAAGGGTAGCAGAATAGCACTGTGCAAACACGTGACAGAAACTGATCCACTAAACTCGGCCACTTCCTGTCATGTGCGTTTCCGTTGCGCTTCCCAATAGAATAATGTAGTAAAATATGACACACAGTGTGGTTTAAAGCCAAACCATTCTAAAAATTACAGCACATGTCCAATACAACACATGCTAGGTCATTAATAGTCCTGGTTTGTCATGCTGAGCAGGTATTGTCCTGATAGTCCTGGTTGGTCCTGCTGTGCAGGTGCTGTCCTTATAGTCCTGGTTTGTCATGCTGAGCAGGTGCTGTCCTGATAGTCCTGGTTTGTCCTGTGCAGCTGTCTTGATAGTCCTGGATTGTCCTGCTGTGCAGGTGTTGTCCTTATAGTTGGTTTGTCCTGCTGAGCAAGTGCTGTACTTATAGTCCTGGTTTTTCCTGTGCAGTTGTCCTTATAGTCCTGGTTTGTCCTGCTGTGCAAGTGCTGTACTTATAGTCCTGGTTTGTCCTGTGCAGTTGTCCTTATAGTCCTGGTTTGTCCTGCTGTGCAAGTGCTGTACTTATAGTCCTGGTTTGTCCTGTGCAGTTGTCCTTATAGTCCTGGTTTGTCCTGCTGTGCAAGTGCTGTACTTATAGTCCTGGTTTGTCCTGTGCAGTTGTCCTTATAGTCCTGGTTTGTCCTGCTGTGCAAGTGCTGTACTTATAGTCCTGGTTTGTCCTGTGCAGTTGTCCTTATAGTCCTGGTTTGTCCTGCTGTGCAAGTGCTGTACTTATAGTCCTGGTTTGTCCTGTGCAGTTGTCCTTATAGTTGGTTTGTCCTGCTGAGCAGGTGCTGTCCTGATAGTCCTGGATTGTCCTGCTGTGCAGGTGTTGTCCTTATAGTTGGTTTGTCCTGCTGAGCAGGTGCTGTCCTGCCCGCTGGAGCAAGAGCGCGAGATGTGGGTGAAGGCGCTGAGTCGGAAGCCCGGGTTCGAGCAGACACATGCGCAGACGGCACAGCGCATGGTCTGCGTGTATCCCTTCCAAGCCCAGCTGGACGGCCAAGTCTCCTTGATGAAGGGGGACGAAGTCAACGTCACCAAGAGTCTGGACAATGGTAGGTACTTTCTTTTTTTAAACTCCTTTATTAATAACAAGAAAATAATACAAATACATAATTCCACAAAGCTACATGTAGATCATCTGTGGAGATGATTCACACAAATAAAAACAGTAACAATAGAACGCATTTACGGAGTTTCAAACAAATGTACAAGAAAAAGGAAAATACACACATTATAATAATAAAAAAAAGCAATTCACATTAAAAAAATAGCAAATAACAATAATTAAATCGGGTTTCAATATTAGAAGTGGATGAATGCTTTACATGTAACAATTTTACCAAAATACACAATCATAATTAAATCATACAAAATTAAAACTAATCAGTAGACAGTCGAGAAAAGCGATGATTTCAGAGACACTTTAACAGACTTTATTAGATACACTAATAGGAATGAATAGGAATAACTTGAGATGAGATGCGAACTTCAAGTGGAGTCAAGTGTAGATTTCAAATACATTACATTTAGTTAAGTTACTTTGTGTTTGTCAATGTGTGAAGTGGAAAGAATACCTCATCAAAATGTTTTCAAGATATTGGCATGAATTTGGGGCCTCCACCTTATTGTTCAGTAGCATACAATTGTGCATTTAATGACTCTGTTGTCGGTACTCAATCGACTGGCTGGACGCTTCCCCACGTCCGGGAAATATGAGTTAGTCACCTCTATCCATGTAGAACACGCCAAGGACTGTCATGATGTTGCGCTGTTCTCTCTGCGCAGGCTGGCTGGAGGGAGTGCGCACGCGCGGAGCGGCATCTGGATGTTTCCCGCCAAGCCGCGTAGAGGAAGCCTCGTCGGTCTTCCCATTGGTCGAGATATTCAATTAAACCATTCATGGAATGTATTACTTTTATTTTCTTTGGATTTATCCTGCTGTAATTTTTATTTTCTATTGATAATATCTACAGTTAATTTAGGTCAGAATCTTTATCAGTAATATCACTACTTAGTAAATATCACTACAAATGCCAGTGGTTTTTAACACACAATTTACCAATTAAACCAAATGCTAAAAGTTCAATTATCAATATAAAATAAAATATAACAGGATGGATCCAGAGTAAATTAAATTAATTACTGTACACTCGACAATTCATAAAACGGTATTTGAAAGAAATGGATTGTCTGAAAAAACGTGATGGCATCATCTGATGAAGTCTATACTTACACGTCATCTACATGTAGTAGGTGAGCTCTGATTTCATTGATAATAACATGGATTGATTGTCAATTAACCTGACCAGCAGCCAATCTGTTTCGTTCAAATACCGTTTTATGAATTGTCGAGTGTACCTAATCCTGTAAGGCCCAGTTTTTCAATACTCTAAGAAGAGTAGGAAGAGTAAGAAGAGTAACGAAGATTAAACGGGCATTCAAGTAATGCCATTGGTTGTTGCGTTGATTGAAAATGTGTTGTTATGGCATTATCATCAACTGTTTAAAATTTAGCAGAGCAATGAAAGAGTATCCCTAAGTCTAAAATTTATAGAAATTTTCAAAGTTAAATCATGTTGAAATTAGTTCGAAGACACCGAAATTAAGACATCTGTGACAATTGTAATATTTTTATTTATTTTTATCAAGTTCGTTGTATTACAATGCTGTATTATTATCATGTGTATTAATAATATCTTCAATTTCATGGATTAAAATTAAATACATATTTATAATGTTTATTATTTAATGACTATTTGCCCTGTTTCAAAATTATATCGATGGCTGAGCGTCATTATAGTACATTGAATCTGAATGTTTTGCAAAATAGACTTTTTGGTACCATTCAATTCGTATATTCTTCATGTACATTTTACTACTTACCATGTATCTGACTAACGCTGAAATTAATGGCAAAGAGTGACGGACAGCGCAAGCGCCACAATGGAAATACATTAAAATGTGATTCAGTCGAAACATGTTTCTGAACAATTTGGATTTGGTCAGATTCATATGAAACTCAGCCGTCGATATGCAAGATATGAAGTCACAGCTAATAGGATTGGTGTTAGCATAAAGTAATCGTTAATAACTAACCTACTTTAGAATGATTACTTATTGATAACATTCAGTGTCCACAATCTTTCATTTCGAATGATTCAATTTTTTATCAATTATCAAGCACTAATCCTGTCCTGCCGGCTTGACCTGGATGTACTTGGAAAGTAAGTACACAATCTGTGAGGGGGGGGGGGGGGGGGTGAAAGGGGCATGAAACTTGCTTCACTTTGCTTCATCTTCAAAAGAAGGTCACGGTTTCTTTATGGTTTTATTGATGATTGAGTAGGAGAACGAATAAAATGAGTATTTAGGAGGAATATAAATCAAACATTCAATTGAATCACATATTCAAGAAGGGCAAGTCCATTTGTTGCGATTCTGAGAAAACAATGATAAACTGACCTGGAATGATGCCCTTTCTTGTAAAATGTCGTAAATTAAGAGCAGATTTTAGCCATTATGAGTACTGGGATGACGCCCTTTCTTACTAATACATGTGTCTACAAGCTAAAAGACGATAAAAAAAGTAAATTCACTATTTTTGACTAACGCCCATTCTTGAATAAGTGATTCAACTGCAGTTTGACATATCTAAATAACGGTTAATTAAAAAAATTATTACCACCACAAGTTGTCGTCCTAAGCCTCACAAGATGGGGGGGGGGGGGGGGGGGGATTTAATACAAGTTACGTCACAGCTCACTTTTGAAATTAACGTCTATCTTCATAAATATATTAAATTATAAAACATCCTTTTCTGGTCTTCTTATACTGCAGCGCGGCTTTGGTCGCAACTTTGAACACTTCCTCGACGTCTTTCGTATCCTTGTTCTTTGCCGAACACTCTAATCCCTGGAACGCTCTGATCTTATGCGCCACTTCCACTCCCTTCTCCATGGTAACCGGACTTCGCTGCGTCCTGCGCAGCCTGTCGATAGTAGCTTTGTCGTGGCGCAGGTCACTCTTATTACCCACAAGCACGATGGGCACATCCGGTAGGTGATGACGTACTTCCGGGACCCACTTTAAGGTTATGTTGTCCAACGAGTCCGGCTCGGCTATGGAATACACAGCAATGACGACGTCTGTGTCTGGATACGCCATCTGGCGGAGGTTGTCGTAATCAGCTTGACCGGCTGTGTCGATAAGTGTGAGATGAACTGTTTTACCGTCCATGCGAAGGGAATGGACGTAGTCGTTGCAGACGGTTGGCACATGGTCCTCCAGGAATGGTTCACTCTTCAGGATGAGCAGCATGCAGGTTTTACCTGGAGGAAGAAAACAGTTTGGTAGGATCCTGGTGGGTTGGTAGAAAATGAGCTCTCATAGCCTCATTTGATACATCAGGACGGTAGACGAAAAGAGATTAGAATAATAAAAGTATTCATCAACAACTTCAGAAATACCAATTAAAAATGTGTACTAAAATTAGTACACAATTTTACTAATTAGATAGGTAAAATATGTAATATGTACACTTTTACATCAATATAAGTTAAATTTAACATATATTTATAATTTTCCTCAATCATTGGCCACTTTTGAAAACAGTAAATGTCCCTATCCAACTCCAAAAGCAAAGGTTCAATGTCCTAGGATCCAATGTGTGTAATTTAGGTACAGTGTATTTAGAATAAATTGTTGTGCCAAATATTCCAGGGATGTAAAGCCGCCTCGTTATGTTCTGATACAAGCCAGTGATAAAACCAGTCTTGCAAACCTAACAAATATCTATATATACGTCAACTTATTCTACGTCTGTATACGACTGGTAGTCGCGATAGGGGGTAAGTTTTACATGACAGATAGAGGTGACTTACTAAACAAGCAACAGCAGAGACAGATCTTCCGGAAACAATGCACTTTGGCAACCATGCACTTCGTTTGCAGCCATTATGATGCAATCATGCAATTAAATTAAATTGCGAGTCATAAATTATAAACAGGTGTCATTCAAAACTATACCGTCTTGTCTGATAATCAATAATTTATAAGAAATTAATCATTATTAATTAGGTTCAAAAGTTCTTGAAATGTCATGAAATTAATTGGGGCAATCAGAAGCTTGAGGAGCTTAACATTTGTATCTCAATTAGCTTAACAATGATCCAACAATGGCGTCTGAACATTCCGATTCGGTTTGCATCTCAATGATGTCCAAGATCTGAAATACACTGGCAGACATCTTGCTTGTCGGAACTTACCACAGTTTCCATCGCCGACGACGACGACTTTCTTCCTCACTTGCGACATTCTTCTTCTCTTCACAGCCTCTGCTAAAAGCACCGGCGAACAACACTAACTGATCTCACAGATATCAAATCTCAATAGAACTATGTCATTTCAGAGATAAGACTTATCTGTAGTTCGAATCATTGTCTGTACCTAATCATTTCCAATAATAATTGCAGGCAATTTGTTCTGTGAAATGCACAATCTATTAGTTATTAATGCACATAATTCAAGTCACGAGCAAACAAATGAATATTTAATGAGCAAACACTCGAATCTCGTCATTAGGTGAATAATCTAATGTATACACAGTGATGTGTCAGTATGTATTTAAAAAAGGAATAATATCCGATTTTGAACACAGTTTGGTAACATCTCCGACAATTTGTATCTCCTTGTCTGAAAATGGTAAATGTTTATTTATTTTATTTAGTTTCGATTGTTATGTAAAATTATGAATTGAAATAACTTTAAATGTTTTCACATTTAAATAATTTAATTATTATTAATTATTATTGGTTTAGGAGGTGATATTAGATTACGTGTGATAGTTCTAATCTTATCTTCCGAAGACGTTTAATCGTAAGATAAACAGCCTTCAGCGCCATTTTGGTTTAGTATGTTCAGTTATTGCAATTTAATATCAAGTGACAGTCTTTTTTCTTTGAGCTTGGTTTACTTTCCATGTTTCAGTTCAGTTTATGTTCGTAGGTTGTGCTGTGTCTTGTAGAAATAGTTTTCACATGTATCGTGTTATTATTAGAATACAGGTGAGCATACAAATGTATATAAATTATTTGTAGGAATGCAATTTACATACCGACAAGTTATTCACAACAAATCTAACATGAAAATGCTAAATATTACTTATACTTAGGTAATTGAATATTGTTTCATGATACCTAGCCTTTTATTGGTCATAATTTAATGCCAATACATAACTTTTTATTTTCTTACTGAAACATAATACCTACGTGTTAATTATATTGAAAAAAGTACATTAAAGAATTTCCATTAGCTCATTCCTACCAATTTGATAAAAGTAATGCTTTTTTGATTTATAATTAATTGTGAATGTTATTCCTGCGAATTTTAATATTTCCTAAAGGTATTTCCAAGTACTTATTTGATTGTTCTTAATTGGTGGCTAACTCTTAATGAGAATGGTTTGCCGGGAATAAGTCAACTTGCGGCAAAAGTATATGGGAAATTCACATAATTTATTTATTGTGCGATTTAATTATTAATAATTCAATGTCAAATATTTGCAAATCACTCTGACATATCATGATGAAGATGTTTAATCGCGTAATTTCATAAGTAATTGTATTTGAACAAACATCTTCTCTTGCTTCGTTAAATAATAATACCCACGACTAGAAACGGACTGTGATTCTAACCTGACTATTATGATTCCAAGCAGTGAACCTGATCATGGACGGCAATGAATCTGATTGGGAGGCGACAGACAGCCTCGTGTTCGATATCTTCACTCCGACGTGTGACACAATCAACCACGAGCTAATCAGCCAGCTCCTTGCGGCAGGCCTTGACCTAGGCTGCTTCGACAATGCGTTCCTCGCAAGTATGTTTACCTGCCTTTACCGGGTGGAGGCTCAGTCTTGGTAGCATACACAGAGATTGTGTCACTTTAGGTGACAGCCCATCGATTAGAGATATGACGTAGATATGATATAATAAAATACATTCACTGTAAGAATGATCGGCCATGAAATAAAAGTCAATCTACTTAATAATTTGCTATCCAGAAATTGATTAACATTATAAATATCATTACAGATATATTATACAGTCATTTAAAATGTGTTCAAAATTGAGCCAAATTACTATGGCTCGACAGTAGGTTACGAGGTTATAATATTTAAAGTGAATGGAATTGTCGATCGACAACAGAGTCAATCGAAAATTAGAATATCTCGTGAGATCTGTCGATCATCTGTCGACAATTATTTTTACGTGATCGCTTTGCTGTTCTTTCAACACGGTTGCGTTTGTTCACAAATATTTTAGATCAAGATTGGGTATTTTGTTCTTTATTAAATCGTCAAAAAAAATTATACGGAATTTATTGTGTTGCTTATTACAGATGATGATTACACTACTTCGAGTGAACAAATTACACACGTGTCAACTAGAGATATCGAATCGGACACAGAAGTAATTTCTGGGACGCCCACAGACCTCAATTCTGAGAATCCAGAAGATAGAGTGATATATTTTGAAGCACCCACAGAGTCCAGCACAGATGATCCTTGGAATAAAATCATTTATAAAGAATTCCACGAATCAAGTTCTGACTCTGAGCTCTCAGATGTCACATTAATTACGTGTCCAAAGTCAGAGAGAACCGAAGACAAAGTTAATGACGAGACAGACTCAAATACTGAAGTTCCCGATGACACGTCCCTAGATGTAAACACAGTGCTTCATGATGATACAATCATTACTAAAGACAACCTTGGCTCAAGTTCAGAACATACCATTGAAAAAGATGAAAGCAGAGAAGTTACAAATCCCAAGGAATCTTCTGATACATCATTTGAGTTAAGTGTCGAGCTTTCTGAGGAACAAGGTTTCATTGTACTAACTTCAAGCACATACAGTAAGGCAGCAATCGAGTTACCAAATGAAACAGGAGAAGTGTTTGTTGAAACTACAGTGAAAGACTCCATAGAATCAGATGAGGAAAGAAGTTTTGATGCCGAATCTGCGGCTGTTCTTGTTGTACCTGACAGTAGTGAACAATCCTGCACAGTTCCTGATGATGTTGCTTCTACTGAGGCTGTTGATGTTGTTGATGAAACAAAGACTGGAGATATTACTGAAGGCGTTGCTGATGTTGATGCTACTGAACATGTTGATGACGCTAAGGTTGATGATGTTGTTGACACTCCTGATGTTGCTGAAGATCTTGTTGACACTCCTGATGTTGTTGAAGATCTTGTTGACACTCCTGATGTTGTTGAAGATCTTGTTGACACTCCTGATGTCGTTGAAGATCTTGTTGCTGAGACTCCTGAGATGGTTGAAGTTGCCAAGCCTGATGATGGCACTATTGATGATGTCAAGGTTGTTGATGGTGCTGAAATTGGTGATGCTGCGGTTGTTGATGAGGTCGTTGATGTTGTTGGAAATCACGTTGAGAATGTTGACGATACGGAAGAAGCTGTTGACGATATTGTCTTGCGCATCAATCTCGATAAAGTTCGACAATCATCGTTGTACCCTACTGAAGATATGTATGCAGACTTACGAAGAACACAATCCGTTCAGTGAGTATGCGTCTTGCTGATGGTTTCACATGGAGTTGTTGTGACGTAAGAAGTGTTGCATCTATCTTGGTGATTTCAGATACCAGATCAACCCCGTCAATGGGAATGAAGCAAAGCCGAACAACGTGAATCTGAAGAGAAATGCAACAATTTCGGGTTCAATCAACAGAGACAAATGTGAGTTGGAGAAATATGTTTGGCCTAATCATTCTGTTACGTCATGTATATATGGCAATCTCACCTGACGTCACAGCTTACCAAAATCTAACTGGGGGACGGAAGCTTTCAGTAAATAAGAAATATAAGTAATCAGTATCTTTCTTGATATTGTTATTTTTTTTTATTTGATACCATTTCAGTCTTTCTTTTTAATATCTTTCTTTCACAACTGTATTTAAAATATTATTTATGCTGGTCCCACTGCAAACTAAATAAGATTGAGGTATTTTATCTAGCAGCCAGGGTGATGAAACTACCCTAATAATTGTTATTGTTAAACAGACAGACAACAGCAGCCCTTGACTGCAGAGAATCGCGTTCCTTCCTGGGGCTCCATGTCAACTTCTAGCGAGCCCAGCTGGTTGGGAGATGAAGCGTTTAATCGGGAAACTGTCTTCCTTGTAAGTAACTGTCAAATCTTTAGAATTATATGAGGTAAACACACAGAATGGCAAACAGGGATGAAAAAAATGATTCACTAAAAATATGACGTTTGACAATTTAAACAGAAATGTATTTGAGAATGAATCAATTTGTATAACTTTGAAAGCTTTTCTTAACTTCTGAACTTGTATTTGCTTAAAATTAATTTACAATTTCACGCACTATTTTAAATCTGTTTATTGACTATTGCAGACGCGCTTTCCTGACGATCCTCGAGACGACATCGAGAAGCTGGCTGTGGAGGACGGCGAGTTGAGGAGAGAATCTTTGCTGCTTCACTTTGTCACTTCTTCTGCTCTTAACAAGTCGCCGTGGTGCCAAGTCAGCAGAGTCGTCGAGTCCAACGTTCTGGGTGAGATGACGTCACTCAACTTGCAGATCACTCGGTGCTGTGGTCCATTGCAGACCAACACGTGTTTCTTGTCTAATATGCGTATTAACAGCAATGTTACTATGTTGGTAAATAGATAATTTAAATTACAATTTTTTACAAATGGTGACAGCGGTTGGATACATTTACAAACATTTCTGTACCTCAGTGCGAGAAGACCGGAAATCCATTTCAGTGATTTTTGAGTTGAGCTAAAAAGCAGTATTTCTGGGTTCATCCAATCATAATTATTTTTTATTTATTTTAAATTACTGTTTAACGTCGCACTGTTCTGTAGCGAGGCTAATGGCGACGGATGAATGATTATGATAATGATTGGGAGATGATGGTGAAGAAGAGGTAAGGATGGTAGGTGGGAAGGAGGCGGTCGTGGCCTATTAGTAGAGTACCTTTCCAGCCTGTGCCTGTCGACTAAAGGGAATACCACGAAAAAAACCCAGTCAGGAAGGACGGCCGCGGGAATCGAACCTGGGCCTCCGTAATACAAGTTCAGAGCGTTTCCTCTCAGCCATTTTTGTTCCGTAATATTGACATATGTTATTGTGTAAGAGAGAATACTTAACTGTATTTGTTGTCATGGATGTGCAAAGCAAAATTGAGAAAATTGACTCCCGCCCTTATACCACTGAGATACAGATTTTAATGCTGATAATTTGCAAGCTTCAATTTAATATGGTATTTATTCTTGTCAACATAACAAGTGAGGACATAGTTACTGACAATTTATATTTTTTTCATAAAAAACAAATGGTGGCAGAGACAGGATAATAAAATCACGATGATTAATTTTAATTGCTTTTAATGACATTAATTAATTCATTTAATTTTATGCAACACTTTACAGAAAACATGACGCTAGAAGAAAAGAATATTCAAGAAGCAAAGTTCGAGATTTTAACAACAGAAGCATCGTATTACAAATCTTTACGAATATTAAAAAATCACTTCATAAAAAGCGCCGAGTTTGCAAATGAATCGATTATTTCTAAAAAGGATCATCATGCGCTTTTCTCATTTCTCAAACCAATCGAGGAGTCTTCCAGATCATTCATGACAGACTTGGAGAAGTGCTGGAAGAGAAGTATTTTCCTGACAGGAGTATTTGATATTATTTGTCATCACTCGAAAAACAACAAAATCTACGCAACATATTGCTCAAATCTGAAAGGGATAAAAGAAACGCTAAAATTTCTGTAAGTGGAATTTAGTAAAAATATTTATTAAATAGTTGGCAGTCCAATGAAGTGATGACATTTACTGTTTATTCCAGGAAAACCAACAAAAAGTTTGATGAAGTTTTGAAAAACATGGAAGGAAGCGAAGTTTGTGCAAAACTTCCGCTCGAATCTTATTTGAGTTTACCAATGAAGAGGATAACTGGTCTTGATTTGTTACTGAAAAGAGCGCGTTCCACTTTACTAAAACGTTATCGACGAAACAAATCACAGGAAATGGAAACGGAAATTGAGAGCTGTCTTTTAGCTCTTGATTCAGTAGAACAGGTGGGATATTAAAATCATATCTCAATCTATACTAATAATTTACAAACTTACCTAGGTCTAATAAATAATAATAAATAAGTCGTGCAGTGTAAGACAAAGCTTAAAAAAATTAAGTGTACCTATTGCTTAGCTTTTAGTCAAGTTTGGACACAAGTATTCAATATATCAATTGGTGTTAATAAGCTTCGTTAATAATTTCTCAAATTTTATATAATTTGAATGCTTCGTTAATATTAAATGAATTACTTTCCTTTGGACAGGACACAAACTTTATTTTTTTATATTATAAATTGCACAATATTTCGGCCACTGTCTGCGGCCTTCTTCAAGTGTATGTAACAATTATTGAAAAATTGACAGGTATAAAAACATTATGATTAAAAAAGACAAGCAAATCACAATCCATTAGGCTTATCAAAAACCAAAGACTTCAAACAAAAGATAAGCCAATAAATAGGTTGACATTTCTAATCCTAAACTAATACGTTCTAAAAATTGACATCAAAATTTTGTTTGTTCTATTACTTTTCTTCCACTTAACTACTTTTCACACTTTGCCATCTTCTCATTATCTGGTCTTTAACTGTTCTTGTCCAAATGACGTTGAACTCGTAGCTCGGTTGGCTTATTGTCTTGATTCCTTCTCTTCTCAATACCTCCATCGTAGCCGCATCCTTAAACCTTCTCCTAGCCCACCTTTCTTCTTTCCATTCTATGTTGTGAAACAATTCCAAAGAATGTTCAACAAGTAGCGAACTGATCTGGCTTTCAAGTGGATTTGATCTCTTCTTTTTCCAGTTAGCCTTATGCTCCTTTACTCTAATCGATACCGGTCTCTTCGTTTCTCCTACATAAACACCCTCACATTCGCATTCTATCGTGTACACCCAAGCCTTTTCTTCCTGCTCATCGTTCCTTGGTTTGACGTCCATCAATGTACTTTTCATAGTATTTCCAGCTCTGAAAGTTGTTCTAATATTTACTTTTTCCAGGATTCTTTTGATTTCTTCAGACAATTTAGGATAATAAAGTAACGAAATTGTGTTAATTGGATCTTCTGTTCTTCTATGCCTGCTTTCATGCCTTGAAAATACACTCTCCGTAAACCTCTCTGGGTATCCATTCACCTTAAAAATTTTACGCAAATATTCTAATTCTTTTAATTTAAATGCATCTGTAGAAGAGTGAGTATGTGCCCGATTCATTAGACATTTCATAGTCCCCGACTTGAATATTTGATGGTGATTAGACTTATAATGAATATATTGATCAGTACGGGTGGGTTTTCGATATACTTCGGTTTCAAGCTTATCCATTGCTCTAGTGACTCTAAATTCTAAAAATGGTAAACTCCCATTGATCTCCTCTTCCATTGTGAATGTTATCGTGGGCCTTAGATTATTACAGGTGTCTAGAAACTTCAATATGGTATCTTTTCCTCCATTCCATATGATGAATACGTCATCCACGTATCGTACCCACATTTTCGGTTTAAATCCGTCTCCATTCATTATCTCTTCTTCCATAGCTGCCAAATATATATCACTTAAGATACTTGATAAACAGCTACCCATAGCCAAGCCTGTTTTCTGCCTATAGAACTGGTCTTCAAATTGGAAATAGTTTGAAATCAGGCTTACCTCAAGCATTTTTATGATTGAATCATTAGATATAGGATTTTCCTCGCTCGAGTTCTGCAGCTTTTCAAGATGAGCCTTCACAAAAGTCAACGTTTCCGGAATAGGGATATTCGGGTACATGTTTACCACATAAAAACTAAACAATCTGTCATCAGGACATAGCCGCACTTCCCTGATTTTTTCTGCAAATTCTACTGAATCTTTCAATCTAAATGGAAGTAGCTTACCAATAGTTCTAATCTTGTTTAATACGAATTTGGATATAGCACTGCTGGGTGAACCTCTTCCACTTATGATAGGACGGAGAGGATTATTTGGTTTATGAATTTTCGGTTGACCAAAAGCGTGTGGTGGTTTAGAATATTTCGGTGTCAAGTCCCTCTTCACTTCCTTCCCTAATTCCTCCTTTATTCCTTTAAGCGTTTCACTAATATTAGCTTCAATCTTCTTTGTAGGATCCTTCTTCATTTTCTCAAACTGGTCTTCGTTCCCAAACATCTCCTTCATTTTTTCATTGTATTCTTCCCTGTTTAATATAACGGTAGCTCTACCCTTATCCGCAGGTAAGCAAATTAAACTCTTGTCTTTCTTAATGTTTTCAATCAAATGTGTCTCATGCGAACTCAAGTTTTTCCTGATTTTGTATGGTTTATCTAATAATGTTTTTATCTTACTCTGTACTTCCTTCTTCAAGTCATCTTGAATTTTAGAAATCCCGGTTTCAATTGTAGCTACCAAATCTAGTTTATCTACAAATTTTGGAGTAATAGCGCAACCTAGACCTTTCGAAAGAACTCGTTTCTCTTCATCTGATAGTGTTCTGGATGAAAGATTGATTACAGTCTTATTTATCATATCCATTTCAAGATTTTCACAAGTTCCCCTTTCCAATAACTGTTTCTTCCTCTTTTCTTCAATCAATTTCTCAAATTTTATTTTCTGTTTAGATTTGGTGTCATGGTAAACTCTAATATAAGTTAAATTAATCGCCTTCATAATTCTATCCTTTCTTGGATCATTAAACAACGATATGTCTTCTTTTATCATCTTTATCTCGGATAAAATCAAATTAATTCTGTACCTAAGTTTTGAAGACTTTAGGAAATTTATCTTCAAGTCACTGCATGAAAACTTCAATGCATTTTTGTAAATGTAGGTGACATACCGGACCTCTAGTTGGTACTAACCTCTTTTTCTCTTCCTCCCCTCAAATATTGCACCGTATAGTGTTATAATGCAACCTATTGAAAGCTGATCAATGTGTGAATCCTGCGTAGATTTGCACGCGCAGTGACCGCGAGAGTCAGACCAACAACCGCGTGAAGACGATGCTGGAGCTGTCCATGAAGCTCAAGTTCCCCGACGACGTCCACCAACTGCCGCTGATCTCGCAGGAGCGCTGGCTCGTGATGCACGGCGAGATGAAACACCACGGCTGGATCGAGAACGTCGAGAACGCCGGCTCGGTCACGCAGATCATCATGAAGTATCGCAAGACCAAGTTCAAGAAGACGAACATCGTGCTCAGGCTGTTTCTGTTCAGTGACACGCTGCTGCTGGCGAAGAAGAAGTCGAAGAGGTAATCAGCTAACAACCATAGCCCATAACCGACATCACACCTTCGAGCATAGTATAGTTGGGTAGTTGGGTATAGTTGAGTTGCGCCCATTGCACTGGGCGAGTTAAAGCAAACATATCGAAACACATGCCACGTGTCGTGTCGTTCAGCCAGAACGCAATGCTACAAATTACAATTTCTAGTCCGTGTAGTCCGTGACCGTGTTCTAAACATTAATTAAATGTTGTGTTCAGTATTCTGTAGTACTGCTCTAAGTTTCCAAGTTTTTCCAACTAGTTGCTTTTTATAAGTTTTTACCGTCCTCTATCCAACTATATGCTCGAAGTGTCAAACCTGTTCCAGTTCATCGCCTAATCGCCTGCTTTGCCGCTGGTTAAAGTCACATCTTAAACACAACATTTAGCTCACTAAATGGAGAACTATTTACGAGCACTATACATAGAAATGATCTGTAGATTCTCATGATACTTCACTCCATATCAAACATGTAACTTGGTTGCTATACGGTTTTACGGCAGTAGGATTTTTCGGTTGTGTTCAATATTTTTTACCAAATAACACTAATACAAGTCAATGATTCATGGTACAGAATAAAACGAAATGAGTGCAAATGTTTTATACGTTCTTTTTAACATGAAACAACCGGATTGTGTTGTATACTGAGTGGTAATAGATAGTGCCACCGTCTGCGCTTTGCGCCTCCCCTACAAGTATAGTTGCACGCCCTAGATTACCATTATTGGGCAAAACCAGTTGGTAGCAGCTAAAGATGTATAGGCCTAGAAGCTGCAGCTCCGAATATTCTCTTCTGACCACAGTGAAGATGGCTACAAGGTGGTCGATTACTGCAGCCGGGATCACGTTGTCATAGCAACCCCCAGCAGATACGCGACCTTGAACTCGGACATTGTCATGGACGCCGACAAGCAGTACAAGATCCTGCTCATCATGAACGAGAACCACGAGAAGAAGAGGGTGGAGATGGTAAATAATTATACATCCTTCATGATCAAATTAGCAGTTATCAAATGATAATTGTCAAATTTATTGTAGTGTCACTTATTCCAAAAATTAAAATTTGAAAAAAAATCACTCCTAAACTGTTTATATTCTAAAATAAAACGCCCTGCGGGGCAACAAATGTAGGTCGTTTGATTCAGCTTGTGCATTTTAGAGCCCTAGAATCACTTCTAAATTAAAATTAAGGGGATTCGATCCCGAGACCCTGATAAATACGTTCTTTAGTGCTGTTAACTAAAATACAGAAATTAAGAAAAAACCGAGCTAACAAAGTGCTACAAAGTTGTAATCTTCTGTAAAAGCCTGCTAATGGCGTCATCGAATGACAGACACTGTGTCTCTACAGGTGCTGTCCTGCGCCTTGCAAAACGAGCGAGATCTGTGGCTGTCCAAGTTGAACCAGAAGGTCAGCAAGGACGACGTCAACAACATGGTGGCCAGGAAGATGGTGTGCGTCTATCCATTCAGAGCCAAGGATCCAGGACATCTCTTCCTTGTAGAGGGCGATGAAGTCATGGTCACAAGGATATTAGACAGCGGTAAGTTGGGTCACATTCAAAAGAAGTCAGCCAAGGGTCCCTATCAGTTCGCATTGGCAAGCACGCCTCAGTACACAGATGACCGTAGGGTCGTGGAAAAATGTGTCGATCATCCCTACGCTTATACCATCCCGCCATACAACGAAGCGCTGGTATACCACTTACGATCTCCGTTGTATGGCGGGAGGGTATAAGCGTAGTGATGATCGAGATATTATTCCAAAGCTGTACATTGGTCTACCCTCCTGCAATAGAGAGGACATGAGTCAGATCATGTCATATAATAACATTATCTTTGCCGGAGGTTAGGCAACCCAAATGACCTCTACGCAATTTGGGTTGTTTCGAGTCCGACTGCGAATTTTTAGCGTTGCTGTACATCCACGTTTATTACGTCGCAGTTCAGACTCGAAGCTTAGAGGAATTAGTGTGGGCTGGCCATACTAATTGCTCTCAGCTCGAAGCAACCCGCATTGCTTCGAGAGCAGTTGTTTTGCCTAACCTCCAGCAAAGATGCAAATCAGTTGTTATCTAATGTTATTATTTGTTTATCTCTTCTATACAATACCCACAAACCTGACATGATCTGGCTCACTGACCCTCTAGTTGATCTCTAATGCAGGAGGGTAGGCAACACAACTGGATTCGGTGTATTGCGGGTAGCGTGCCAATGCGAGCTCATAGGGACTGGCTTCTTTTGACGCTCACTGTACGTGGGTACAGGAAGTGGGCGTGTCCTGTGTACATTGTAGGGTACCTTCCCATCATTTGCATATCTATTGAGGGCTGATTGCATACCCCTGAGTCATACCTTAACCTTACAGTAGACTAATCATCTGATTAGTCTAATCCTACACTTTGGACCTCAACTCATACCTTAACCTTACAGTAGACTAATCATCTGATTAGTCTTATCCTACACTTTGGATCTTAACTGATGAAAGCTTCTTTCACAGGATGGATGGAAGGAGTGCGCATGCGCGGGAACAAGGAAGGAAAGTTTCCGCCGAGTCGAGTTGATGTCAAGAAATAAACAAATGTATTTATGAAGACACACATTGTGCTTATGTTATGTACATTTACTATTTAATATATTGAGTAGTTAATATAGATACGAGTATTTAATAAACAATTCACTTCCATAATTGACAGGTAGGTAAGCTGTTATTTTGTATGCAACACCAAAAAAAAAATTTAGTTTCTCTGACAAATCTCCTATTTATTTATATCCCATAAAAAAACTCTTCGTGTAAAAATACCAGCCAAGTCTCTTCAACTAAAAAAATTAAGAAATCTAAAAGTTCTGCATTGAAATGTAGTGATATCAAAAAATGAGCCAAGTCAAAACTGTAATTGAAAATCCAAAAATACTAGGCGCATCGTGTATATAAATAGCTTAGAAGTATAGGCCAGATATTAAATATACATATAGTATACCTATTATGCCCTAAAAGCGATGCGCCAAGTATTTTTTGATTTTCAATTAAAGTTTTGACTTGGCTCATTTTTTGATATGACTACTTTTCAATGCAGAATTTTTAGATTACATATTTTTTTTTAGTTGAAGAGACTTGGCTGGTATATTTACACGAAGTGTTTTTTATGGGGATATAACTCATTTTTTAGTTTATTCTTACAACTTGTGACACATATCGAATGAACCATACTAAATCCTTAAAAAAATATCCTTTACAATTTGGTTACTACTAATGAAAAACTGCGTATGGTGCTAAATATTTGCTTTCATGAAGAATCGCAAAGGTTTCATTCCAATCGGTCCACCCAGTTCCACACATCAGCTTACAAAATGGCTGCTGAACTTACTGCACTGCCACATAGAATTTATATATACTAGGAAAACGCTCTGTGAGACGCGTTGATGAGCGAGCACGGATATGCGCTCCACATCGAACCAAAATTCTGTCTATTGAAAATGTCATTAAAAGCCAATAATTCTTTAATTTCGTCACAGACTGGTATGAAAATCTTCAAAAATTCCAAAAATATTGGTCCCATGCATGTAAAGTTTTAAAATGATCGATTGAACCTGAAACTTAATGATTGAATAGTTACTTGTTAATTTTCAAAAATCCCAGGATCTTGTTCAAAAACTATACCTAGGACCACTCATATGATATAAGTGTGTTTACACCATATCAGATCGATCGATCTGTTGATTATTAGTGTCATAATTATGCGTTTGAAAGTTTCTGTTCTAACTACCTTGGAACATTGGAACTGAGGCGTCAATGTTGCCGTGATCCATAGCAACAAGCAAAATGTCCGTAAAAATGTCAATAACTTTTGGATTTAAGCACAGATAAGTCTGAAAATTGTCAAAAACACAGATAATGTTGGTCCCAATGACCATGCCAAATTTTAAGTTGATAGGTCAAACGGTTCTAGTTTAAATTTCAAAAATCACAGTAAATATGGTTTTAAATTTTAACCAATGGGAGGATTTGGCTGAAACTTTGTATGATTGGGTAAAATGTTAGTGGTAATGACTTGTCAAAATTTCAAATTGATAAAACAAACCAATCGAAAGATAATTTTTTTTAAATTTGAACCAATCACGGGATCCCGTCTAAAACTATCCCAGGGACCGCATAGAGTACGTTAGTATGTGTATAAAATTTCAGATTGATTGCTTGAGCGGTTTGACCTGGGGTGTGACCACAAAAAAAAACAAACACACTGAGAAAGTGCCATAAGAGTACCGTGGTGACGCTCGCTACGCTCGCTCAATAAATTATGTGTATCATATTTTAAGATTTCTGAATATGTATTTATTGTATAGGAGGGGATTATAATAATTTATAAATTTCAATGATGTCATTTCCGATCTCATAATTTGGAAAATTCTAGTTTGACTGTTCCTATTCCATAGAGATGGCCTTCCGAATCGTTTGGCGCTAGTTTTATACCGATCTGTTTACCAGTTTTCGAGATATGACGTTACTTTCGGTTTTAAAATGGCGGATGAAATCTCTTACACCTTGAATTCTAATTTAAACAAACATTTTATTATAAGCTGTCTCAAATAGTATATTTTTTGCATCAAAATGTAAATTTGTGAGATTTTTTTAATGTGTGACGTCATTTACGGTTTCGGTATGGGAAACTTCCAATATTATTGATGATTATACGTAAAGTTGACCGTCTTAATTGTTTGGCGCTGGATTCGTTTAAATCTATTTAGCCGTTCTTGAGATATAATGTCACTTCCGGTTTCAAAATGGCGGCTTCCATGGTTGGTTCTATAACAAGTCAAATGAGATGTCAAAAGTGCATACGTTACATATATATCAAAATAATCGGATCAACCTTTGAAGCCGAAATGCCAATCGACGTATTTCAAATTTCATGACATCATCTCCGGTTTCGTTAACGTAAATTTTAGTCTTTTGCTAATGATAATCCAATATAGTTGACCGTCCGAATCGTTTGGCGCTATTTTCGTTCCAATCGGTTTAGCCGTTGTTGAGATATGACGTCACTTCCGGTTTCCTAATGGCGGCACAAAATATTCATGCGGGTGAGGTTAAATCAGACGCCAAAAGTGCACAGGTGGTAAAAATGTGAGATCAATCGGTTCAGCCGTTTAGGCTGTGGTCTGTTCACCGGATTTGAATTCCAGGAGACTTTACTATGATTAAAACCGCCCTAAAACACGATTTTCACGGCCCTCTAGCTCGCAAAGGCCGTAACCTAGGCCAGTACACACGACACATCCAACTCGCACATTCCCGCCGCGAATTGGATGTTTGGAGAATTTGTATTGTTGAAACCTTCAAGGTCACGCATTTGCCTTGAAGATTTCGTTTAGAGCTGTGTTCTATAATTCAAGGCCACGCATTGGGTTCGGACCAATGGGAAGGCAGAGATTAGAATCGATTCGATTATTCGGGTCGATCCATGGTTCGATATTTTCGTAACCTAACCTTACCTAACCTCCTGTCATCGTCTAGCTTACCGAGTGAAAACACACCTACCTAGTTGTAAATTAAAAATGCGGACGAAAAATGTAAACTGGAATTACGACAGAGAGTCTAAACTAATAGAGTTTTATGCGGAGTATACCTTCATGTGGGATAGCGGCCACCCAGAACATAAATTGGCCAAGAGGAGCAGGAAAATGGATGAGCTGATGACTTCGCTTGGTGGACTGTTCACAGGTAAGCATTTAGTTAATCAGGGTAGGTAGGTACCTACCTATTCTATTGGGCAGTCAATTTCTTATTTGTTGCATTTATGATACAGTATTGTTTTAGTGGTAGATATAGTTAATGTATTAAAGTAATTTCTGTGTTTTTAAATAGTGGTCAGTTTGTAGGTTCATGTCATTGGCGTTTGGCAGCTCACGAAGGTTTCCTTGAAGCATTATTGATGATTAGTTCTGACAGTTATTGGGTAGGTAGGTAGTACCTACCTAGAGTTGAGGAGAATATTACCCAGTTATATCAAGAGTTAAAGTAATACGAAGAAGTGTGTGTCGTTGTTTGTTATTTGGTTGTATCTATCGTTTAAAATACTATTAAAAACAAACTCTGGGAAAGATTTGCGTTGTTACTTAAGGAATCCTGATTTAATGTCAACCAATCCTTATCCTTGTCGTGTAATCATTAATATTATCAATTGAGGATTCTACATAATTTTAATTTGTGTAAAGCAATTAGACAGTAGATACAATGAGTTGGCTAATAAACTCATACAATTAAAGTCAATACGTTAGTCTAAGTCAATACCCGTGGCATGAATAGGTTTGACATCCAGACATATCCCTTATCCTTTCCTACCTACCTGTCCTTAATTTATGTCCAGCTGATGAAATCAGCCTTCGCTTCACGTCCCTCCGAGGTACGTTCAGGGAAAACCTTCGTAGAGCCACTGAGCGGAAAAGTGGAAGTGGAGCCAACGAAGTTTTCAGACCAACATGGGCCCACTACGAATCACTTCAATTTCTGGCTGGTTCGTCATTCGAAAGAAACTCGAGGTCCACCATTTCACCAGCAGTACCACAGCCGGAGCCCTCAAGTTCCTCAGTAACTTGTGAGGAAAATCAGGTAAACAATGACAGTTTGCCATGGAGACTAGCCTATATTGTTTAGTTTGCATGGGATTTTGATCTACTGACCTATGTTATTGGCAGGATTTAACATTCAATGACGACGGCCACTTCGTAGTGTACGAAGAAGATAATCCCGACGATCCTGAATCTGGCCATTGCTGCAGGGATGTGGCGCCTCTCTACAAGCCACCACCACCGAAGCCGAGAGAGAGTGCTGTCATCCCCACAGCAGTGTGTAAGTGTCATACTACCAGGAATATTATTGTACTCAATGAATGGTAAAATGAAGGACAAAATGTTTATGAAACTTTTTTTTTATCCATGGTCTACAATTTTCTTGTCACATAAGAGGTATGTACAGGAAGAAATTATTGAGTGGTACCTACTCTATTTGACATTGACCAAATATTAATATTAGTAAATTTCATTCAAATTTAAATCAATCAACATCAGTCAATGTAGGCCTTTGAAGGTCGAATTTTACATTCTCAATGCACTTTTAATCGTTTAGTTATTCACAACAGTTTATAACCAAGAACAAGTGTCAAAGAAATATATATGAAGGTACACCAAACTGCTTGCAATTTACAAGTCTTGACAGAATACATTGAATTGATTATTGTCTTCATTCCATTCTTTAGTCAACATCTCAGCCGAAAGTCGACCGAGTTCTTCGGGAAATAAGAGGAGCCAGAAGAGGAAAGAGACGACATCCATCGACGATGAAGAAGATGTGCTAGAGTACGCCCGCGCTGCACTCAAAAAGAAAGCCACTGATTCAGACCGTGCACCACGCATCGTCGATGTCCACACTGCCTTCGGGATGCAGGTGGAATACGCCATGCGTGATATGGATGAGTACGAGGCTGCGGTTTGTAAGCTTGAAATTCAACAGTTGTTGTTGAAGCACCACCCAAAGAAACCTGCAAACCAATAATTTACCAATAAGTTTCAATTTCTTCATGTTTTCTTCTTTAAAAATCTTATACCTAGTATTAAGTCTATTAAATATTGCACAATGCCATTCATTAACGTGATTTACTATAATAATGACATCGCTTTAGAAAAAAATATGCATAACCTACAGCCAAAGGTAAGATGAACAATATGAATACCTATATTACTCAGTTCTCTTCTTAGCCTCTGTTCACACAATCATACGTTCTTGCCATTCTCGGGCACCAACACCATTTACATAAGTGCATAGATCGTCTCTGATGTCCCTCGCAGCTCGTGATGTTCTGTTGCCACCTTGATGCCCAATGGCCCTTATGCCAGCAGGCTGGGCCTCGTTGCGCCACTGTCCGGGATGAACGGTTCCACCGATTACATCCTCCCAGTCAATGTAGTCTGAAGGTGTGTACATGGGTCTGTTTATGGCTTGCGTTCGTAGCCAATTGTGCAAACTAACTGTTGCAAACACAACTTTCTCCGCTTTATCAGGTAGTAGGCGAATAGGTGTGCGATACACCTGAAAGCGATTGGCCAGAATGCCAAAAAAGTTTTCTGACCTGTTGCGACACCTTGACAACCTGTAGAAAATAAAAAATGTTACAAGTAACTTATTGAAAAACAGCTTCAGAATGTATTTAATTATTGCATAATGTAAGGGTAGTCATCAGTAAATTAAAAATGTACATTAAAATAAGTAATTTCACCCGTGGAATCACGAATGGAAATATTACAGTTTATGTTCAGAGATTTTCCAGTGAATATTGGCAAAATTACCAAAATACGAGGATCACTTTGTTTAAAAACATTAGTACCTAGATTACCAATAAAAATAATTTTATTTGTAGATAGTACTACCTGTAGTTGAATATTCTTCTCTGCAAGTTGCCACGCAAGTGATTGGCCGAGTATGGCTTCATGAGCGTCGGGCACAATGCAAACGCATCGTCACCCACAATGTGGTAGGGCACGATGGTGTTGGGTGCGTGTGGGATTGGAGCGGGTGGTGGAATGTTTATAGTATTTTCGTCGATCTTCTTCTTGAGGCTGCATTTCCCCCACACACCACCGTCGCTCATCTGCCCGTTTCTTCCTACGTCTACATAGATGGCCCTTATGTCTCCATCAACGAGAGCCATGAGCACGATTGAAAAACCCCCTTTGTAGTTATAAAAATGAGTGCCACTTCCAGGGGGTGGATCAATCAAAACATGCTTTCCATCCAAAGCCCCAATGCAATTGGGGTAGTCCCAGCGGTCAAAGTTGTGCTGTGCCACGGCCTATAATTATGAATGAAATGTCTTAATACATACTTAATGCTATACATAGTTATCTATACACAGATGATAGTAATCTTCTACGTACAAGCCACTCGTCTTGTGTTGCTGGACTCCGCACCTGGTCACGAAGAGCATCGTATATTGCGTCACACACCTCCGGTACAAACTCGCACACAGTACTGTGACCAAGTGCAAATGTCACACTCAACGAGAGAAAAGTTTCACCTGTAAATATGTTAGGCATATAATGTATTCTGTATCACAGTGATTTCAGATAAAGTTTGCATATTACTGAAATATACACTTACCTACCTACATTGTTTAGTGAAAGTTTGAAATGCAGAATCAGTACTAGTATTAGGCCCAGTTCTTCAATGCTCTTCTATATTTTAGATAGGTAGGTACCTATAGTTGATGAAGGCTATAAATTGACATGGCAACAACCAATCATAGTCCTTGAACGACCCTTTTACTTCTAGTGGCTTTAAAAGAGCATCGAAAAAGTGGCCCAGGTTCTAGGATAATTTACCTACTTGATTTCTAGAATGCATTGAACTTATACTTTCATCAGTACTTTAAAATAAAATACATGGAGTATACTATTTGTGAGGATTACGGATGAGTTGGTGATTTATCAGGTTCGATTCAACAAAATAATGTAGGTGTAGATGAGCATCAATTATGTAGGTAGGTACGTACCTATATCATTTATCGATCATTTTGCCCTAACTTTATAAAACTATGATGTCGTTTATCATGAGATACTATTATTATGACAATGAATTGAGACTGTCTTGTTACTGATCAGTTCTGAATGATGCTTGATAATAAAGTGGGGCAGAGAGAGCTATAGAGCAGGTAAGAAATGAATATTAACAGCAAATCGCTGAATAAATTCACTTCTCTTTTTGGTGTTCTCAGTTTTAAAATAATTAAATGTTTCAATGTCAGACTAGTGACCTAGAATAAGAGTTAAAACGTTTCTAGTACTGCAGACCTACCTATATTATATAGTATGCAAGTACTTATAAAAAAAGTACACCTACCTGTGGCAAGATACCGCAGCGTGACCGCAAGCCGCTTCGCCGCTGGGATGCTCTGTCTCATGTTTGTATTCTCACGCTCAATCTGAGGTCTCACTAACTCTAATAATTCACCAAAAGCCTGTGTGCTCATACGCATACACCTCCTATACATCATAGGATCTGATATTGCCAACTCGGCATAGATGGTTTCGAATACACTTTTATTTTGGAATTTTAAAATCCATGGCTTCACCCACACAGACCTATTTCTTTTTTTCTTTTTTTTCTTCTTTTGATTTTCTAATAAAACAACAGCCGCAGCTAAAAATTCTTCATCGTCTGATTCTGAATACATGTTCAGATATTAAATACAATGACAATAACCAGGAAGAAAAAGTAAGCACAAGAATAATATTACATTTGAGATGTCAGCTTGAATAATGGCGCCAAAAAGCGCCCTATAACCAAACATGTTCATGTTAAATCAAAGCGAAGAGGGCGGTGGATCTAGCATTGAATGTGTCAAGAATGTCCACTGTGTGGACTGAACATTGAAGCCACACATCCAATTCGCGGCGGGAATGTGCGAGTTGGATGTGTCGTGTGTATGAAGGAGTATGCGCAAGAAAGCTCACGGCCTTCTTAACCGCCTAAATTTCGCCATGACAGTCCCCAAAAAACAACAGTCAAATGTGACAGCCGGTTTTTAAATTGTATATTTTAGTATTTGTCTACTCTTTAACGTCTGCTTTCTTGTTCAAATGTTATCCCAAGTGTTAATATTTAATGGTTAGACTATTCAATCAATGATAAAAGATTTTGATTGATTCCAACATTACATTTTCCATAAGGTACGTGTCAAATTTTGCTGGCCATGCTGACCACTGTCTATTTTAAGAGGATTATCAATTAAATAAATGCCTGAATGTATGTTAGAGACATAATTGCAGACACGCTTTAACATGAATAATGTCAAATATCACTGTCAGTTGCCCTAAAGATATCGCTTTTAAACTATTTCGACAAAATAAAGCCCTCGCCATACCCGTCATGGCGGCCAAAAATCAAAATCACAAATCACGTGCATACTCCTTATTGTTCCCAAATTTGGTATAATATGTTGTAGGGTGAGCCATAGCTCGAAATTAAGACATTTCGCAACAATGTGAGATTTCCAAATATTAAGATCCAGAGGCCGAAAATGTCACTTTGATGCTTACAGTAAAAGTGGGTTGCTCCAGCCTTTTTAAATGAGAGTGTGCGCGCGCCGTACGACTTGGCTGGCGTGGAACTAGATTCTAATTTTTTTTACATTAATCCATTCAAAAAAATTAACTTAATAGTTAACCGTGTGGAATTAAGATAAAAAAAACGGGATGATTAAAATACAAAATGTATTTGATCTATTTGATGATAGGATAGGCCACATATCTTTTGTCTAAACACTTAGCAGGTCATATTTAGTTTGTATTCGTATTCTTAATCATATACAAAGTGTTTGACACATCTGGGGTAATGTAACATATCATATCAGAGTACATGGTCTACTTTTCTCCTTCTTGACTTGAAGCGCAGCTCGAGCAGCAGCGTGGAAAACCTCCTTCACAGTTCCTACATCTCTCGCATGTTTTGCTGAACATTCCAAATACCTGACAGCTTTGATCCTCTTAGCCATTTCCTCTCCTTGCTCCTTCTTCACCGGCTCCCTTTGCCTCTTCCTCAGATTGGCTATAGTTTCTGTATCATTCCTTAAGTCGGTTTTGTTACCAACGAGCAAGATAGGAACATTCGGTAAATGATCGCGGATTTCCGGAACCCAAATTCCATTCACATTGTCCAGTGAATCCGGATCCGCAATGGAGAAGACGATTACAACGACATCTGTGTTCTTGTAAGACAATTGCCGTAGACTTTCATACTCAACTTTTGTTGACTCGAATAATGTCAAGTCAACTGTGTTATGATCAACATTTACCGTACTATGCTGATACAATTTGAGAATGTTTGGGATGTGTTCTTCTCCGAATTTCTCATCCTTGATCCTCAGTTGCAGGCATGTTTTGCCTGGTGAATGAGAGAAGGCCACGAGATAACTCACAATCATAGACGTACGTAACAATATATAATTGTTTTAAAATGGTTGAAAATACTAAAATGTATGAGTAACGCCACGACTTTGATTTGTAATAAATTGCACGAGAATTAGAAATGAATGTCTAATGAAGCAAATCAAATACTCCCTTGTAATAAAATATTTAATCTTTTAAACTGGGATACTTTGACAAATGAACGGCTAAAATTCCTTCTTAGTTTGTATTCACATTTCTTACCAACACAATCGTCCCCAACCACCATCAGCTTCTTCCTGATTGCAGAAGTCATGCCACAACAGACAGATATGAAGTTCAAGTGACACTAAGAATAATGTAGGGATATGCGATCAATTCCTATTTACCTTAATCAATAGCTCTATAGTTACTTTAAGTACAGATAACATTCATTTTACTTTTTTAATCAATATAATACGTTATCTCTCAATATAAAATACGACTAACTGATCCACCTGGCGTTGCTCGTGCTGTTGGGGAGGGGTATATGTGATGTAGACAGCCCGCATTACACCTATGTGAGACGGGTTTCCTGGATTGCCCGGTGCAGCAACTCTGCCATAACGTTCCATGTAGTACGCCTGTGAAGTATCCCTGATCATATTATTGTGAGCGAGTCTATAGCCTCAAAAACCGGCGATATATCTATTGGACAATCTACAGGCAGCGACCACCTACCACTTATCTTCTCTGCTGACATCTTCCAGCCTCAGTCCCTGCCAAGATTGAACCTCAAATCAATTCGAGATTTCCGGAAAGCAGACTGGGTTCTCTACCGCCACCATCTTAATCGTCTCTTACCGGTAATAGCCTCTGTTGAATCGACTGAAGAGTTGTTAATTGCATCAAACCAACTTACAGCAGTGATTAAACTTGCGACTACTCTATCCTGTCCCATCAAGACTATTGATTCATCAAGACGCTCGCTACCACCACATATTGTTGAATTAATAAAATCAAAGCGAAAAATATACCGCCTACTCAAACGTCAGTTCAGCCCCACACTGAAAACTGAATGGAACAGATTGAATGCCTTAGTCCGAAGAAGCGTAAGAGAATTTAGAGAAAAGTCTTGGATTAAGGTATGCTCAAGCTTAAACTACAGAGACGGGGGAAATTTTTTGAAAAAATTCAAACTTCTCACAGGTCAGAGGTCCTCGACTCCCTCGCCCTTAATCGTGGACGACATTCCGTATGCGAACGATCTTGTCAGAGCCAACATTTTTGCAGAATCCCTTGCAAGGGTTCACTCATTCCCATGCGACCCAAGATTTAATGCCAACTTTTAACGGAACATCGAAGATGAGATTTCTCTTTTCGAACCTTCACTCTCAAATAATCTTCCTCTTCTAGACGTAGATCCACACGTCACGCACCTTGCATCACCAATAACACCAGAAGAAGTCGCGAAAGCTATTCTCGCGGGGAAGAACTCAGCACCTGGAAGTGATAAAATCACGCGTCTCCAATTGCGTCAAGCTCCTTCTAAACTATGGGAACTCTTGGCACTGTTATTCTCAGCCTGTATGAAGTTTGGCTTCATCCCTCCGTCCTGGAAAAACTCTGAAGTCATAATGATCCCTAAACCGAACAAACCTCCATCAGATCCTTTTTCCTATAGGCCTATTAATATCATTAACGTGATAAGCAAAACGTTCGAAAAAATCATAGCCAACAGACTTTCCGAATTCGCTGAAACAAACTCACTTTTTCCTCCTTCCCAATTCGGATTTCGTCGCTCCCGTGGAGTTCCTGATGCGATTCTTAAACTAGTCACTCAGACTTCGTCAGAGCTAAACAAGGGCCGCTCAGTCTTAGCATCCTTCTTTGACATTGAGCGCGCATTTGACAAGGTATGGCACGAGGGTCTATTATACAAACTCCTTCAACTAAACGTGTATTTGGTGCTGGTGAGGTGCATCAAAGCCACCATAACTGACCGATCATCCACTGTCAAAGTCAACAACCAGCTGTCCACTCCATTTTCTCCAGCTGCAGGAGTCCCTCAGGGGTCGTCTCTCTCACCAGTACTTTATACCCCATAAAAAACACTCCGTGTAAAAATACCAGCCAAGTCTCTTCAATTATAAAAAAAAAATCTTAAACAATCAGCACTGAAAAGTAGTGATATCAAAAAATGGGCCAAGTCAAAACTTCATTTTAAAAACCGAAATATACTTGGCGCATCGTGTATACAAATAGTATACCTAGAAGTATATGCCAAAAATCAAATGTACCTAAATAAATATTTATAATATACCTATAATGCTTTTAAAAACGATGCGCCAAGTATATTTTGGTTTTTAAAATTAAGTTTTGACTTGGCCCATTTTTTGATATCACTACTTTTCAGTGCTGATTTTTTTAGATTTATTTTATTTTTTTATAGTTGAAGAGACTTGGCTGGTATTTTTACACGGAGTGTTTTTTATGGGGTTTTAGAAATAGCGACTGAAAGCACTTACACCTTGATTTAATATTTATAAAACTCATATTATTTCAAGTGTTTTGAATGTATTTTATGTATAAGTGATTTAGATTAATTTCATGTAATTATAAAGTCATTTCCGGTTTCTAAAATTAGGAATATTTAGATGGATGGAAGGAGTAAATGAAAGTTTCCGCCGAGTCATGTTGACGTCAAGAAAAAAAAACAGGTGTATTTATCAAGACACACGTTGTGCTTTTTATGTAAATTTTCCACAAATAAAACATAATTACTGAGTATCGGTATAATAAACATTTTTATTTAATTATTATTTACATGTTAGCTGTTTAACATTTTGTATGCAAAATCAAAATAAATAGTAGTCTCTATAATTATCGTCATCACTTTTACCATTAAATATACAAATAATATGAAATATAATTAGGGTTCCTAACTTTCTATAGTCGACGTTCATCTTGTATACCTGTCATCTTATAAACACCATCATAATAAATACAATTTTTGTGCCCTAACTCGTGAAAATCTGAAAAGTCTCAATTGTTCAGATTTTCCACGAGTTTGGGCAAACTATATTGTCAAGTTAAGCTGGGTTCCCATACTTCGCATCGAATTCACTTCCGGTTCGCTTCGCTTTCGCAAAATGGCTACCTTTTAACAAGGGAAATCGTCCATGTTTACATTCGCATGTTCGCGTGTTTCGGTTTCGTTAAAGTTGAGCCAATTTTAATTTTGAAGAAACCGAAACACGCGAACATGCGAATGTAAACATGGACGATCTCCCTTGTTAAAAGGTAGCCATTTTGCGAAAGCGAAGCGAACCGGAAGTGAATTCGATACGAAGTATGGGAACCCAGCTTTAGTGTTTTATTGCTTTCCACTTAAATATGTTATGTTACTTATTTTTCACATACTTTATAGCTTAAGTGGTACAAAAGTAGTAGCGATATTTGGTAAATTTTTTCCAGATTTTACCTCTTTACAGCCGATTCTGTAATGTATTTTCACACATTCTTTAATTCTTAGAAAAGACTGTGTTCGAAATAATCAAATTTAGGATTTTATTGATGAAAAAAGGGATTATAACAATAAAAGAAATAGGCCCCATATCTTTTTTTTCTACGCACTAAGCAGGAAATATTTAATTTGTATTTGTATTCTAAAATCTAAATCATCACACTTGGACATATCATATCAGAGTGCATGGCCTCCTTTTCTCCTTCTTGACTTCAAGCGCAGCTCGAGCAGCAGCGTGGAAAACCTCCTTCACAGTTCCCACATCTCTCTCATGTTTTGCTGAACATTCCAAATACCTGACAGCTTTGATCCTCTTAGCCATTTCCTCTCCTTGCTCCTTCTTCACCGGCTCCCTTTGCCTCTTCCTCAGATTGGCTATAGTTTTTGTATCATTCCTTAAGTCCGTTTTGTTACCCACGAGCAAGATCGGCACATTCGGTAAATGATGCCGGACTTCCTGAAAATATACTTGAGACACGTTGTCCAATGAATCCGGATCCGCAATGGAGAAGACGATTACAACGACATCTGTGTGCTTGTAAGACAATTGTCTTAGATTTTCATACTCAGCTTGTCCAGACGTGTCAAATAAAGTCAAGTCTACTGTCTTGTTATCGACATTTACCGGTTGCATATACTCATTGATAATGGTTGGGATGTGTTCTTCTTCGAATTTCTCGTCCCTGAACCTCAGCAACATGCAGGTTTTGCCTGGTGAAGGAGAGAAGGTCACGAGATAACACACAATCATAGACGAACAATCTTTTTATTAAATAGGTTGTAAATTACATAATGCTATGACGTTGGGTTACAATAATTTTGCAAGAGTTTAAATGAACTCAACTCATATTTCGTTTTGCATCAAATCATAAGTTTTCAGCGGGTATTCTGACGCTTCAATATTAAGTATGTCGATTTGATAATAATTAGGTTTGTCTCATTCGACTTTTCACAAAATCATTTTGTTTATGTCAGTCGCGCACTTTACGAATAATGTACTTAGTGGAATGCCACGCGCGAATTTCACTTCTTTTACACTTTTAGATAAGTATTGGTGTCAAACTTTGAACTGTTCTGATTAAGATGATTGTCTTTTGATTTTTATGATTATTAAGAAATCAGTTTTTTTTTTATAAAACAATAAGGTATGTAAATGACATGACGCTTGAAAATTTAGGTTGAAATATCTTATCGAATATGAAACGAAGAATTTAACTGATTAAATGTAGCCATTAACTTAAGCTTTGACCTCTGCTAGATACAGAAATTAAATTTAATTCTTTCCTCTTTGGTGTAAAGATATGACAGAGTGAGTAAAGCGCATCAACAAAATCAATAAAAAGCAAAAAAAAAACATAACAAAAAAATCAAGGAAAAGAATTGAGAGCAGGCATAAGAGTTTGACCTGTTTGTTCGTCCACAAAATTCAAAGTATTTACTAAACATATCTTCAGCTTACTTCAAAAACTCACTGAACCATATTTTGTAAAATGAGTTAATAGCGTCATTATTCAGTGTTGACCATATTTCATATTTAGCGAAAACTAACTACATTCGAGTGATTTTGTATCCTTTTTTGAACTACGTGAATTAAGAAACTTGAATTTTCAAGGTTTTATGGTTAATTTGGAGAATAACACTTTTGATACCTTTGATCCAAACCGTTGAAACACCAGTGCCCATAGCTCTACATTTAACAAAAATTATTCATATTTTCTGAATTCAAAAACAATGAAAACAATACAAAATGTAGCACTTTATAAACGCTCGCTCATCAGCTCGTAGGTTGCTCATGGCAGTCAAGTGTTAGAGTTCGGCCACCTCGAGCATTGCATGTGTCTTAGTATAGAATTTTCCTCTCCCAACGTATTGGGCCACGCTTGGCAAAATCGGTCAAAACCTCTCTTTTTCCATTGTATTGTGAAACCGCATCTTCCGTTGTATTCGGCTGAGAGTTGATCACCTGGATTTCCCGTGACCGACCTTCCCCACTTCACCTTTCTGAGGGACGTACAAAATAGTGCAATAATACGTTTGCAGTGGCAACTACTATAGATGTAGAGCATGGCTTGCAACACAGAAAAACAGCCCATTTGAATATGTTAGCATTCTTCGTATCATTACAAGTTTTAAATTTTATAGTCAAATTTGTTTCCAAATTTGTTAATGTATCATTCATAAAATTGTTCCCAAAAACAATTTCTAATTGCCAATGACAATTTTGAAAGAAGCTTTGAATAAGTAATGATATTTTTTATTTTTGTTAGGTAAAAAAATGCAATTAGGATATTGTTTTTGGGATTTGGCATGCCCATCAAATATAATGATTGAGCTCCAAACATATCAAAATATTAGAATCGTGTTACTTGGGATATTTCATCATGTAGGTAGTTTATTATTGGTATGTCGATTACATTACAAAACGATTCTATGCAATCCTGAATCATTAAAAACAGTTATATCAAAATATGTTCAACAGTCCTTCTTAGGGCCGGTATTACCAAAGTTAATCTAAGCCGGTTAACTAAATATTTGACTAAAATGGCGGCACAGCCAATCAGATACTTCAAAATGATTGAAACAGTTGAATTTAATCCAAAGGTTAGTTAATCCGGCACAATTTAACTTTGGTAATTCACTAAATCACTTAATCCGAGTCTATCTATTAGACCTTGTATCAAAGACATGGATAACTTCTGAGTTACCCAAGTTAAACAAACAGATAAAATTACTTCTTAGTTTGTATTCACATTTCTTACCACAAACTCCGTCTCCAACCACCATCAGCTTCTTCCTGATTGCAGAAGTCATGCCACAACAGACAGATATGAAGTTCAAGTGACACTAAGAATAATGTAGGGATTTGCGATCAGTTCATATTTACCTTAATCAAGAGCTCGATAGTTACTTCAAGCACAGATAACATTCTTTTCACTTTTTAAATCAATACAATGCGTTATCTCTAATTATAATACAACTAACTGACCAACCGGGCGTTGCTCGTGCTGTTGGGGAGAGGTTCAAGTGATGTAGACAACCCGCATTACACCTATGTGAGACGGGTTGCCTGGATTGCCCGGCGCAGCAACCCTGCCATAACGTTCCATGCACTACGCCTGTGCCTATGCAACACAAATGACTTGAAAGAAATAGTGTTGCATTTATACTAGCGAGGTGCTGAGATGACAGAAAAGAAATCTTGCAATGTGAGTACGTGACTATCTTCCGAAGTAAAGTGAAAGTCAGAAGCGCACTCGCCAGAAGTACGTGACTATGCCTCAATTACTCACGTCTGCACCCTCAGCAGTTCTGGAAACGTGCCAAAGAGGATGAAAGGTGGGGAGGAGGTGGTCGTGGCCTATTAGTAGGGTACCTTCCCAGCATTTGCCTGTCGACTGAGGGAAAACCACGAAGAAAACCCTGTCAGGAAGGACGGCCGCGGGAATCAAACCCGGGCCTCCGGAATACAAGTTCAGAGCGTTAACCACTCAGCCAACCTGTTCCGTGTGTTTAATTGTCACGAAATACATTCCGATCAGTCTGGCGTTTTGAGATATGATGTCACTACCGGTTTCAAAACGGCGGAACAAAAAATCGTAGGGAATGTATCTTCAGGCAGACAAGCTGAATACGTGATACAAGTTCAGATCAATCGGCCAGCCGTTTAGGCTGTGGCGGAGACCGCGGAACATTTTGGAAGATAAATCAGAATCTGAAGAAAGCCATCAATTTCACTATGTTCGCTGCCCTTTAGGCAATAAACGGCATAACTTATTGTTGGCAAACTTGGAATATGGTAGGGTGGTATCGACTTAAGGAAAACCACGAAACCCCCAATCAGGAAGTACGGCCACTGGAGCCGGGATAAGAGCGTTACCTCTAGAGTCATCTTAACCTCACATTAATCATACCTTACCTATAGTCTAATCCTTCACTTTGGATCTCAACTGATGAGAGTTTCTTTCACAGGATGGATGGAAGGAGTGCGCATGCGCGGGAACAAGGAAGGAAAGTTTCCGCCGGGTCGAGTTGATGTCAAGAAATAAACATTTAAAGATATTATGCTTATATTATGTAAATTTACCACAAATAAAACTATATTATAAAATACTGAGTATTTAATATACGAGTAGGTTAAATAAACAATTTACATACATTATTATTGACAGGTAAGCTGTTTAACATTTTGTATGTAAAATCGAAAAAGGGTAGTTTTATTCACTCTGACAAATCTATATGTAATTAAGTAATTTACTTAAGAGTCGGCTGCACCCGAAGTAAACGTTGGGGATAATGTTTCCTAAATCGTCATAACTTGTATCATTTAAATTATGAAAAATATAAAAAATTTATTAGTGTTTCAAATGTTTTAGTCGACCTCAATCTTATATACCTATACCTATTCGTATAAACACTATCTTAAAACTTCAATTTATGTGCCCAAACTCGTAAAAATCTGAAAAATCTCTATTTTTTCATATTTTTCACAAGTTTGGGCACAAATATTTTCTTTATAAGTTAGTGTTTATATTGCTATCCACTCAAAAATATGTAATGTTACTTATTTATCACATATTTTATAACTGAAGGGAAACAAACGCTATAACGATATTTAGGACATTTTATCTGTTACCTCTTAATATAGCCGATTGTTACTGTATCTTCACGCATTCACTTCTTACAAATGTGTTCTAAATAATGAAATGTAGGAATTAAGATGAAAAACTGGATTATTAAAAAAATAATGATAGGCCTCATATCTTCCTTTCTACGCACTTAGTATATTTAGTATTATTTAGTTTGAATTCGTATTATAAATCATTATTCTTAAATTACTCTTAATTTAATGATTAAATAATTAATCATTATTCATTACACATTTACAATAAAGACGATTTCTATTCTATACAAAGTGTTTGACATGATTCATATCAGAGTACACGTTTTACTTTCCTTCTTGACTTGAAGCAAAGCTCGAGCAGCAGCGTGGAAAACCTCCTTCACAGTTCCCACATCTCTCTCATGTTTTGCTGAACACTCCAAATACCCGACAGCTTTGATTCTCTTAGCCATTTCCTCTCCTTCCGCTTTCTTCACCGGCTCCCGTTGCCTCTTCCTCAGTCTAGCAACAATCTCTGCATCATTCCTTAAGTCCGTTTTGTTACCCACGAGCAAGATCGGCACATTCGGTAAATGATCGCGGATTTCCGGAACCCAAATTCCATTCACATTGGCCAGTGAATCCGGATCCGCAATGGAGAAGACGATTACAACGACATCTGTGTTCTTGTAAGACAATTGTCTTAGACTCTCATACTCAGCTTGTCCTGCCGTGTCGAATAATGTCAAATTTACTTTCTTCTTATCGACAATTACCGAGTGCACATACTCGTTGAGAATGGTTGGGATGTACACATCCTTGAATTTCTCATCCTTGAACCTCAGCAGCATGCAGGTTTTTCCTGGTGAAATAGAGAAGGCCATGAGATAACTCACAATCATAGACGTTTCAATAAATACTTGATTTACAATAGGTTGTAAATTACATAATATTATGACGTTGGATTATAGTAATTTTGCGAGCCGAGAGCTTATAAATAAATGAATTCATATTTCGTTTAGCACAAATCAGAAGTTTGCAGCGAGTATTCTGACGCTTCAATGTCGATCTGATTATTATGTCTGCGCTGATAACCTCGCTGTTGAGCGCCATAACCCGTTATGTCAATCTATCCTTCGACTTTTTACTAAATCATTTTGTTACATGCCCGTATCGCACTTTACGGTATTGTAACGAAGTGGAATGCCATGCGTGAATTTCATATCTTTCTTATTTTTAGATATACTATTTACAAATAGTCAAATTTAAACTTAACTGATATTAATATGATTATCTTTGTAATTGTATGATTAATAAGAAATCAGTTTATTAGAAAACAAATAGGTAAATTACATGATTGCAAATCACTAAATAATCTCAACGCTCGAAAATTAATGTGTAAACATCTTATCCAATAAGCAATCAAAAATTTAAACTGATTAAATGTAACCAGTAAGTTTTGCTTTACGTCTGTTAGATACAGAAATAAAATGTAAACATTTCGTCTATGATGTTAAAATAATATTACAAATGAGTAAAGCGCATCAACAATAGGTATATTCCAACCCAAGTTTTCAGAGCAATTTGTTTGAACTGCTTGTTTGTCCACAAAGTTCAAAGTGTTTCCTAAACATATCGTCGGCTTACTGCAGAAACTCACTGACTGACATTTTGTAAAATTGAGTTAGAAGCGTCATAAAGTGTTGACCATATTTGCACTCCCTATGAATTAAAAGAAGCTCGCATTTTCAAGATTTTATGGTTGATTTGATGAACAACGCTTTTTTGATACTTTTGATCGAACCGTTAAAAACCTTTTGCCCAATGCTCTACATTTAACAAAAATTCTTCATATTTTACAAATTAAAAAATAAAAACAAATAGCTTGTTCTACATACTCGCTCATCAGCGCGTTGATTGCTCATGGCAGTCGAGTAATTGTTCTGGACAGTCGAGTACACACGACACATCCACCTCAAACATTGTATGTGACGTAGGTTGATGTGTTTTTATTTGTCTGGGGCTTAACGTCGCACTGTTCTGCAGCGAGGCTAATGGCGACGGATGAATGATTATGATGATGATTGGGAGATGATGGTGAAGAGTGGGTAAGGATGGAACGTGGGAAGGAGGTGGCCGTGGCCTATAAGTAGGGTACCTTCCCAGCATTTGCCTGTTGACTGAGGGAAAACCACGAAAAAAACCCAGTCAGGAAGGACGGCCGCGGGAATCGAACCCGGTTCTCCGGAATACAAGTTCAGAGCGTTAACCACTCACCCAACCTGTTTCATTAGGTTGATGTAGAGCTTGTCTTGCAATAATAGTATTGTATTATTTGTATTATTATTGTATTAGTATTGTATTGCCCAATTGTAAATTTTATAGTCAAATTTGTTTCCAAATTTGTTAAATAACATTTGTTCCCATAAACAATTTCTAGTTACACAGACAATTTTGAAAAATGCTTTGAATAATGATATTTGAAATTTTAATGATATTTGAAATTTTTGCTTGGTTGAAAAAAAAATGCAATAAACCACATTTTAAATTATCTAGTTATAGCTATGCTTTTCAAACAAATTCATATGCAGTACCGTTATCCTCATATTATCTATTAATGTTTTTCAACAATATGAATCAAAACATGAATAGATAGGTATTAGGATCACGGTACTGCATTATAAATTTTTTTGAAAAGCAGAGCTAACTAGATAATTTAAAATGATGTCTATTAGGATATTGTATTTGGGATTTGGTATTGCCCAACAAGTATAATGACGTATTTAAATGATTGACCTCCAAACATATCAAAATATGTTCAGCATTCCTTAACATAAAACTTAATCCCTTAATCCTAGTCTATCTTATAGACCTTGTATCAAAGATTTTGATAACTTCTGAGTTACCTTATTTAAACAAAACAGATAAAATAACTTCTTAGTTTGTATTCACATTTCTTACCACAAACTCCGTCTCCAACAATCATCAGCTTCTTCCAGATTGCAGAAGTCATGCCACAACAGACAGATATGAAGTTCAAGTGACACTAAGAATATTGTAGGGAAATATGTGACATTTATAATGACCCTAATCAAAAGCTCTAGTTACTTCAAGAACAGATAACATTCACTTTACACTCTAATCAATGGAATCCGTTATCTCTGATCGTAAAAATAACTTTGAAACTTGCTTTTCAGTCATCAAATTGTTGTACAAAAATTCAGTGAGCACGTTATTTTTATCATCAATTCAAGAATAATTTTGCTATATCAAAAGCACGATCAAAAGTATTGGCGGAATAGTGAACTATGATTTAGCGCGTGTTTGGGTGTCACTTCAATAGAGATTGTGTCAGTCAAGATAATTCTTATCTAATATGCTCATATCAATGAAGCGATCTCACTGGCACAGAATAAACGCCCAGGTATTTAAACAATTTACTCTTTACAACCTTTAGCGTAGGAATAGCCAAATTACACATATTTCCTACAAGTTCAGTGGCAAATCGCTGATTTTTATTGCACGAGGCTGGTAAGTTTTTAATTCTTTGTATCGTGTGTAAAATGTAAAAGTGTTCCTATAACCTCAGTTCTGACTATGTTCACTGATTGGCTGACAGATGGCGCTGGAAGTGAGTGTCTTGCAATGGGAGAAAGCTGTCCATCTCGTCTTCAACTCGCCGATATGCGAGACGATCAACCACGAGCTTATCAGTCGCTGTCTAGCAAACAATCCCGAACTAGATGAGACGGAGTTCGTCCCAGAAGTTGGTACGTTCTGAGAGTTTATCTGCTTCATTAATCAGATAGTGCTATTGATTAGAAGTATACTTTAGTAGTCCTCTACCAATTGTATCTCAGAAGTAGAAGGCCTTATTTGCATTACAATGATTCTTAAGGACCATCCACACCACGGGACCGTCCTTGACCAAGCCAGAACGGTGGAGAGCGCCAATTTACTCTACAAGGAAAAGAAGCCTTCCATTCATACCCATATCTACTTTGTTTTGGAGGTTACAATAATTCGTTTTGTATTGAAGTGTTCATAAAAAAACGTTCTAAATATTTCATGTGACTGTTTAACATCGGATATAACAATATTACTGAACAGACATCAATCAAATTGGAATTGATACAGTTTGATTAAATATTTCCAGAAGTGTTCAATGCAAACTCATTGACATGCGAATCAAGCCATCTACTTCTGAGTTACAGAATTATAGAACCAAGTGATCACACAATATATATTTGTATTCTGTATTTGATGACATAAAAACTAAATTATATGAAACCATTGTTTAACTGGATGTCCTGCTTCTAGCTCACAACTACTTGAGATCTCCACGAAAGAAGAAACTCAAACGGTCCAGAACATTTTTAAAACGTTTAAGCACTGGAAACCATTTGACTTCAGTGGTTCAATCTTCCGCTGAATCCGACCAATCAGAGCCGCTGAGTGACTCACATTCTGTTGAAGAAGACAGAAGAGATGAGAATGACGTCATTAATCAAGACAGAGATGCACAGATCACTCGTGATGGACCGCATTATGTTGAATTCACAGCGAGAGAGACAGACTATAACACAAATGACGGACATGCAACGGGTGACACCGTACCAAGTGATCAGGTTAATGACAGATACTACTGTGTTTCTTCTGAACCTAATGGACGGGCTGTCGAGACATCACATAGTGACATAAATACTTATCAGGTAACTGACAGATATTATTATGTGGCCTCGTCATCTAATAGCGCCGATTTTCATGCATCTGAAGGACAGAAAACTGTCGAGACTGAACCTTGTGACATTTTTATGAATCAGGATACTGATTACGTTTATTCCGTCCCGAATGGGACAGACCATCAAGTACCTGAAAAACACAAAATTGAAGTGACATCACATAGTAGCGTAAATGATCAGTCTACTAATATGTACTATAACGTCGCTTCCGGTCCTAGAGAGACAGATTACCAACTTGACAGACATAATTATGAAAATATAGAGTATGTACAGAAGGACGGCATAAATGACCATCAACCGTACAAAAACGTGGTCTACGCTTCTGTTGTCAAATTGAAAAAGGACAAGAGAAACGAGGCAAGTGTTTCTGATATTGCTTCTGGACTTAGAGAGAGAGATTATGAAGCGCATAATAGACATGTGTATGACGAGGTCGAGTTTGTAGAGAGAGACAGCAGTGAAGACGATGAACTGTACACAAGCATGGTCTACACCTCCGCAGTCGAACTGAAGGATGATGAGAGAGAATCAACAAGTGTTTCCAATGGAGATTGTCCTGTTCCGTTTCAAAGAAGGAACTACTCGAAGTTAGTAGCTTCTTATTCATACTGAAATTCATAGTAGATACGATTATATAACTTTTTATGTTTTGTGTAGAAGCTGGAAAAGCTCAAAGCCATACAAAGATGCCACTCGATGTTCAGAAAAGCGGTCAAGTTTCTCGAGTACAAGCAGCAAGCCGAATGGTTAGTTATAAATATAGGCACTAATGTAGAGACACTACACAACACATATCCTTCTGATGCCATTGTTTAATAGTTAAAAAAGTCAGTGACCTTTGTGACCATGTGACGAAGAAGTGATCTCAAGAATTACTCTTCTTCCAATGCAGCGACAGGTCAATAATATCCAAGTTAAATAAAAGTGTCCGACTTATTCTAGCTTTAAAATGTGTATGAGTCCGACGGACATACAAAGAGACTACACTACACGTATTATTCTCAAAAACGCAATATATTTACTAAGTTTGCTTTCGAATTACTTTTCCCAGAATTATTTACTGGACTGAAATAAATAACCTCTAATTCCTTATCGTTTCGTGAACTGTGTTAAGAACCTTGATACAATATGTACAGCTGAGAATCAGTGGCTAAAATAAACACAAGTTGTATAATTTAAGAAAATCAAACAAAGCATTTGGTTGTACGAATTCAAAATTCATGATAAATCATGATATAACCTCTATGATTTGATCCAGAGAATAATTATCTGGTTTGCAGACATTGAAGTGCCGCTGTCACCGATGGACAGAGTGGCCCACTGGGAGACGGAGTCCATTGTCAGCGACATCAGCAGTTTGGTGGTCGACGAGCCTTTCTATGAGCAGCTCGGCCCCCATGTAAGTACAAGTTACAGTAATGAAGTGTACTTGGAACTAACCATGATGCCATTTATGAACAGCATAAAAAAAGAAAAGAAAAAGAAATTATGCTTAGAAATTATGTTGGGTTTTCGAATCCCACCTCTGCCACCAGTTGTAATTTTATAATTATCCTGCTTTTTCAATTTAGCTAGAGAGAATAAAATAATCTGCCTGTCTTGATACACATACAGAATATTTGTTAAATTAGCCGACGAAATTAATATCCCAGTTATGCCACCAGGTGTAATTCTATTGGATTTTTTTTGCCAACTCACTATTGCCAAGTAATTTAATTTAAAATAATATAATAGGTACGTACGTTTCAAAAACTATTAATTCGATTTTAGCAGTTATACACATTTTTAACTCATTAAAATCTGCTCTGTATGATTTAGGGCTGGTCCTTCAATAGTCTTCTAAACCAGTAGTTCAAGGGGGGCAACGGTCAGAAATTAAAATTTTACCATAATTACACTTCAAACTTTTAATATCTGTAAGACATATGAGAAGGTACCAATCCGGTTGTGATAGTGAGAGCAGTAAATCGAAAAACGTGATTTTAATCGAAAGTATGCAAAGAATTTTAGTCCCATAAGGAATAAGCTGGACGCAAAATGTCTATTGGGAACGTAGGAGAACCAAAATAGATAGAAATAAAAGAAGCTCTGCTACATATAAATAGGAGTGTTTTCTTCATTTTATCTCTCTTAAAATGTTCTGTGAATTGAACCGTTTAGCTGCAAATAAATATAAAAATAAATCGCTACTGTTTTATACACCAAGAAGGTCCCATATTTTTTGTACAGAAGGTACATTCCTGCACGTCTCACTCCCACTCTCTGTAACTGGACCCAAATTGTTTACACTAAGCGCTTGCTGACACTTGAAATAGTAATAAAATAGCCATAAACTAAACAATTTCATGCATCATCATAACACAACACATTAAATATCTATTACAGTCTGTTCAAAGAATGTTGATACCATAAGACAAATCTCATGTGAACTAATATGCAATACAGTCAATAATTATTATTCATTATTACAATACCGTTGGCACATTTGCACTTATCAATTATCTATAAACATGACAAGATAAAATGATGTTAATTTTTCATATTCTGACTGTTGTCGCCCTTAAAGTTTTAATCGATCATTCGAGGATTGTCATTGGTTGTTGCCATGGCAATATAGCCCTAATTGACTGTTTAAATTTAAAAGTTAGCAAGGCATTGAAAGACCAGCCCTTATTGTCAATTCTGATCTCCAGAGATTGCGTTATATCACAGAACTGTTAGATTAGAATTATAACTTTTCTTTCTCTATTACCATGTTATTACTATGATAAAACAAACTAATTTTTAATTGCACATTTGGATTGGTGCATTTATAGCAATGTTATCCTTGTACAAAAATTTTGGAGCTCTCGCCTGGCAAGTGCGAGGTCCCGGGTTCGAACCCAGGTTCGATCGGGGTTCGACAGACAAACCTTACTATCATCTTGACTCCAGTGAAAGTTTTTCATAAAACGCAGTTTAACTGCCACTTGTCATAACAGCTGATCTGTCATAAGACCGATAATCTAATATCTAAGACTTAAGATATAATACGATCGGTCTCATTTGTGAATCCAGTCCCTGGACCGAGCTGCTGGAGAGTCCTGGGAGAGTCTGGTTCTGGATGACTCAGAGGCAAGGATTGAAGACTCATTCACTGACTTCGTGAGTTCCTCGGGACCTAACGGTACTCCGTGGTGTCGACTCAAGCGAGTCGTCGACATTAATGTTCTCGGTGAGATCAATTTACTTCATTTAAATCAAACAATCTAGTAAAAGATAACTGGAATATTGTTACTTAGTTGTAATGCGAATTTTATATATGTCTACACTTTCAGCATGAGGTCGAATAATTTAGAGGTTATATGATAAAAAATAGTTGTGAATTATGACACACAGTTTTATTATTAATAGTAAATATCAATTATATCGAGAAAATTACGGTTGACTTATGTAAATGTAAATGTATAGAGTCACTCAAGAGTGACTCTATACATTTTTCAATTTTGATTATATAGAAATAAGATCAGGGGCCCTATTCTAGAACTTTAAATTTCCAGTTCAGATGGAATTCGATTCTATACAATGTTCATCTGTATGGCCGTGAATCGAGTTCCATCAGAATTGAGAACATTAAAGTTCTGGAATAGGGCCCCAGGTCATATATAAACAGAAAGGACAAAGCAAACTGCAATTTTGCGTAGTTTGACAGGAAATTACTATTCATATTGTTTTAATTCAATTTCAGACAAAATGAGCGATGACGAGAAGACCCTCCATGAAACAAAGTACGAGATATTAACGACCGAAGCGTCTTACTACAGATCTCTGACAACTCTCCGGAAACACTTCATCCAGAGCTCTGAGTTCTCCGACCAGTCAATATTCCCCAAGCAGGAGCACGGCGCTCTCTCCGCGTTCATCAGACCCATCGAGCAGTTCTCCAAGTCCTTCCTGCGCGACCTGATCAAATGTTGGCAGCGCAGTGTCTTCCTCACAGGCATCTTCGACCTGATACAAGAGCACTGGGCAAGAAACAAGACTTATATCACGTATTGTTCTAATCTGAAGGGAGTGGAAGAAAGTCTGAAGACTTTGAAGTAAGTGAGAGCAGGAGTTATACTTGATAGGGGAGACGTTACCATTATACCTTTTAGCAATCGCTTGTTTTCCTAAATAGTTCCGATTGGCATTATTCATTTGAATTGAATGAAAGAGTGACTAAAGAATACGAACACAATTATATCAGAATTAGAATACTCTTGAAATCAATGTATCTATTCAAAATTCCTTTAGTTATGTTGTGTTGTTCTACCTCTTTTTCGACCTACTTCTCAGGTTAACAAGGTGTATACCACAAATATATTTTACCTTTAAGTAAGAAACACAAGTATTATAACCATACGTTGTTTCATATTTATAGAATTCAATAACATCGTTCAAGAACAGTACAATAAAAATTTACGCTTAATGTGGTTACAATTGGATCATAACCTGTCGATCTGTTACCAACTTGATTGTTCAACACAGCAGTATCATATGTTTCAGATCGACCAACAAGAGATTTGATGAAGCACTAAAAGCTCTGGAGAGGAGCGAAAGCTGCTCCAAGCTTCCCTTGAATTCGTTCTTGAGTCTTCCGATGAAGAGGATCACCTGCATGGATCTTCTTCTGAAGCGAGCACGATGCACGATGCTGCGAATACGCGCCAGTGACCAGATGCGAGATTACGACAGAGAGATGGAGCAGTCCATGCTGGCGTACGACTTCGTGCAACATGTAGGCACACTTTAAATCATTAAACAGTACCTATTTGAACGAAACTTGTCAGGCTGTCTGTCAGGTTCCATGATAATCAATCCATGTTATTATCAATAAAATAAGAACGTACTACAAGAGTTCGATGACCAGTTATTATAGACTTCATAGGACGATGCCACTGCTTTTTTCAGACAATCCATTTCTTTTAAATACCGTTTTATCATTGGTTGAGTGTAGTACACACCAAGCGGTAAGCCGTTCAATTCAAACAATAGGTATCTCTATGGGGGTCGTGCGAGTGACGGCAGTAGAAAAAAGGTCGATTCCGACGAGTTTGAATATAATATAGTAAGTCAATTCACTAAAAACTTTTCATTGTTTAACATGGTTCTGCTAGTGCGCAGAGTCTTTTTAGTGACACTGCACACGCGCAGAACGAAGTTGATCCACCAAAAGTTGCTCGTGTAGACTGGGCTTAGTATTTTAGTATTATTTTATTGAAATTGTTTCCCACTCCCTTTCCTTTAAGGACAAGTTATTTTTACCCAAATGGGAAGTGAGTATTAACTTGTGTGTTCACCTTGTATACGTGCTGCAGGTGTGTACGCGCAGTGACCGCGAGAGTCCGACCAACAACCGCGTGAAGACGATGCTGGAGCTGTCCATGAAGCTGTCCCCCGCCTCAGTGAACCAAGTGGCCGTGTGTTGTTCTTCACTTGACCTTGTATACGTGCTGCAGGTGTGTACGCGCAGTGACCGCGAGAGTCAGACCAACAACCGCGTCAAGACGATGCTGGAGCTGTCCATGAAGCTCAAGTTCCCCGACCACGTGAACCAAGTGGCCGTGATGACGCAAGAGCGCTGGCTAGTGATGCACGGCGAAGTGCGCAACCACGGCGCCTGTGAGTTCGACAACACTCACAACAAGAAGAAGATGAACAAGATGGCGTTCAAGAAGGAGAACGTGATACTCCGGCTCTTTCTCTTCAATGATCTGCTCTTGCTGGTCAAGAAGAGGACAAAGAGGTTGGTTATTAAACAAGCTAAGCGAGTTTCACTCTCATGACTTTTTCTCTGTCTGTTTGTGTTTTTGTAGGCAATGCCCAGGCCAAATAATTTATTCAACCGACCTATCGGACCTTTTGTATGCCCACTTATGTCATATGAGCGATCTCGTGTAGGCATATTTTTTGAAAAAACCTTATGATTTTTTTGAAAACTAAGACTGAAACCGTTTTACCGATCAACCTCTATTTTATGTATTTTTGGAAATATTCAGACTAATATGTCCTTATCTTTAAAATGTATTGTCATTTTACGGATATTTTACGCCTGTTTGGAAATATTTGTTACATTTCTTGAAGTAATTGTAAGTTATTTTATCATTGCTTCTTTGACACATTTCTTTTCGGCTTTTCCCAAGGTCTGTAGAGCATGAAACCTGTAAATGCATATCAATTCTTATGCATAATACGAAGCAGGGCCGGACTGGCCCCTGGCGGCTAGGCGGCGATCGCCGCCGAGGCCCCTGGCTATTGAGGCCCCTAGATTGTGTATATCATAAATTTTTATCATCAAAAAATCAATTGAAAGATACCAGAATTAAAAAAGCGCCCTGCGTAGCAGGTTGGGGGCCTCTTCTATGTAAGTAAACCCATCTTCCATTAACTTTATGGTGAACATTTTGCAGCAAAATAAACATTTTTACAATACCAAAAACGAATAACAATAATACCAACAATAATACCAATAACCGAAAATAAAAAACGCCCTGCGGGGCAAAAGGCCTTTCTGTTATGTTTTTCTTGTGAAATAATGAACTTTTAAAATCACCAAATTCTTTTTACATTCCATTTTAAAGTTTAAAAATCCAAAACTCGCCCTGCGGGGCAGGCTGGTGGGCTGCTTTCTCCCAAAAACTTTTAAATGGTAACAATAGCCGCCGAGGCCCCTGACGAGCCAGTCCGGCACTGATACGAAGGCTCGCTCATTAACGCGTTACACAGAGCGTTTTCCTAGTATTATACCAAAGCTACCCAAACAACCTGTTTATAAGTTTTTTGTCCACCGCCGATATGTCATTACTTTGTCTTGTGTTTTCTTCTTCAGTTCCGATGGCTTCAAAGTAGTGGACTACTGCAGTCGTGCCAACCTCAGCATACCGACGCCCAGCAAGTTCCTGAGCGTGACCTCCAGCCTCTTGGTCGACGCCGATATGTCATTACATTGTCATGTGTTTTCTTCTTCAGTTCCGATGGCTTCAAAGTAGTGGACTACTGCAGTCGTGCCAACGTCAGCATACCGACGCCCAGCAAGTTCCTCAGCGTGACCTCCAGCCTCTTGGTCGACGCCGATATGACATTACTTTGTCATGTGTTTTCTTCTTCAGTTCCGATGGCTTCAACGTAGTGGACTACTGCAGTCGTGCCAACGTCAGCATACCGACGCCCAGCAAGTTCCTGAGCGTGACCTCCAGTCTCTTGGTCGACGCCGATATGTCATTACTTTGTCTTGTGTTTTCTTCTTCAGTTCCGATGGCTTCAAAGTAGTGGACTACTGCAGTCGTGCCAACGTCAGCATACCGACGCCCAGCAAGTTCCTGAGTGTGACCTCCAGCCTCTTGGTCGACGCCGATATGTCATTACTTTGTCTTGTGTTTTCTTCTTCAGTTCCGATGGCTTCAAAGTAGTGGACTACTGCAGTCGTGCCAACGTCAGCATACCGACGCCCAGCAAGTTCCTGAGCGTGACCTCCAGCCTCTTGGTCGACGCCGACAGGCAGTACAAGATTCTTCTCAGCATGAACGAAAACCACGCGAAGAAGAAGGTGGAGATGGTAAGAGAGTCACGTGACAAACTCACAGTATTCGATCATCAATATAGGTCATAAAGCATCGGTGTCAACAATTCGTGTGTTAATTTAATGCATCGGACAAGTTTCCGACAGGTTAGCAGCTCGATCTTTTATTAACGTTTATTTATGATGTTTTCACAATGTAAATTTTATAATTTTGATTTGTGTTTCATTTCCGTGTTTTTTATTTTTTATTATTGATCTTTAAAAACTAAAGTTTATTTTCTTTGACTTACTGATAATTTATCTGACTTTTCTTTGTGTTTTGAAATAATTTATTTTTATTTTTAAAATATCAGTATGGGATATTATTTTTTAATTACTTACGTACATAATTTCATTTTTAATCTATAAATTTTTTTTCATTTAAATATTCTTATTTCATATTAGTTTTGATTATTTTAGTGTTCATGCTGTTGCTAAATACATACTGTGTTCTTACGAAAAGTTCTAATCTTGTATGCATGTCAACAAGTATACAAGTAGAAAAACAACAATAATTCAAATTGAGGGACTGAGGTATGTCATGCTAGTTTTAAAATATAATTTCTCCTGTTTGAAAATTAACAACGCTACATTTGGTGACTTAAGTAGGATTTAAATTTCGTCGGCTATTAAAACAAATTGTCTGTATAATATAATAACTCAAGACGGTTGGGTAGAAGCAAATATGAAAATTGCAAAATTACAACTGGTGGCAGATGTAGGATAAATCGGTACAACATTGAATATAACCCATTTATGCCCTGGGGGTCGATGGCGAACCACACAATATGTGATCATGAAACTACAAGAATGACATTACTTAAACTACCCATGTTTATCTGTTGCTTTAACAGCTCTTGTCGTGCACATTGAAGAACGAGCGGGACTTGTGGGTCCAGAAGCTGAGTGAGCAACCGGACACATCTGGGTCAATCAGCAACATAACGGTCAAGCACGTGGTGTGTGTCTATCCCTACCGAGCCACCGAGTCCGGGCATCTCGCCTTGCAGGAGGGCGATGAGGTGACGGTCATTAGGATGCTGGACAATGGTAGGTGAATAGAGAGATCATCTAACAGCAGAGTGCGTCCATACTGATTAGTGGCTCCATTGGAGTGAATGAAGCTATTGATAAAACTTTGCACAATGAATGCGGAAAATTCGATTTTAAAATTATAAAAAAATTATGTTAAAGTATTTCTATAAACATTAAGGAAATAAGAAAACATTGTAAAAGTAAATACTTTGCAAAAATGTGAAAATCAAAAGTGTCTAATATTATTTGATAAGTTGTGGTTGATATCTTCAAATGAGAAAGGATAAAAGAATTATTAAGGAGCTTAATAAAATTGATATACCAGGCACATAACTGATCCACGCGTAATGATGTACAGCATGATAATGAACGTTTGATTTCTTCCAGGGTGGATGGAAGGTGTGCGCCTGCGCGGACTCGAGTCAGGGATCTTCCCGCCAAGTCGTGCGGATCCGAAGAAATGAAACGTCATCTTTGTCCAAGTCAAAGTGTAATTATTCTTGATATTACAACACTCTTCCTCCATGTACACATTTATAAACTCCACACAAGTATTAATTAACAATACATATTGCATTTTAATTTCGATAGATCAATTGAAAAGGTGTTATTTTCATTCTAGAAGTGATTATACAACTCATGTGATCTCTTTCCCTCAATTATTAAGATATTTCGACGAATTTTAACATAGTCCATTTATACTGATCTGGACGACATAATTTTTACACAAAATGCTTCCAGGGGCCGTATTCTAGAACATTTAAATTCTCAATTCTAATGGAATCTGATTCGGTGCAATGTTAATCCTTATGGCCGTGACCGGATTCCATCAAGAATGGAATTGGGAAAACGTCCTAGAATACGCCTCCAGGATAGCCCAGTTCCAGAAACTTCATTCCAAATCCTCTCCAACTGTAGCCTTTATAAAATTAGTAATAATTTAATACAAAATATTTTCTACTTATATATTGTGTTTGATGTTAGGAGTGTTAAATTTAAATGTTTTAAATCACATACATTTTATTTTTAAATATGAATATTTCACTCCATTTTTTTTTATCTTTCAGACAAATCTGTATTGCCTTAACCCTTCTTTTGAAAATGTAATTGACTTGTTTGTTGTGTCATGTCCCAAACGCTAGTTGCTAACTAGTATAGAGCTGATTTAAGTCACTTCATATCATGACCAACTCCCAGTTACATAAGTTGACAAATAATACGCTAGAAAAGTCGTAAATACGCAAGATGTAACACATTTATAAAATCAACACAAAAAGTGCAAGGACTATGATTCACAGAAATCATGTGGTTATAAACTATAATTAAATTAAATGACATTTACGTGACGACGGCGTATTCTGCAGCGAAGATCTCGCCGCTGTTATAAAAACTTCTTTCACCGTCGCCAAATCCTTCTCATGCTTCGCCGAGCACTCCAAGTACTTGACCGCCTTGATCCTCCTCGCAATCGCCTCTCCCTCGTCCCTGGCCACTGGCTGTCGCTGCCTCTTCTTCAGCTTCGTGATGACCTCCGCATCGCCGCGCAAGTCGGTCTTGTTCCCGGCGAGCACGATGGGCGCGTGCGGCAGGAAGTGTCTCACTTCCGGGAGCCACACTTGCGTCACATTGTCCAGCGAGTCGGGGTCGCCGATGGAGAAAACGATGATGACGACATCCGTCTTCTTGTATGACAACTGGCGGAGGTTGTCGTACACGTCTTGGCCAGAAGTGTCGAAGAGGCTGAGTTCGATGTCTCGAGCGTCGACGTTGACTGTTAGCATGTACTCGGTGCAGATGGTGGGGATGTAGTCGTCGACGAAGGTCTGATCTTTGAATCTTAGCAGCATGCAGGTCTTACCTGGTGGATGATTAACAGTAATTACATGTTTAGTGTTCACGATCAAATCACATTCTCAACGAAACTTAGTCGCCTAAGAATTTAGCGTTGACTTGACGAATGGAAAATCTTCTTCCATAATACAAAAATACAATATCTTCCCAATAGTTTTACAAGAGACGTTATCTTAACAAAATTGTAGACGAGTATTAACTTAATACGTCAATGCATTCAGTTAAAGTCATATGATTAAGTTTACTTTGCTATGTGAATGGGCCTTTAATCACTATGTTCAGGATATGATCCTCGTATCATCGATTAGATTAGATTAGATTAGATTTGGAGCCAGGTTCTAAACTTCGTCCGTCTGAGCACACGTTCAATGTCGCAGTGACGGTTTGGTTAAACGACACAATTTTAAATAATATGCACTCTTCAAATGATTGAGGCAACCTAGAGCCCCGGTCCGCGGGAGTCCAGCACAGGTGGATAGAAGTTGGTGCTTCACAGAACGCAAATGAATGTTTTGAAGAAAAATAAATGATGGAATACGAAAATTGGTGTAATAAAAATGTCTCAAAATTATTAATGGTCTGCAGATGTTTGTGATTTATGAAATACAATTCTCTTTAAATAAAATTTATTTTGCAAAATTATTGTTGTACCTACTGTCTATAAAATCTAACATTACAATAATTTGTCATCCAAACTAGACGTTAAAGGATATAAACGCAGATAAATATAATCCGTTATGTAACATTTGATTGAATGTCGTATTGTAAGCCAAGATAAAGAAAGAATGAATCATACAGTAATCTCACAGGGATGTCACCTGGACATGTAAAAAACGGTATTTCAACGAAACGTGGCTGATGGTCACTAACCTTGACAATCAATCCTTGTAATTATCAATGAAATCAGAGCTCACCTACTAGAGTTTGATGACATGTTAGCATAGACTTCGTCGGATTATGTCATCGTATCTTTTTTAATCAATCCGCTTCTTTCGAAAACAGTTTTGACCTTGACCATTGTACATACTCACCACAGTTGCCATCTCCTACAACCATTATCTTCTTTCTCACAGGAGCAGACATGATACTTGTTGACACCTCACTGCAACTGTAAGGTAGATATCATTCCATTGTTTCCGATATATAAGATTAAATCATTGGATTAGGAAGACAACAATATTATTCCATTGATACAACTTACCTTTATCAAGGCAGGATTTTCATAAACCGAAAATAGCGAGCTTTTTAGTGTATTTGAGAAAAACTTTGATAACTTGCTAAATGTTTCTAATGGATGAAGAAATTGTTTGATAATGAAATGAAGTATGAAGTAGGTAGCTGTAATTATTTAGGTTAAGAGATGCTACTATCTTGAATGTAATGAATGATACCATCAATACTTCGTTTTGTTATCATCTGAGAAGATAAACTATAATCTAAAAAATACACAAATATTCTTATAAAGAAAAACACGCGTCAGGATTATATAAACAAATGACCTACAGATTTCATGTGAACTTGCAGGGCAATGTTCTGCCACACTTTCATTTTACAAAAATAAAAATACTAAACATAACTCTGACAAGTTCATAGCTAATCAGTGGAAAATAGGTAATAAATCGATAAACATGTGCTTTTAAACTCCAGGCAAATGATACACAATAAAAAATAATATTATTACGTAGAAACAGGAGTAACGTCAAACAAGAGCCGACAAGTCGAATTAAAATGGCTGACCAAATGTACACATGAATAAAGATATGACCCGACCGATAGAAGGAAAATATTAACCTAATATGCAACCAACGGAAATGAAGACTTATCAGCATTGACGTAACTGGGCAAGATTAGGTGTTCAAAGTTCAGGAAACATCTGTGAGTTCTTAGATTCAAACTCGGAAAGAGAGTTTGAATACGATAAAATAATGTGCAGCGAGAACTGGAGGAAGAAGAACTTCAGAAGTCAGAGAACAAAGTGGAAGAGCAGAGTTGAGGCTCTGGTGGAAGTAAGAGGGTAGCAATTAAAGAGAATATGATACGGAAGTGGAGAGAGAACAAGGATAGACGTATGAGGCTTGGGGAAAATAGTGTAGGGGGGGGGGGGGGGGGGGGATTTTCCAATTTTGATGAAAAATTTTAGTTTTTTTCGGCAGAAATGCCGAAACCCAGTGTTGTAGACAGTAACTTGTCTGAGTCCGCAATTCTAAAGTAAACTTGTTATCAACACTCTTGTTCAGCTGTATCAGCTTGATCACATGTCTGTTATATTGACGCTTGGGGTTTGATGGACTGAACCATCATTTCATGTGTTGTGCAGTGTAGTGAACACTTGGCTTCTTTGTCGGGCCCTACAACCCCGGGCCTGGTGGGGCCCCCTACCCTCGCCATGACCTTGAACATGTCCTTGTGTGCGATTGGAGATCCGAAAGATTTTGTTATGATTAACATAAGTTGTGACATCACGAGCCCAACTTGCCCCATCGTGGGCAAGGGGTCGACACAGGGGCCCGGGCGGGGGGAGTCCGGCACTGGGGGGAAGGCCAGGCCAGAATGGAGACGGACCGGGAGCCGAGAAGGTTCAGGCCGGTGGGAACATATTCGAGGGGAAGTCCGTTTGAAGGGGACAAGGGGACCGCCAATTCGAGGAAGGGCAACGATGTCACTGCGTAGACGCAAATTGAAACAATATAACTAGGGAGTTAATTGTTGACTTCCAATACAACCGATTGAATTAAATATTGAACCGTGTAAACTGGGCTTTACACTTAAGCATTTGCTCGCCGGCCAGTGTATCATTCATTACCAACACAAACCACACCACCGCGCTAAGGTGGCAGCCGTTGGTGGGAGAAGTTTATGATGAATATGACTTCAGGCTTTTTTCAATTCTCTAAATAAAAACAGTTTCTTCGAACTACATTGCCACGCCAACGACCCATGACTTCCAGGAATAACAACTAAGTAGGGCCACTTTTCAAACTAGTGTAGTATTCTGTCACTATGACTGGCACGTCGTGTTGGGGAAATTTGATAGATTGCATATCTTCTCCCAGTTCATATACTAATGCATTGCGCACGCGCACAGGGACATTGCACGTATGTACCAGGCACCTGATAACAAGATATCACTAGGTATTTGTGATATCTTGATCTTGGTCATGATTAGGTGTAAGCGGTTCTGCGCCATGGATTACAGTGTCTACAGTTGTTCTCATTGAAATACATTTAGAGTGGTATGTATATAATAGTTTAATAGAAGGAAGTTGCGTATACAAAACATATAAGTGTAAATTGATTTCTATGATACCTGACACCTGACAGAGTGGGTATTCCACTACAGAATTTAAATTGGACAATTTCTTCAACCATAAGCCAATCGTATTTTGGGGCTTTACTCAAAACTCATTTTAATTGGTTAGAAATTGAGTTGCCAAATTTTAATTATATTGTATCTTTACGATATCGTAATAAGAAAAACGCTCTGTGTAACGCGTTGATAAGAGAGCCTTCTTATCGCATTTTTTTTATTATTATTATTTCACTAGCATACATAAATGCACCCTTCCAAATTAAATTGGAGTGGGAAAAATCGCTCACGAAAATATAGGCCACAAAACAAACGTATACATAATATAATGCCGGCTGGCCAAGACTGTCACACACACTTTTTACCACTAGGAAAACGCTCAGTGTAACGCGTTGATGAGCGAGCACAGAACATGCAACATCCCCAGTAACGATACACAACACGGCACAAGACAATATTATCTGCAACTTTCCAATCTCCATATAAATACTCTGGATGAATATCAGATCCATTGTGTCGTGACTTTCCTAAATACTTTTTCCAGCTTTTGACAACCCATACTAAACTCGTAAAATGACAATTAATACTTGACTGATTGGGTTTACAATGTGTAACATTTTAGATTATGTTGGTCTTGATCACCATGCAAAATTTGAACTTAATCGGAACATTTTGATTGTCGACCAATCAGAAGATATTATTTAATCTACCAATTGGAGGATTTGGCCTTCGTACTGCATCCGATTTTATATGTGCTAGTTTTATTGTAAATTGTGGACTGCTTAGCTGCTCTACAGGCCTTGGAACCGAAGCTCAAGAAGGCAGGGATGAAAATGTAGTAGGTACATTTCACAAATATTTCAAGATAATGGAATAAAATGTCCCTAAAATGACAAAAACTTTTGAAAATAACGACAGATTAGACTGAAAATTGGCAAAAATACCTTAAATGTTGGTACCAATGACTATGCGAAGTTTTAGGTTGGTCGGTCAATCGGATCTAGTTTAAATTTCAAAAATCACATGAAAAATGGTTTTAAATTTTAACAAATGAGAGGATTTGGCTGAAACTTTGTATGATTGGGTATAATGTTGGTTGAAATGTTTTTGCTAAATTTCAAATTGATCAGAGCAACCAATCGAAAGATATTTTTTTTAAACTTGAACCAATCACAGGAGGGACCGCATAGATTACGTTAACATGTGTGCAAAGTTTCAGATCGATTGAATGTGCGGTTTAACCTGGGCTGTGCAGAAAAAAAAACACACACACACAGAGAAAGTGCCATAAGAGTACCGTGGTGACGCTCGCTACGCTCGCTCAATAATACATACTAATTCTAAATCTAATCTACATTATTCAATTTCTTCTTCTTCCTCCTCATCTTCTTCTGCTTAATCTTCATCAAAATCGATTTCATCTTCTTTTGTCCACATCTCAACCTCTTCTCTCCTATTTTCCTTTTCATCCACATCTTTTTCTCCACTGCTTTCTTTCGTCTCTACTTCCTTTCTATCCACTAACTCATTCCATTTCTCTTGTTGTCTCCACAGTTCTTGGTTCTTCTTCAGCACACTCTCCCAACTTTCCCCACGATATACATTGTCTTGTTTTATCTGTTCAAACCATCTTGTACGAGGTCTACCAACTTTTCTTTTCATATTGTCATTTCTTTCAAACTCTATTTTGGCCAATCTTGAATCCTTCATCATCTTCAATTTTCGGAACCGCCTTAATCTATCTCTTCAACAGTTCCAATATGCGAATTAATATGTGTGTGAAAGTTGCTTATCTATAAATACCTTGGTATTAGAGGAAGGCTATATGCGTTGAAGAATAGCAGTAATAAAATTGCTGTTTGAATTTCTAAAACAAGCATAAAATGTCCGTAATAATATGTCAAAAACTCTAGAAGTTCTTGACTGATTTGTGTGAAAATGTCAAAAACTCCTAAAATATTGGTCACATTGAACATGCAAAGTTTGAAGTTGATCGGTCAAACGGTTATATTTTTAATTTTCAACCAATCACAGGATCTCATTCAAAAACTGTACCTCTGACTACTCTTATGACATTCGTTTGTGTACAAAATTTCAGATCGATGGTTGAGCAGTGTGCCCTGGACATTGCCTATACAAAAACACAAACAAACAAACAAACAAACAAACAAACAAACTAACTAACTAACAAACATACAAATTAGTGCCATAATAGTCCCGTAGGGGCTGTGCATAAAGGACGTCACGCTTAAAATGCGATATTTTGACCCCCCCCCCTCCCCCTGTCGCGCTGTGTCACACTTTTCGAGACCTCTCCCCCTAAAAGGACGTCACAAATCTATCTCTACCCCCCCCCCCCCCCCCCCTCCTTAAATAGAGTATTTTTTACTGTAAAATGTATAAGAATTTATCGTTTTTAGCGAATTTTCCGGTCCCGACATATCAACTGAAATTTAAATGATTGAAAATATCTATATCAAAACGTGACGTCCTACTGCCTCCAGACTCCCCTCCCCCCATGTCACACTGTGTAGCTTTCTACTATCGCTTAATATTTATATTATAACTGCAAAAAATAGACAATTTGCCAAAATTCTAGCAATTATTACCAATTAACATGAAAATTTGTAAAAATTAAAGCAACCCTAAGTTTGCTTTTTCATCTAATTATCAAGCGAGCGCCTCCACTTGAAACTTATGGCTCATAATCAAGCGAGCGCCTCCACTTGAAACTTATGGCTCATAATCAAGCGAGCGCCTCCACTTGAAACTTATGGCTCATAATCAAGCGAGCGCCTCCACTTGAAACTTATGGCTCATAATCAAGCGAGCGCCTCCACTTGAAACTTATGGCTCATAATCAAGCGAGCGCCTCCACTTGAAACTTATGGCTCGAATCTCTTTTTATTTTCTTTATGTGTTTTTCGCATTACAGTTCAAACGAGGTAACTGATCTGGCCAATTTGTTCACAAAAGATTTCTTTACTATCCAGTGCGGGTGCCTAATGATTTCCAGCAAAATTGGTATAATAATTTCATCGGAAACTTGATTTGTATAGTTTGTACAGCTTAGCAATGAAAGAAACTCAACTCTGTGTGCCAATAAAACAGGAATCGTTTGACAGATCATCACCAAATTTTGCATGGTCATTGGGACCAGCATAATTATTGTTTTTTTGACAAATCTGTTATGAGCTTCAAGAGTAATTTACATTTTACTGACATTTTTAAGCTTCATTTGAAATATAATATTATGTCAAAATGTACACTCCCCCAAATAATAAACGGTACTCGAAAGAAAATGAATTGACTGATTAAGGTTTGATGGCATCATCCCACGAAGTCAGTGCTAACGTATTATCTAACTCTTTTAGGTGAGCTCTGATTTCATTGATAATAACAAGGATTGATTGTCAAGGAATCGGCCCAGCAGCCAATACGTTTTGTACCAAGTACCGTTTATTATTTGGGGGAGTGTACATATCAAAACATAAATTTTTATCACTGCCTCTTTGATGCATGAGTTTGATTATCTTTAAAGGTGTTCTCAAGGTCTGTAGATGAACAGATAAGACACACATATTAATTCGCATGCAATACAAAGGCTCGCTTATCAACGCGTTATACTGAGCGTTTTCCCAGTGATTAAAAATGCATTACATGAAAAAAATTGCAATACATTTTGTTCACATTATTTCGTCTCAAATCGTTCCCGAAAAGTGTTTTCAACAAGCAGCAACATCGACAACGCTTGTAGCACCTTAAATATTCATAATCCATGTCACATGCACTCCGGAGGCCTCGAGTTCGATTCCCTGGCCGTCCTTCCTCACTGAGGGCAATTGGCCACGACCGCCTCCTTCACGCTACATCCTTGCTCACTCCTTTCTTAGGCCACGAGAATACACACATTTTGATTTGCTTTAAAACTACCGTAAATATTGTAACAAATATCAATAAACCAATAATAGTGAAACTCTTGACATAAGACGTTTACTTAAGAAGGCTGAGTATTGAGTTTGACCTTGAAGAGTTTTTTAATCGATTTTATCAATATCTTTCACCAATGTAATTGTTAACAAAATTAGGCTTTGTACGAGTATTCAGAACAGTTCAATGAAAATAATTCCATAGTTTGGAATAAGTATTAGTTTTATTAGTAAAATTATGGCAATAAACATATGTTGGACAAAATAAAACTAATAACTTATTCCAAACTATGAAATTATTTTCATTAAACTGTTCTGAATACTCGTACCAAAGCTCGTACAAAGCCCTATTTTGTTAACAATTACATTGGTAAAAGATATTGATAAAAATCGATTAGAAAACTCTTCAAGGCCACGCTCACTACTCAGCCCTCTTAAAATCTTCGTATTAGGTACCCTACTCAATGTTCAAAATTCTCATTAAGATACTAGACGAACTGATTTTAATTCATCCTTCAGATATTCCACGAAATATGATTTCTTGTAATTTGTACTCAGATTGTAGGTAAATTAGGATGTTTCGTAGAGATACTATACTACTACTTCTATTTTAGATTATTGATAACACTCATTGTGATAAACACGACATTAGAAGGCATACCCTATTGTAATCTTTCATGTTCTAATCTCAACATTATTATTATGCATATGAGTCAACGATATCTCTTCTAACAGCTGATATCTACTGGATGTATGATTTATGCACAATGTAGACTTTATACCTAGGTACTTAAATATAGTAAATTATGTCACACAATGTAAATTGCACAGTCCCACAAACTAAACCATATGGTCACGATAGGACTTTCATATTTATAAATACAAACATAAGAATGACGTATAAACTCACTTGTTTCACAAAAGTAAATCACTAACAATTCATACAAACCATTAAAGGCATACGACCTTGAAAATTTAAAACAATTACAATTAATAATAATGCCTTAAAATAAACACCGCAATCGTATCATCCAATTCATCTCACCCCTTCATCATCTGCAATCTCTTTACATCCTCTATCTCCACTCAACTCATTACATTCCTCCTCAGCACAATCCAAAAGGAAAATTATCTTGAAACTTTGAATAATTTGATCAAGGTAATAAGTCAATGGTATTTACTATTTAGTTCTGATAATAATGAAAAAAATACGTGTATTTATTTCTTTTTGACACCAATTCTAATTCTAGACTACATTGTCTTTAAATCGGTTTACTTATTAGTTTATTTATTTTTTAATCGTGCTAAAAAAATGTAAGTGTTGAAGGACGTATGCACTTTCTTGAGTATCATTCTATGTATAAAACAATAAAAATCATAATTATTACTCAAATGAGTTGTATTTACTACGTCAGATAATTTACATCTAAAAACAATAATGATTTGTATGTCCTGTAGACTCATTTATAATAAAGAATTGATAGATCATTATGTTTTAGCTCGAATTAAATTTATTTACCATAACATAATATTTGAATTTCTCGATTTTTGGACTTATGCACACTCAAAAATAACCGCACCGAAACCGCTCCAATCGGTGCCCCAGTTTGACCGCACACATTCGGAGTAATATCAAGATTTTCAGGCGTTGCAATAATTATTTATAAAATCCTGCACCGATTCGCGGTGCAACTATACAATAGCACCGAGCAGCGGAGTGATATTGATTGACTTGTATTTACTCCTGATCGGTGTAACTTTCTATCAAATTACTCACTTCGGTGTACAATAACTACACCTATAGGTTCAGTAATATTATAAAATCAATCCATTTGTGGTGTATGTTGTGAAGTAGTAGCTCCATTACGGTGTAATTAAAATATTTATGCTTCTAATGGTGCAAATATTTTTGGTAAGCACTCAAATCGGAGCACTATTTGCTGAGTAGGTACTCCAAACGGTGCACTATTTACTGGTTGGTACTGTGATATATAGGTACTCAAGCTCAAGGTACTTACTTTTTAAAAAAACGTCTTAGAATCATATGACGAAAACAATTCGACAAAGATAAAAATTATAGTTTAAATGGGATAGGATCGTTACAGAACAAGAGATAATTAAAATAATATTTTTAATAAACCTTCAAAAATAATTTCGCTTTTATTACTTCATGGCGATACTAATACTATACACATATATTACACAAAGTAAAGTCAAATGATACACTCATACGCACACACCAGTTTAAAAACAAACAGTTCAGTGATTCAGTTTAAAGTTCACACTTCAGTATAAAAGTTTGCTTCATTTTTCGGGAACTGCAGCTATCTCTTTACTAGTCGACACAGTAATGGCGCGCACTCGTGGAATCAACAGACATTTCGCACTGGCCGGTGCGATGAATCATCCCTATTTTACTCCGACCTGGTGCGATTATGAATGAAACGTACTCCGATGTGGAGTAATCAGCGGAGTACATCCGAATAGTGCACCAAACAATTACACCGTGTACTAGATATATGTACTTTTTGGCGGTGTCATTGGAATTCGAATAGAAAAATCACACCAGTATTACACCGATATTACTCCGAATGTGTGCGAATCAGAGGTGCAATTTATTCTCAATTTATTACACACATTTCATTTTACACCGTCGCACCATTGAAGATTTTGTCAATTTCACACACGTTTGGAGCGAAAGTTCGACCCCTCCGGCCAATATTACACCGTTTTCACAATTATTTCTGAGTGTGTGCTTCTCTCGATATTGATAAATTTTATCCTGATTGTTTTACCCTAAGTTCGAAGTCTAAGTCACTAGAAAATGAACCTTAGAGTGTATTATTAATCAGGTGACGGTGACAGTTTTCAAATGGCTCTCAAATAACGTGAGTCACTAAAATTACTATTACATTTTATTTGTTTCATTATTATTTTATTCCATCGTATCTGATTACGAGACATAACTTCATTAATAAGTAGATAAGATAACTGACAAGACGAATAGACCATCAAGCAAGAAGTTACAGTCAACTATGTGAATGGGCTGATATGAAAAGATGTATACATTTCACGATCAAGATAACGATTATCAATTACGATAGAATAACGACACATTTCAAATAATAACAGCAATTTATCTCAGTTTAACCAGTTCTATAATGAGTCTTACTGGAACATGGCCTGTCGTAATTGAGTTCTGACAGACGCAGAACATTATTATTAAAAGTTATGTATTGACGAAGGGTTAAGAAAAGGTTCACAACTTTTGAGATTTAGGATCTGATCACTTTATTACCTATTTATTATTTTCGTAACAACTCTTCCGGGTTTCCTTTTCCTAACCTGTTCATATATGCAAATACATTTATATTCGGGCAGTTCTTTTGTGAAAAAATATCAGAAGCGATTAAAACAATTTCATAGGTTCCTATAGAACCATGTGGGAGAGAACTCTTACCGTTTCGATCGTAAATTAGCTGTGTTTCTTCTTTTTCAGTGTAATTAGAGATCTTCGTCCGACTAAATAATTAGACGATTGACAACTCTATAAATGGCCGACAAGCAACTGCAGGAAAACATTCATGGATCATCAAAACCTGAACCAACCGAACGATTTCCTGGAAAACTATCAGTAAACAGGCTTAATACATTCGAGTCTGGTGATGTGAATGCAAAATCAAAGATTAAAAGAAACCATCAGAAACCACCCATTGTTTCTGTAAAACCGTATACAGGAAATAATTTCACGTCCAAGTCAAATGATATCAATAACCACCCAAAACCTTCTATTCAACCAGTTAAACCACCTGTTCAGCTAGTAAAAACACCTGTTCAGCTTGTAAAAACACCTGTTCAGCATGTAAAACCACCAACACAAATCAGAGATGCTCCGGCTAGACGTCAAGAACCAGAAGCTGTTGCCTTGCCAATTCCAGAAGACAGATACAAACCACCGGAAAGAAGCGAAACCCAGACGCCACCGGTTACGCGTGTTCAGAAGACAGTTTGCAAACCGTCACCAGCTATTCGAACAATTGTGCAGACTTCTCCAGTGTCGAAGTCACAAGATATTAATGATGCAACGAAAACACAGGGTGTGGAGGGACCTGGATCTATTCTGAGAAAGGAGTTAGCTGCTACTATTAGCCAAACGTGAGTACACATTAAATACAAATTATGTTGTTTAGCTATTTACCTAGTTAGGTACTGTAAGCAATGAATGATGTTCCCCATTCAACTGATGTCGGGTTGGGGTGGAGGTAGAAAACAGACCGTCCTCTAGCGCCTCATGGGATGCCGAAGCCGGCTGGCCATTCCGACATCTTCCCCTTGAAGAACTTCCTCATCGTCTTCACTCTCCTCTGATTCTTCCACCTGCAGCTCCACCAATTCATTCCATCTTTATCTGTCTTCCCACCAATCCTCTCTTTTAACTCTCCCCCAATCTTCGCTTCTCTCCGCAACATCCTCTTCCATGCTGTCCATCCACTTCGTTCTCGGACGCCCAGCCTTCTTTTTCTTCACTTGTATTCCATTTTCATATTCTCTTCTAGGAATTATCTCCTCTCACATTCTTTTCATCTCCAGCTATCTTCCTAGTTTTCATGTGCCCAAACCGTCTCAATCTCTCTCGACTTATCTTCCAACTTAACTTCTCTACACACAAATCTTGTATCATCTTCTTACTCCTGATTTTATCCATCTTATTGTCACTCCCGCCACCCCTCTCAAAAACTTCATCTGCTCTGCCTGTATTGCTGCTACTTCTCTTCTGCCCATTGGGCCAGGTTACCGCCCCATATGTCAGAATTGGGATATAGTACAGTGTGTATGTCAGTAGTTTGCACCTCATTGGTATACCCTCCTTCCATATGAGCTTCCGAACACATTGGTAAAAGCTCTCCGCCGCTGCTCCTCTCTTCTTAATCTCGCGCTACACCTTACCATCCTTTGTTACAACACTTCCTAAGTATTTAAACTCCTCCCGTTCCTGCAGCATTGCTCCCTGGATTTCAATCTTGAACCTCGCCTTCTTTTCTCTGTCCCACACACACAATGTTTCACTCTTTTCTCTGCTAATATTTAGGCTATACTTTTCTGTCAGACAATTCCACTTATCCACCTTCAACTGTATCGCATCTTCCGACTCGCTCCATATCATAATGTCATCTGCATAATATATAAATGTCTTTGAATCCCTTCCTTCCTTTTCGTCATCCTCCACTTCCCGTACCATCTCATCCATAACAACACCAAACAGAGTCGGTGACAACACACTACCTTGCTTTAAGCCTTCATTTACTTGGAACCATTCTGTCCTCGCTACACTGCACTGCACACAACTCCAGCTGTTCTTATAAGTACTTTGTATCTTCTTTATACGTTTCCCACACACTTATTTCCTCTTCAAACACTTCCACACCATCTCTCTAGGTAGCCTGTCGTACCTAAGCTTTCTCAAGATCCACGAAAACCATCCTTGTAATGGCTCCCTCTTTCCATCTGCTTTCCATTATCTGCCGCAGTGCAAATACCAGGTCAATGGTATATGGTTCTATATAAATAGATACAAATGGATTATTGAAATGTAAGGTTTGTTCTTTCCTGAAGGAAATAAAGTACTTTTTAATTGATCCTGTTGACTTGCTATCTCCTGGACAAAACAGGTCAATGGTCAATATATTAAAACATATTTTAAAACAAGAACGGTCAATGGGGCTATGACGCCCTTTGCCAAAGTTACAACCGCAAAGAATACGTGATCGCAATAAATACTGTGCATCAGTGGTAGAAGGCCCGATGTCCATATCAATGATTCCTGAGGGGAGATAAATTGTAATAAGAGTAAACTTCAATATAATAGTATTTGTTTAATTCAGTCAAATTGCAATTAAGAGCTTGTCACAGATTGCAAAAGTGTGCAACGCAACATCGAGGAAATATGGACATCGGGCCTTTTACCTTTGTGTCAAGAGACATCCTTCAGCATACGAGGGTTAGGGGCGCGTAGCCCCAGAGTTTGTTAGATTGCTTTTGTCATCTACACCCAATATCAAAAGAGTGGATTGTTTTTATCAAAAGAAATGATTTCAACTGATTTTCAAATACTTCCATTGATATTGGGGATATAATTTTAAACGTCCCTCGCCCCTGCTGCCCATGTAGGGACACTGGTGGCGCTTTCCCCTAGGACAAACTGGCAATTGTCAAAAACACGAGTAATAAAATTAAAATGTGCTTGTTAAAAGATATTATCCCCAATTTTTTTCTTCGGGGTTGATTACATTTCTGAAATCATTTCAGGTTAGAATCATCACCATTTAACCATAGAAAAACAAAGATATTTATGCAGCCGAATAAATCATCATCATCAAAAACAGCAACAACAACAACAGCAGCAGCAGCAACAACAGCAGGAGAAACAACAACGTCAACATCAATGGCAACTGCAACAACAAAGAAGCTAACAATAGCAGCAGCAGGGTCATCAACAACAGAAGAAACAACAGCGTCAACATCAATGGCAATGACAACTAAAAAAGCATCAACAAAGAAGCTAACAATAGCACCAGCAGGGACATCAACAACACCATCAGCAGCAACAAGAGCGTCAACATTAACGCCAACAGCAGCAATGTATCCATTAGCAGCACCTGATGATGAACTTTTTCTCTATCCACCTGGTTAGTGAATTTAGGGCCAGTATTTCAATACTCGTCTCACTTTTATACTGTTGATTAGGACTGTATTATCATGGCAACAACTAATGACATTCCTAGAATTACCACTAACTAACTGTTAAGAGCTAATTGAGACTTTAGCAGAGTATTGAAAGACCGGGCGTTAAAGACATTATTTTAACTATTATTTTAACTGGAATGTAAACACTGAGATAATGATTCCTTAAACACAACATAACTTTTGAAATATTCATACTAAGAAACATTTTTAAATAATTAGTATTGTTCATTCTTCAGTCAATATAAGGAATATAAACATTAACTTATAAATGCAATATTTCATCAAACTCGACTCAAGCTCAAAGACTCAAAGGGTTAGAGAAAAACATGTTATATTAGTTAACGCGTAAATTAGTTACAGTATTCTTACTTCGAATAACTCAATGTTTGTCCGTAGGTATAATGTTTCTTAATTTGAAAGGATAAAAGCTATGGTGAAATGTAGGATTATTATCTCCAATGTTTACCTTCAAGTGCAGCCGGACTCTTATGATTGTATAAGAATCTGGATCAACTACAAGTTGCACAAAGATGTTTAACTAGTTATGCTATTGCTTCAAGTGCTTTTGCCGAACCTGGATAACTACCCTGATGCAGATGACTGGCTGAACGAGCAGCCCCTGTACCAAGTCATCTCTCTGGTGAGTGCAGACACTTCTTTGGTGGCGTTTCGGGACTTGCAGTCATACCGCCTCACTCCTTTGACGATGCGCCATTATAGGAGGTGAAATTGGTTGAGGATTCGTTACTAGCTATTGGGATTTTCAGCTCCCTGCGCCCTGCTGGTTTGAACGTCCCATCCCAAGGACGGTGTAACGCCCGTCGAGAGACTGATAACAGGTGGAGGGAGGTCGTTACACTAACCCCCAACCACCCCAGTCTCTCTGGCCCAGCAGCAGCAAGTGACAAGCCAGAATGAATGGTCACCCATCCAACCGCTGACCGCGCTCAATGTTTCTTAACCACTTTAAACACCAGCCGCTGCGAGCGAGTGCAGAGTGCAGATCCTTGCTCTAATCTCCGTGCTACTCTAGAGATCTAGAGATTGAAATGCTGATTAACACATGATCGCACTTATGACATTCAGCGATACTCCCATTGAATACTAAGCTGTATGCACCTGAGATACCTTCCCAAATCTGCCTAAAATTATCCTTAAAGTCACCCCAAAGCTTCCTAATGGGGAAGGATACCCGGCTTCTAGTACGGAGGAATCATGCCTTGTTTGGTTATCTTTTATACCATTTCCTAGTTTAGGTAGAATTGTACCGAAACAAGTATGATACTTCCTATTTTAGAATGATCCTTTATTAGAATATCATTCAATTAACTTCTAATATTACTTTAAAATTCAGTGTTTTCAATACCAAAAAAACAACGTTTTCGTTCATAAATATAAATCTAGTGGAGCGGTCGCTCCACCCAGCCAAGTCGTACTGTACACTCACACTCACTCAACATACCGTAAATGCCTAATAAACTGAGGAGCAGACCAAACACTTTTACTGTAAGCAACAACATGGCATTTTCGGCCTACTGGATCTTAAAATTGGAAAATCTCACATTGTTGTAAAATGTCTTAATTTCGAGCTATGGCCCACCCCACCCCATATACCAAATTTGGGAACAACAGGTTTTGCCATTTGCGAGCTAGAGGGCCATGAAAACAGTGAAATTATACCCCTTCTTAAAGCTATCTGATGATGATTCAGATATCAGGAAACATTGTTGACAGGGCAACAGCCTAAACGGCTAAACCGATCGATCTGAAATTTTTACCACATGTGCACTTTTGGCGTCTGATGATACCTTGCATCTTGTGATTTTTTGTGCCGCCATTTTTAAACCGGAAGTGACGTCATATATGAAAAACGGCTGGACCGATTAGAACGAAATTAGCGCCATTCGATTAAGATGGTCATCTATATGAAGAATGTTACTTTAAAATATAATTTTCTTATATTCTAAACCGGAAGTGGCGTCATACATTTGCAATATTTAGCTTATTTCATCAAATTATACTTTAAATACACATATCATTATCTTACATTGTAACAAAGACAATACAAAATTATAATTTCAATACACAGTGTTCTCGGCCGCCATTCCTGAAACCGGAAGTGACGTCATACATCGAAAACGCCTGTACCGATTGCCACTGAACTAGCTCCTGTATATTCATTTTGCAATCTATTTGAAAAATCAATTGGGATAAATGAATATACAAATTGACGGTACCGGAAATGGCGGCAGGAACCACTAAATGAAACCGGAAGTGACGTCATATATTGAAAACGGCATGAGCGATTTGACGGAAATTAGCGCTATTGAATTCAGAAGGTCATTCATGAAGTATCAACTAGATAAAACTTAATTGTTTTCTTATTACCTATACCGGAAATGACGTCATAAAAATGCTAAATGACGTCATTAATATTCTAAAGGACACTAAATTCACCACTTTATACTTTTAAATAGATATTTAGTAAACATACATTGTAAATAATTATAAATTCAAGGTTGCAGTGCTCTCGGCCGCCATTTTCTAAAACCGGAAGTGACGTCATATAACGAAAACGGCTGTACCGATTGCAACTAAATTTTGGAATTGTGTAGGACTTATAATTATGAATTCAATACGACATTAATTTCGGCCGCCATTGTTAAAACCGGAAGTGACGTCATATATCGAAAACGGATGTACCGATTGCAACCAAATTTTAGAATTATGTCGGACTAATATAATTATGAAATAAAGACGACATTATTTTCGGCCGCCATTGTCAAAACCGGAAGTGACGTCATATATCGAAAACGGCTGTACCAATTGCAACCAAATTTTGGAAATGTGTAGGACTAATAATTATGAATTAAAGACGACATTATTTTCGGCCGCCATTGTTAAAACCGAAGTGACGTCATTATCAAAAGCGGCTGTACCGATTGCAACCAAATTTTGGAAATAGTATGACTAATAATTATAAATTCAAGACGACATTAATTTCGGCCGCCATTTCAAAACCGGAAGGGACGTTATAATATATCGAAAACGGCTGGACCGATTGTAATTTCTTAGTACCTATCCTAATCGGTTGAGGCGTATTTTTTTAAAGAAATTAATCCTTGCTCGGACATGTGCTACAAGCTGTATGAATAAACTAACAAAAGAAGTGATATCCCAGAAAAAAACACTCCGTGTAAAAAAGGCAGCCAAGTCTCTTTACTTAAAAAAAAATCAACACCGAAAAGGAGTGATATCAAAAAAGGAGCCAAGTCAATGACATTTCCAAATATTTAATCGTATCTTTGAAATAGAAGTATAAACACCGAGAAATACTTTACAAAAGGACTTGGCGCATCGTTTTTTTAAAGACATTTTTCTATTCATAAGCATACGCCATTTATATACAACCGTAATTTAGAATTTTTAGAATAATAGGGACACAACTTTCAATTACATATTATACCTACATACCTACTGTAAAATATTTTCTATTTGAATATGTACGCGATGAAACTTGTTGCCTATATTTGTAATAAATATACAATAGTTATCTTCATATTATTGTTTCGTGGTCAACATAATTAAGTCTCATGCGTTACACCTTCTCACAATGAAATACATTTCTATTAATCCACATTTTATAACAATACATTTCACAAAGTACACAGTGAAGTCACATTGAACAACTATTAAAACCATAATAATATATACCATATAATGGTATAATATATACCATAATAATATACTTCCATAATATAATAGTGTTCTATAAATAGTTAGTAATTATTTGACAACTTTTCATGATTTCCCTCAGTCATGATCAAATTATGAAAAGATATCCTTCTAATATCACCATATTAACAGTGCTATAAGAATATATATGAGCCCACTTCCTTGTTATTTAATTCTACCTCCCTTATTATTACTTCTATTACAGCATGACATCTTTCTTCTATCGCCATTACAAAATTATAAAATAGCCATTACCAAAAGTAGCTTGATTCATAGATCCTGGCTCAAATAAAAAGAGGAATATGTACCTACTTGTTAATAATCTTTCCACTTTTAGGATAGAATGATGTCTTTAAAAAAACGATGCGCCAAGTCCTTTTGTAAAGTATTTCTCGGTGTTTATACTTCTATTTCAAAGATACGATTAAATATTTGGAAATGTCATTGACTTGGCTCCTTTTTTGATATCACTCCTTTTCGGTGTTGATTTTTTTTTAAGTAAAGAGACTTGGCTGCCTTTTTTACACGGAGTGTTTTTTTCTGGTTTAAATAGAGTTTACATTTTGGCGGATAAACGGTGTGTGACATTCATAATATCAACCAGCAATGATGTTGCCGTAGAAAAAATGACATCATGTAATTGTACACAAAATTGTCCGCTGAATTTAATTGTCATATTAATGAATTATGACAAATATTTTCGTCTCTATATGTTTCGTCTTGAAGTATTATTTCGGTTCTTGCAGACGCCGCCGCCGCCGTCTCCCAGCGACGGCGACGCCTCCAGTCTGGTCCAGGAAGACATCTACACCACAGGTCAGGACTTCGTGCGCTCCATGTCAGTGGGGAAACAGAGGACGCTCTGGAAGGAGGTCAACAGGGTCATCGACGGCGACATTTCAGGTAAATCAGGAGATTGAAGAATGGTCTCTATACGGCTAGGCTACATTATCGAGGTTAAGATAAGATGCCTGGGAAAATAAGCGAATCGTTGCTGTTCTAAAAAAAATCTTGTTTAGTTTGTCTTCATGTTAATAAAATTAAATTTTGATAAAATAAATACTGCAGGTAGTACATACCTCTTGTATACGTCCCAAAAATGATCGTCTACTACTTTCCTCTCTAAGCTTAGCTTAAAGTTAAGCTTAGAGCCCAGGAAAAGATGGAAGGCGGCCATGCCAATCAAGAATCAAGAATTTAGGCCCGGAATAACCAAAGTTAAATTGTGCTGGATTAACTAACTTTTGGATTAAATTCAATTGTTTCACTCATTTTGAGGTATCTGATTGGCAGTGCCGCCAATTTAGTCCAATATTTCGTTAATCCGGCTCAGATTAACTTTGGTTATAACGGCCCTAAATGATTTTAAAATTAGTGCGGTTATACTATGTTCTTCCATAATAGCATGTACACCCGCGGGCACATAAATTGCAAAATTCTAAGTCCTTTTTAAACTTGCTTGTCCAATAATTATTATTTATCTATTTAACTAATAATTGCCGGTAATTTCAACAAAGCAGTTTACCGTAAATTATTATTCTGACCGTGGCTTACATATTGTAATTTTACAGGAAAGCTGAACAAACAAGAAAAAGAATACCAAGAAATAAAGTTCGAGATTTTGACCTCCGAGGCGTCGTACCTGCGCTCTTTGACCCTAATGAAGACGCACTTCGCCAACAACGAGCTTCTGATGTCGACCCTCTCACGTGACGACTACAACATGCTCTTCTTTCACATCAAACCGATCAGGAAGTGCTCCAAGAAGTTCCAGATGGCCCTGGACAACTGCTGGAACTACAGCGTCTACCTGCTCGGATTATTTGATGTCATCAACTCGCATGCGCAGGAGAACTTCAATGTTTTCATCAAGTATTGTTCGAGAATGAAAGAGATTCAGGAAAGGCTGAAATCTGCTCTGTAAGTGTTTAGTGCTTAAATTTTACCTTCTTACTTTTAGATAATACTAAGAAAACTTTTGCGAAACCTTTTCGATAAGCTATGGGTACTTTGGACATTTATTCCAGCAATGTGTAGTGACATTTCAAATTAACATAATTTACTCTTTGATCAAATTCAAACTTTTGAAATGATCAACAGTTCCTTTGGCATATGTTTCAAAGTTAGGTTTAAGTAATGAGTACTGATATTAAATTAAATTAGAAATGGCAGAGAGAGTGTAAGTTTTTGTGGGTCTCAATGAACGTAGTAATTTTACTTATTACGATCATCACATTTTCCAAGATCTTTGTGGCTTACGAAAAATATGTTTTGCTTTGTTTTGCTGTTCATTGTATTATAAAAAAAGTTAATGTGCCAGAGATGTTGACCTCAATTAGAATGTGAGAAATTGTTTCTAGCCTTTTCTACATTAATTGGCAAAACTGTCATAGCTGGAAGGTTATTTTTCTAGTTTACATTTTGTAGGTTCAATTGTTATATTTTCCAAATCGTGAGTTGGAAGAATATATTGTAGGAAAAATAATAATTCAAAATAACTTTTAATAATATATAAACCACAATCACATATAATTATATAATTGGTAACTTTTGCCATAACATATTTGAATAACCCAGTAAATACTTATAATAAGATAATCTCAAATTTGTTGAAAACAACTTTTGACTTCTTTGTAATACATTGTAAACATATTTCAGAGCGACCAACAAGAGGTTTGCTGAAACTCTGAGCAACTTGGAGCACAATGAAGCCTGCAGTTTCCTGTCTCTGGATTCCTTCCTGACTCTTCCCTTGCAACGGATAACTAAACTGCCGCTGCTTCTGCAGACAGCTCTCGATATTCTCACCAAACATCCCGACAGCTTCCAAGCCAAGTGTTACGAGAATGAGAGAACTTCGTGTATACGCGCCTTGGATTCAGTTAGAAAAGTAAGTTTTTCATATACATCCCTATTGTTCTATACCTATATACCTAAGTACCTATTCTATATCTTCTCTTCTTTTGATCAAAATGAATTCGGTCGAGATCAAAAAGAGACATAGAATAGGTACCCTGTTGTTTTCTTGGGGGCATGATTGACAAAGAAGCAATTTGTTCGAATTTGCATAGATAATATTGGAAAGATTGTTTTATTTAATCAGGAATTTTCCTTTAAACGACTATTATTAGAATAATCGTTATTGATGTTGTCTAAACAATCAGTCTTTGTTTATCTTCGTTCTAGACAATGGGTCTAGCTGAAATAATGAAAGTCGGAATCTGCGATCTTAATCTTTATCTGATGAATGTTTGTCTTAGCAAGAAATACGTGCCATTTTGATTTTGTTCACAGTTTCATTTGCTTCGATTCAAATAGTTCTTTGTCTTGGAATGTATTTGTCTTTATACTTTGAAGTTTACAGATAACAAAGTCCTATTAATGAAATTAGTGGGAAGTGAGTATGAGAAAAAATAGTCAGACAGTCGGTATCAGCCAATAAAATTTATGCCTGCTGGATTCCTATTTTTGATAACAAATTTCGCGCTGCTTTTCCTTCTTACTCACCTTAACTTTATTGAGCGAGCGAAGCGAGCGTCTCCTTTTGGCTCATGTGGCACGGACCTCTCTTTTTTTCTGTTAATAGCCGATACACAGGTCACAATGTTTCTTCGATCGAGCTCAAATTTTGCACGCATGTAGAGACAACCTTTTCTGTTTGCAGACCCTAATTATTTTGAAATCCATTTATTGGTTAAAATTTAAATAAACATCTCCTGATAGGTTGAAAATTGAAAATGGTCTTCGATAAATCTGATCAAACTCATATTTTGGCTCCTACAGGTCAGAGTTTTTCTTTGATCGAGCTGAAATGTTGCACACATGTAAAACCAACCTTCTCTGTTTGCAGACCCTAATTTTTTTTGAAACCCATTCATTGGTTAAAATTTAAATAAACATCTCCTGATAGACTGAACAATGAAAACTGTCTTCGATAATTCTGATCAAACTCATATTTTGCATGATCATTAAAACCAATATTGTATCTTATTTTACAAAATTTCATCACAATCAGTAAAGAACTTATGAACGTATTGACATTTTTAATATCTGTCAGTAATGAAGTATCGAAATGAATGTTTTCCAGTGCCAATTGAATTGATTCTGATTTGCTTTATGAACCAGGGTGCTTAGATGCTATTTTAAAGTTTCGATGAAAAGTATATTTCAATTCAATATGGATGTATATTTTTATGTGCGTTGTGTACGCATTTCCGGTTCGAGAATTAGCAACGTACCCGTGCTCGCTCATCAACGCGTTACACTGAGCGTTTTCCTAGTTTAGAAATAGGGCGTACTTAGTTTTGTTTTGAAAGAATGAACACACTAGTTTACTTGAGTTGATGTTTGTGTGTATTGTATTGAAAAGTTGTCAATCATCAGTTTTAAAAGATCGTTCCAATGTTCAAATTTGCCTCTCGAAAACTGATGTTTTCTAATAGAGTACTATTTCAATATCCAATCGTCAATGGTTAATTCTTCATAAGACTAGTCGTCCGGGTGTTCGTTGGGATACAGATCGTCTCATCCACTCAATGACGCTCGGCGTCCCGATTTCACTGCCTCTTACATGATTGGTTGGTGACTGAATGTTCAGCTGACTGGCATTCACCGGACCGATGCCCAAGATGGCCGATGTAAACAAACGACGCAACTGTCAAAGTGTTTTTAATGATAATTCGCGATAATTAGCACTAAAATGCGTATGTTTATGAATTAAAACCAAAGTGAAAGTGTATAGTTATAGCGTTTTGTTTTTGATGAAATCAGCTATTTGTGTTAAAGTGAAGTGAGTTTGTGAATGAAAAAATAGACTGAATTTTTTCTTCAATTTCTCAGCACTAATGTATTGGTATTGCATTCAAATTTGTTATATTCTCACCTATGTACACTCAAACCAATAAAAATTGGTACCCAAAAGAAAAGGATTGGCTGCTGGTAAGGTTCCTTTCTGAATTGTGTTTTTACCTGTTCTTGTGCCCGCATACCTATCACATCATAATTTCTGGAATTTACAAAACAATTTGAAATCATTTTATAACTGAACTTACATGTAAACTCTGTACAACGGCTAAAGAGGGCACCCTTTGTGTAGCCCTACACTTGCCATCCTGTCCTTGACAGGTAAATTACATTAAATAATAATAATCCTTGTTATTATCAATGAAATAAGAGCTCACCTACTAGAGGTAGATGATGCGTTAACACAGCCTTCATGGGATGATGCCATCAAACCTTATTCAGCCTATTCTTTTCTTTTCGAGTACCGATTTTTATTGGTTTGAGTGTACCTATACTTGTCAAACACATGTAGGACGAGGAATATAAATGATTAAATAGGAAATAATTTGGAATTAATAAGATAGAATGAAAAGACAGCCAATGAGAGCCCAACGGCAGAGGGGTCATTAACGAAACTTTTTGACGGTATTACCGGGGGGCGATCAATGTTATTTCTTATGACACGACGAGCTAATCCAACCTAACCCCGCTTCGTGAATACATGCCATGGTGTAATGGAAACACGGTTCTCGTCATATCACCGAGGTTAACACTTAGTTCCTGCCGTTGGGCCAGAGAGACTGGGGGTGTTTGGGGGTTAGTGTGACGACCTCCCTCCACAGTTATCAGTTTTTAAGCCGTTGACCCCCTTGGTATCTTTCGTCTGGACTAGGCTACATGCCGGTACGCGAGAATTTTTCTGGCAAACACTTCGTAAATGGGACGTAAATTAACTGTGACAAAAACTCTAATAACTTACTTATTTATACAAATAGAACTCTGACATTGAAGTGTTCTGACAGCTCAGTAAAATGAAGGATATTTTAACAGTAAATGCTCTATTTTGAATTTAAAAAATCGTTTTTTTTTACTCTCTAGGGTTTTCACGACTCCAATTTCATTCCAGAAATATCGTGAATGACATTTGAAAACATAATCTAGTTGTATCAACCATATTTTTCACTTCCAAATTTTTTTAAACTGGAATTTCATAAAAATAATTTCTTCTCCCATTTACGAAGTTTTCGCCAGAGAGTACCGGGTTTCCTTCTCTAAACATCATGATATAATCTCGAGATCATTGCTATGTACTCCCGGCCTTCTGCTGCTAACAGAGTTTGCTTGTCAGATCACCGAGCGCTGCGACAAGGACACGAAGACTACTGAGCGAATGCAGCGAATGATCCGACTCAAGAACAAGCTGGAGTTCCCGACGGACATCGCCCAACTGCCGCTGATCTCTCCCGAGCGCTGGCTGGACCTCACCGGTGACGTCAAGTGTCTCAGCTGGCGAGAATATCAGTCCAAAGACGCGAAGAAGAGCACCTCGGTGTCCAAGAAGACGAACATCTCCATGAGACTCTACCTGCTCAACGACATGATGATATTTACAAAAGCAATAAAAAGCAAGTAAGTAAACGAACATTATCGAGGAGTCCATTCTGAAGGAGGAATGCCCACGTAGATTTTTCGAATATATTCTTTGTTAATATTTACAATTTTTATTAATTTTCAACATTTCAACAATATTTTAATGTATAAGATACATCAAATATTTTGTAGCTGGCAACTCTCGATTTATATTGAGGTTTCAAAATTAGGATGTCTTCAGAATATGAGGAAATCTTAACAAATGAGGTATAATACATGTCTAATACACATAATATTATAGGTTAGAATCTATCGGCGGAAAATAGTTTAAATCTAATATTTACCATGAAAATTACTGTGTTTTTTCGACTTGCCATGTTAAAGATAGGTCTAACTCGCTGGTCTAACTCAAATTTTATAAACGCTCTAGAAAATCGTTTGGCTACCCCACTTTTTCTTGAGTTTATATGGTGCACAAGAAAATTATCTATTAAATTAGCATATTTGTTCAGATATCTATCGGAGACCTCTACTTGGGCATCCATCGTTAAAACCCATGGGGATTTCACAAAAATAATTATCAGATATTTTTTTATTTAACACAAGCAGATAATAATTTTTGTGAATCCTGCCCTTGGTAAACTAATGATGAGTATCAAAATTAAGGTTAATTAACTGAAATTGAATATACTAAATTTACTCATACCTAATAATTGAAAAATTGAAATTCTAGAGCAGTTACCAATCCACCTTTTCTTCATGAACAAAACCAGCTCTCGATAAACTCTCGGATGTAAAAGATGTGGAGGAAATCGATACTTAAATAAACACGTTAAAAATTTATAGATATAATCGAGCTGAAATATGTATACCGTAAGTTGTAGAATGAATGAAACAGGTTGGCTGAGTGGTAACGCTCTGAACTTGTATTCCGGAAGCCCGGGTTCGATTCCCGTGGCCGTCCTTCCTGACTGGGGTTTTTTCGTGGTTTTCCCTCAGTCGACAGGCAAATGCTGGGAAGGTACCCTACTAATAGGCCACGACCGCCTCCTTTCCACCTTCCATCCTTAAGCTGGGTTCCCGATTCCCATACTTCGCATCGAATTCGCTTCGTTTTCGGTTCGCTTTCGCAAAATGGCTACATTTTAACAAAGGAAATCGTCAATGTTTACTTTCGCATGTTCGGGTATTTCGGTTTCGTTAAAGTTGAGCCAATTTTAACTTTGACGAAACCGAAACATGCATTTGCAACATTTGCATCGAGCACTTAGGTAATAAAACTTATTGAACATATTTAAAAAAAAGGAAAAAAAATCATCGAGAAATTGGATGACCAACAACATGAAAAGAGAATATTATATTTAAAACTCTGAGGTAAATGTGTATCTAAATGTGAATGACACGTGTGGTTCCAGAGAGGAGACGTACAGAGTGCTGGACTATTGCTCTCGTGCCAACATCACTCTGTCATTCCCCAACCCCTCAGACTCATGGAACTCTGTGGTAAATGTGCATCTAAATGTGAATGACACGTGTGGTTCCAGAGAGGAGACGTACAGAGTGCTGGACTATTGCTCTCGTGCCAACATCACTCTGTCATTCCCCAACCCCTCAGACTCATGGAACTCTGTGTTAAATGTGCATCTAAATGTGAATGACACGTGTGGTTCCAGAGAGGAGACGTACAGAGTGCTGGACTATTGCTCTCGTGCCAACATCACTCTGTCATTCCCCAACCCCTCAGACTCATGGAACTCTGTGGTAAATGTGCATCTAAATGTGAATGACACGTGTGGTTCCAGAGAGGAGACGTACAGAGTGCTGGACTATTGCTCTCGTGCCAACATCACTCTGTCATTCCCCAACCCCTCAGACTCATGGAACTCTGTGTTAAATGTGCATCTAAATGTGAATGACACGTGTGGTTCCAGAGAGGAGACGTACAGAGTGCTGGACTATTGCTCTCGTGCCAACATCACTCTGTCATTCCCCAACCCCTCAGACTCATGGAACTCTGACTTGGTCAAGGACTTCGAGGGCCAGTTCAAGATTCTGATGATTATCTCGAAAAACCACCAGAACAGGAGAGCAGAAATGGTAATATCAAATCCCATTTTGACTAATTAAAGAATTAGCTATTATACAATGAATATAAACTTACCATATCGCTTACCATACAGTCTTATTTTAATTAATTTTATAGCTTACGTGTGGTGGGTTTTGCTAAGCTCCATTAATGTTTAACCAACCAGACAAAAATCGCTTTGAAAATATTATTACCTGGCATTAATTCTATTATTTCCAATAATTTTAATTTTTTTGACATGATGAGAGTACCTATTGTTCTTTTTCAATTTGTTAATATCCATCGAATTATATAACAAACTAATATTATGACTAACTTAGGGATAAGGAATATATTCCAAAATTTAAAAACTATCTATCAGCTCAATTTTGAATTACACCCTCATAAAATTAAAAATAATATTTTGCAGACGACTTTGATTGAAACTTATTTTCTGTATTTTCTCACCAGGTGTTTTCCTGTACTTGGAGAAAGGATCGGAACATCTGGGTGAAATACTTGACGAAGAATGTAGCTGATACTGATAAATAATTCAACTGCATTGTATATCTCGAGCGAACCTTCTAGGAGGTACGCGTTCATGTCCCGGTTGGCCCGCATGATTTTCAATCGCACATCACCATCATTCTCCCCTCCTCCTCCCCCCCCCCCCCCCCCCCCCAACATGTTTCATAATACCACAGACTGGTTACAAATAAACGTATTCACAAATCAAAATTACAATAAACTTTCTTTGCGGAAAACACTGATGTGATTATTATCTAATCTAAACGAAGTTGCTAGCATTGTTGAGTTAAACTACTCTCTCCACAAATAGGTAGGTTATATACACGAAATTTGTATTTGATATTATTTGATATAACTTTAACTTTGGGTACTAAAAATGTTTTTTTTGCAAACATGCTATATTAGGGATATGTGTTGTTGGTATGAAATTTACTAATATAAAAGTGTAACTTTCATGTTTTGTTTAAAAATTAATATTTCAAGTTGAAAGAACTCTCAAATGTAAACATGAAATGAAGATATTGGTAAATTGGCCAATGTATGTACTCTTGACAATTTGTATGTATGATACTTTCTTTCTCTGACTGAGAGAACATGTTATTGTAATTAGAATAAAATAATTAACTAATTTATTCAATGAAGCCCTAATCTTTAACACGGAGCAAGTTGGCTCAGACATTAAGTCTGGACAAATTTTAAAATCCTCGAGAAAACTCCAGAAATCCCATGAAATCATGTGAATTTTTTGTAATCTCGGGAAACCGTTGATCTCTTGAATTCTTAACTAGGCTTCCACGCTGCCATATGCTCTCACTACCGAGCACTCATCGACGTTTTAGTCGATCACGTCGTTCATTGGTCGGTCACATGAACACTGCCCTGTCAATGGCAAGACTTTCTTCTTTGTATTATTGAAATTGTATAAATTATGTGAAATACACACTTTTTAATAGTAGAAAATATTAGATAACTCCAAATAAATTGATTTATCTTTATCTACAGTCGTCGTATACATATTTTTTGATTATTGATATTTACATGTGTAGGTATATACAATTGTTCGCTATACTACAGCAGTTCACGGCTGCCATTACGGCTTGATATTCTAAACGTGAACGAACTTTAGCTACAATGTTACCTTTTTCCTTCCACGCATGCTTCTGTACAAAATTACAGATAGATGACAGCTCACTTAAGCTTATTGTATTTGAAATATAATGCCAAACTGTTGTGATCGGAGTAAAGGTAATTGTTTTAAAATGTAATGTATACTACTTAAATGTAGAAATAATTTCAATTACTTATGTCGTTTTCGGCTGGCCGCACTGGGGTTGCACTGAGCTGCACTGAGTGCAAGTGACGTGTTCGACTGGCAGTGCGCAGTTGCTCTGGGGCAATGTTTTCGTATTCGACTGGGAAGTGGTGCACACTGGGTGCGCACTCAGTGCACTATTTCTTGCTCGGAAATATTAGGTAGAGTTGCCCCCTCCACTCCGTCGCACTCCGACAAAATGGCGGCGCGAAAAACAAAATTGATGTTGTTACTGGAGGGTTTCCTTCAAAACACTCGGGAGCTCAATTTCTTCGGTTGCCATTTGAAAATAGCTGTCAGTGTCAAAACACAAAATCAAAACATATCATTCGTATTCGGCTGAGACCGCACTGGGGGCAGCACTAGGCAGCACTAGGGCAAAACCAGGTTACGACATGACGTCACGATCAAGAACTCAGTGCAACCCCAGTGCGGCCAGCCGAAAACGACATTACTTTTTATACTAGAAGATCACATTATGTTAAACAACTTCTTTTGTTTTCAGTTCAGACAAATCAAGCAACTGTCAACAAATTGGATCTGTTGCATGGGCCGTGCCAACTTCACGGACCTGCCACCCGGTATTGTTTTGAGAATTTAGAAAATTGCCCTTATTTGAATATAATCCATCTCAGGGACCAGAATATAGCCGCCATTTTCAAAGAAACATTTTGTACGAAGCCTACTTGAATGATTAAATAGTTTGCCGACAAAATCCTCTCTCTATCTATTATGTTTGAGCATGACATTTTTGTAGTTGAAGGTAGTACAGTTCGTTTTTCCTATGTTTGAACTCTCTACCGACCGAGACACTGTCAGTTGTTCTGTTAGGCCGAGAAAGACAACATTGCAAGGTGAGCGCGCAATGAAGTCTTTCTCAGCCTAACAGAACAACTGACTGTGGCTCCATCTGGTGAGAGTTCATACAGTAAAAAAACAGACTGTAGTGTTGGCGTGTGAGTTGTGGGGGGGGGGGGAAGTTGTGTAGCTTCTTGGAAGTTTTTTACTTGCTTTTTTGTTGGTTACAATTATGCAAAAAGACAAAGTGTTCGCACTAGTTTCCAGGCGCGTAGGAACTTCATTTTGAGTGGGGGGGTCAACATTATCGGGATCAATGAATGTGAGGAAAAGTAGTCGCCGTTACAAGGGTGTCTGGGGGCCCGCACCCCAAATTGCCCCGCAGGGCTTCTTTTGAATTTTTGATACAAAAGAATCGAATTTGAAGCTATTTTCGCATACTTTTCAAAGAAATGTACAATGTGTGAAATGCAATATTCTGTGGAAAATTTAGACAAATGTAATATAATTTGTAGCTTTTTGTTTTAGAGAATACCCATTGGCCCCGCAGGGAATTTTTGGGTTTTTGATATAAAATAATCGAGTTTAAAGCTATTTTGGCATACTTTTCAAAGAAATTTAAAATTTATGAAATGCAATATCCTTTGGAAACGACAAATGAAATATAATCTGTAAGTAACTATTTGTTTTTAAGTAACTATAGATTGTTTTTATTTATTGTCTCATTGGATAATACCTCTGTTCAATTAGTTTTGCAATGCTTGGGAAAATTTTGAGAATTCAACCTCATAATGGAGCAAATCTGTGCATTTTTGGATCTCTTTATCAACATTTTTGTATATGTGGGGGTGATATCTGGGGGTGTCAAGATGAAAAGTGGGGGGGTCATTGACCCCCACTCCCCCCCCCTTCCTACGCGCCTGCTAGTTTACATGTTTTACTATGATGTTTCGGACAAAACCATTGCGTTATGAGAATGCAATTTAGCGACCTGACTAAACGTTTTTGTCTCTAGCGCCTAAACTAAACGTCGTCTCATCTTCAAATTTCAGGAAATTTAAACATTATATGTACAAAGAATATTATATTTGTTTCAGAATTTTGAAAGGGGCTCCTTTGGGGCAAGGGCCCTTTAAAGTCAAAATTGGATTTAGTCATCCCTGAAGATAATAAAAAAAAAAAAAATATCTATAAAGGGTGTTATTACATAATTTATTTTAAAAAATCATGAACCTACGGCATATGGTTACAAAGTTATGGCTGTTTATATAAACCACCCTCAGTCAAAATTATATTTATTTTAGGGTCTGTAGAGCCGATCCCGTGTTAGTTAGGCCCTAAATAAATAAAAAAAATACGCGTCTGCTTATTTTGTATATGGAACAATCGAACCAAGTTTCGTCAAAATCAAAAGGGGTCACGCAGATCCTTCCGTGATTTGACTTGGAATTGCCCGATAACCTCCTGATCTCTACTATTCCAAGAACAAATGTTCCATGTGGCTATCCTCATTCTATCACTTATATTCAATTTCCAAGTTCTGCATTGCCAGTTTCGCGCTGTGGTCGTCACCTTTGTATCAGTCCTAGTCCGAGGCCATATTCGTTTTCTGTACGTAAGTGTTACTGCTTCTCTACAACCTAACATACAGTCCACAATTACCCCTTTTTTCACCTCAGCGTCTTGGCGCAATCATGAGGCAACTATGAAAGTATCTACCTAAAATACAAAACTATACAATTCAGCGCTGTCTTACTAGAACCTGGTAACATTCATAGCATTGTGCGTTAAGGTACGTTTACAGCTCGACACGCCGAAGCGCCGGAGCGCCGACCTTGAAAAGATAAACATGGTTTATGTTTCAAGGTCGGCGCTCCGGCGCTTCGGCGTGTCCGAGCTGAGCCATCTGATTGGCTAGCGTCAAAGCGTCGAGCGCTTGTTGCCGAGCTGTAAACTTACCTTTATACTAGCTAGCCAGCAGTTTGACATAATGCTAGGCAATGCTCTATCATGGGTCAACTAACTAACTAACAGGCCACAACATCCTCTTGCCAGCCTACCCTTCCTTCATCATCCCCCAGTCACTATTTCCTCGCCATTAACCTAGTCACAGAACAGCGCGAAGTTAAACCAGGGGTTAAACCCATTATAAAACCTCATTCCATCCAACTGTATAATGCAGGGCGCTTATAAACCTTGAGTATGTATTAGTGAATATACCTGTAAACAAGAGCTATTATTCGAAACTCCGATATCCTGGCGGCTTAGTGGATTATAGCTAATAGATCAAATGTAAATCATTGGATTCTCACAATATAAGGTAGCTGAAAATAGGCCCACCATCCATTAGCATCATCCCCGCCCTCGCCCTCGAAGTGATTTGTAAATAGGGTTAAAAATAGGTTTGTTATCACGCATATTGGGGGTGGGTGGATGTTGTACATGGATGATGTCAAAATGATGCATGACACTTCTTTTTAAAAGTCGGCCTATCTTCGATTTTTTATGTTTAGTCTCTTGAAGCTAGACTCAAGGCTCTCTATCATAAATGTATAAGATTATAGTTATTTTCGGTACTATACATGACGTTGAAGAAACATCGCAGATCATATTATTTGGTTTATTAAAAATGTGGATATGATTGATTTCTCGAAAACGCATGTGATGAAAACGAAGTATATTTGTGTCATACTAAATCGAGATTGCGGTAAGCTGTGGCTCGAAAAAAGGTCAGTCCTTGGATGTGTCTAAATTGATTGATTCTTCCAAATGATTGCAGAACCAAGAGTCTGAGAAATGACGAAACACGTCTGCTCGGGGAATTTCCGAACTTCACTTAAGAGGCAAACGGAAGCGAACGGGAATCGCATGGTTCGTCAGAGCGTTTTTTTGAAATTTTGTCGTCCCACTAATTAATTTTTAAAAATCAGATAGTAACGACCCATTACAGCCTAATAGACTAAATAATGCCGCACACTGGAGTTCATTATGAGATTTTTAAAAATTAATTAGTGGGAAGACAAAATTTCAAAAAAACGTTCTGACGAACCGTGCGATTCTAGTTCGCTTCCGTTTGCCTCTTAAAACAAATTATTTTGCGACTTAAATATACAAATTTATTTAGTAAATGAACGGCGCCAGCTGTTTGTAAAAATGCTAATCTCCTTCGCTCGCGAGACGAGCGCGGAGAGTGAAGAGTGCAGAGATTTTTTGCTGCTCCTGCGAGATGCTGACAGGAAGTAATTGCTCCTGACAATTCTCGAATTCGGCACTTGCGTTAAACAGCCAGTCACATCAGAGAGGAAACTCATTACCAAAACTCTCGTGGAAATATAAAGATTGTTTCTGATTTCAGTGACTTGCTATTCTGTGACTTGTTTGTGATAAATTAGGAAAACGCTCAGTGTAACGCGTTGATGAGCGAGCACGGGTACGTGCAAATTCTCAAACCGGAAATGCGTACACAACACACAGAAAACATATACATCCATATTACTTTGAAATATGATCCACTCAATCAATATAAAAGTATGCTTTTCATCGAAACTTGAAAATATCATCTAAGAACCCTGGTACATAGCAAATCCGGTTCAATTCAATGGCACTGGAAAACATTCATTTCGATACTTCATCTCTGACAGCTATTAAAAATGTCAATAAGTTCATACGTTCCTAACTGATTGGGATGAAAATTTGTAAAATAAGAGACAATGTTGTTCTTATGACCATGCAAAATATGAGTTTGCTCAGATTTATCGAAGACCATTTTCATTTTTCAGCCCATCAGGAGATGTTTATTTAAATTTTAACCAATGAATGGATTTCAAAAAAATTGGGGTCTGCCAACAGAAAAGATTGTCTCTACATGTGTGCAAAATTTCAGCTTGATCGAAGAAAAACTGTGACCTGTACAGCCTTACCCAACAGAAAAAAACAGATGCCTGTGCCAAAAGAGCCAAAAGGAGACGCTCGCTTCGCTCGCTCAACTAACTAGCATGGAAGTCAATCCATGCATGTTTGAGGCCCAAATTTCACCCCGAAGGGATGATCGCAGCACTTTGAAATTTGGTAGGTGTTGTCAGGTGGCTAATAATACCCGATAACCATGGTTTTCCAATTTTTTATTCTAACTGCATGGATGCCATGCGACACCTCGTTTCGACCACTTAAGCCGTTGCTGTATAAATCTCTGGTAGTAGCTCGCACGTTGTATTGAAGCGGTGCTTGGCAGCGTCGAGCTATTGCCCGACTAGATTCAAATGGCTACGCGCACAATCTTGTGATTTGGTTTATTTTGGAACTGTGCCAAGCTACGAGACACAGTAAATGTGTGATCAGTCGGTAATGTAGTTAACCAGCTTTATCTTCATGAACTAGTGTGTTTAGACGTATATTCTCACTATTATCAGTATGTTGTGACGTCATAACTTCATTATCTTCCTGCAGGAGAATCACGAATAAAGCTCAGTCAGGAAGGATAGTCCTGGGAATCGAGCCAGGCACCAGCCGTCGTATACGTTGCGCTAGTTTGTAGCACCTACCCCTTTCATACCCTGGGGCCAGATTCACAAAAAAAGTATTGTCTCCCTAATACGTACTATCTTTGGTATTATATTTCATTTAACATGGTGTTTTTAAGATAATACGTATTAGCAGATAATACCTTTTGTGAATCCAGCCCCTGGAGGACAGTTCTTGAGCTGTCACGGTTTTAACTCGTCACATTTGCATTGTTTAAAACTTCAAGGATGTACTGAAAACTATGATGTAATTCAATTTCTGTTCACGGATTGTTGAAGCAACCTTCTGATGAAAACCTAAAATCAAATCGTCGGTTTTGATCTGAAATTGATTGAGAAACAAGGAAGTCACTAAACTCAATGAGGAGTAATCTTTTGCGTCTTCGGGTCGGAGGTCGTTCAATTGATATCGAAAAAGTTCGACAGTTCAATGCTCTCTGACGAGTCCTTGCGGTGGTACATTTGTAAATAGGAAGTTCTGGATTTGTCAGGCACTTCTCCCATGCTTGACCGTGGCACCTTGTCGTCGCAGATGAGGTTGCGGAATATTGCTGAGAACTGGGAGCCATTGAAGGGGAGTCGATCTCGTAGTGCCTGATATTATGCGCATGGTGATGTTCAGTTTTGAGTCCAGAGTTTTGGTATGATGACTGTTGACCCAAACAGGCGCACAATACTCTGTCGCAGAATACACCAGGGCAAGTGACGATATCCTCAATGTAAACGTATTGACTCCCCAAATCGTGCCAGCAAGTTTTCGAATGATGTTGTTTCCCAGGTCCTAACCCAGATTATTTTGATGTACCAACTTTCATATCATCAGACATCAGAGTACTACGATTACGATATATTTTTTAGCGAGCGAAGCGAGCGACTTTTTTTGACACTTTTGACACGGACCTCTGTTTTTTTTTTGGCTGCTGTCTGGAGCAATGGAAGTCGCACCGTTTCACCGATCGATCTGAAATTTTGCACACATGTAGAGACAATCTTTTCTGTTTGCAGACCCTATTTTCTTTTGAAATCCATTGATTAGTTAAAATTTAAATAAACATCTCCTGATAGGCCGAAAAATGAAAATAGTCTTCGATAAATGTGATCAAACTCATATTTTGCATGGTCATAAGACCAATATTGTCTCTTATTTTACACATTTTCATCCCAATCGGTTAAGAACGTATGAACTTATTGACATTTTTATTAGCTGTCAGAAATGGTATCGAAATGAATGTTTTCCAGTGCCAATTGAATTGAATCTGATTTGCTATATTATAAACCAGGGTGCTTAGATGCTATTTTCAAGTTTCGATGAAACGCATATACTTTTATGTTGATTGACTGGATCATATTTCAATTAAATATGGATGCATGTATATGTTTTCTGTGCGTTGTGTACGCATTTCCGGTTCGAGGATTTGCACGTACCCGTGCTCGCTCATCAACGCGGTACACCGAGCGTTTTCCTAGTTACATCAGTACCTATGACATATAAAAAAATATGGAATGAAAATTTTCATAACATTTGGTTTTATTAACTAAATTATCGGGGAATCTTCATCCATGACTTGCACCTCAATTTTTCTCATCCCTCTCTCCCTCTTTCTTCTCATCATCATTGTAATGTTTCTACCCAATGTCCGATGGCACAATGCCCTCTGCCTGGAATATCTCCGCTCTAACCAAGGTTTTTGAGTGAGGACCTCTACGCGACCCGGGCTCGATTTTAGTGTGACACTAAGCTTGATAGGACATCGCCCTCTTCAGAATCAGTAACAATCTCCACCTGAGCACAGCTCACCATCCATGTCGTGACTGGATGATGACAATCAGCCTGTAGAAAAAGAAACTTACAGAATACAAAATGAAACAAAATAGATCTCTGTTCAAGTATTGTAAGTGTACTCAAGTGTTCAGAATGCTGGTTAGTTTTCTCTGCTTTCTGGCCGTTTGTTCCTCTCTGGCTTCAAGCTTGATTTCCAGATCGGCAAAGTTCTCATCTGCCGAGGATCCACGAGCTCAGGAAGCATACAGTTCAGGTAGAACTTTGTGCGATGCGGCTCGTTCTCTGTCTGCCAAAAGTGGTAATTTCAAAGGATTTTCTCAACTTTCAGCCCAAGCGGCGTCCATACACCATACATACAATACGTTCTGTTCGTGATATGAAGTTGCCCTTGTACTTGAAAATAGTGGCTGTGCTTGGTTTTTAGGCCGCCGATATTCAGTGTCTTTCTGTCCACTTTCCAAGTGGTTATCTTATTTTACAGGCACGTATGGCGTCGTCCGGTGTAATTTTTCTAGCGCCCAAATATGTTATTCGGGGATCCACAAACAATCCACACTTCTCTACAGTGACTCCTGTAGTGCTGGTCAATTTGGCAATAGCGTCATCTTCGTGACGTTTTCTTCACTCAATCGCCTCTGTATGCAGCTCTCAACATCCTTTTG